>CM038469.1:14756877-15356877 GCA_021464415.1 Lonicera japonica
AGTTGTCCTTTGCGAGGCTTTATATATTTCTTAGGAAAAATTTAAATTTGCTATGCAATTCCTCAACATCTTCATAATTCATCATATTCATTCTTATCATCTTCATTATCATTAATAGAAGCATTATGATCACTAAAGGAATCATAAATAGAATCTACCTCATCATCTTTACCATAAGACAAAATTTGTTGTTTTCTTATCGCTAAAATCGGCATTGGACTCGCCTTCTGCGAATCGACTCCATGTTTCTTTGAGGGCTGTTTCACTTGCTTGAACACTTGAGCTATCTTTTTTGTCCTTTTTGTCCCTATTCTCCATTCTAGCGGCAATTGGTTTTGAAATGCCCTGGTTCATGGCATTGGAAACACTTTTTTGACTTCTTCATTTTTAACTCGGTTGAGTTGATCGATCATTGTTCCTCCTCCTTGCTGAAAAACCATAGTTGTTTGCTTTTCCTTGATTAATCTTCTTCATAGCTAGGATTTTCATAAATTTCCTAGATAGAAGTGCCATATCTTCATCTCCTCCCATAGACTCCTCATTATCCTCATGTTAATTTGCTTTGAGGCTAGAGTCTTATTTGCTTTCGAATCGGCCTCATATTCTCTTTTCAATTCTTTCTCATGGGTTTTGAGAGAACCTAAGAGTTTATCCATGCTTAGAGTTTTGAGGTTCTTGGCTTCTTGAATTTCCATAACCTTTGGTCTCCATTTCTTGGGAAGATTTTTTCTAATTTTTTGAATTTTATCCTCATTAGAATAAACCTTGCGAAGAAGATCCAAAACATTAGTAATAATCAAGAACCAACTATACATGGAAGCAAGAGATTCATTAGGCTCCATTTTGAATAATTCATAATAATGGACAAGTATATTAATGTTATCATCCTTAACTTGGGAAGTTCCCTCATGAGCAACCTCAAGTTTATCACATATCTCTTTTTCAGTTTTGTAACTAGAGATTTTGTTGTATTATTCCATACTTAAGGCACAATGTAGAAAATTTAAAGCTTTAGCATTGAATAGAGTTTTCTTGATATCGTTTCTTATCACAATCGGATATAGATTGAGAGATAATGTTTTCCCCTCTCATCCATTTTAGTAATCTTATAAGGTCCAACAAGTGTAACCATCCATTACTCAAAATCACTAACTTGTAAAAATGTACACATGATGGTGGCCTAATAAGGAAGCACCTTCATTAAGGCCGATTCCTTGATAGATAGACATGATCGTTGACTCTAAGATTATTAAATCAAAACAATAGTACAACCTCTTATACCAATTGTAGGTACGAAAAACACCCTAAAGGGTGAAATAGGGTTTTTAAAAATTTAATTCAATTTTTAAAATTGTTTCAAAGGATTTAATGTCTATATCAAGAATCAAGCCAAACAAACAAGCAATCCCAATCATAATCAATAGTATTAAAGAAAATAAATAGAGAGCTAAGAGATAGAATGAATAAACCAAATAAGCCCAAGTCGTTCTGTTCAGGTGGCTGGGTTGATTAGACCTTACGTTCGCGCCCGAGTAGTGCCCCCGAGAAATTTCACTAATTCCGATTTTCTTCCGGGTAAAAATCGTGTATTATTCTCACATACTCTAAAAATGTTGTTCACTCACAACACTTACAAAAGAAAAAGTTTCTTGTTATTCTAAGAGATAAACATCTCTTAATGTTTGAAGAATAAGATTTTGGAGACAAAAACCAATGTACAATAACTCTCAAGTGTTTCAAGATTACAAATTAAGCTCATACTAGAGTTATTAAGTTTTGATCACAATATATAACTCAATAGATGAATGATTGATCAAAATATGTTCTTGAATCTTTGAATATTTGAAATAGATGAAGAATAGAGTATAAGAATGATTCAAGGTGACTCAATTGTATCTTGGATAGTGTATATATAATTCACGATAATATATGGCCGTTTGGAGGGAGTTGGTAAAGATTTGGTACAAAAAATAGCAAAAAATTAGAAATTCAATGGCTAGTTTTTGAAATCTCAATCTACTGAGCCTATGCTCATCAGTCGACTGAGAAGCACTAACCTGCCAGCCAAAATCTCAAATTTTTAATTTTTTCATTTTAGCTCTAAAATCAATTATAATGCTTTGGAGACCTCAAAAACATGTTCCTAAGACTCTTATTTTCGGGAAAATTCAAAATATGATCATTTGAATTTATTGTATTATTGATGGATTTCAAATCCGGTTTTTGTAAGAAATGTGTTTCAAAGAATTTTGATTCAAACTTGATTTTGATAAATCTAAGAGTGCCTTATCAATATATATGGCAGCTATATCAATAATTCAAACAAAGAACTTTTACAAAGATCTAAAGCAACTCACTCAATTTATAAAGTTAACCAATCTTCGAGTGCTTTAGAAATTTTCTTCAGTTCTTCACTTGCTTTGAGCTTTTTTGATCCTCATTGATATGGCATTATAGATATACTTTGATCATATTGATGGAGGTGGACGCAAGTAATAATTTATATTTTATAATTAAATGTTGTGGAATATGAGTTACACAGTCGGTGTTTGTCAATTTTGTCCACGTATGATAATGGTATTGTGGTTATACTTAATAAACATTAACATTAGTTATATATATTACACTTAATTAATATTATTCTTATTATCAAAACAAGATTAGTGACGTTTAAGTCAACACTTTTTCTCCTTAGATGCTTTGTATTCCTGCCCCTTCACCAATTGGACATCAAAAATGCTTTTTGAATGGTGATATTCATGAGACTATCTTCGTAGATCCACCCTCAGGATTTTAAGCTGAGGGGGGAGTATCCAAGGAAAGTTTATAAACTAAAGAAGTCATTATATGGGCTCAAACGATCTCATATGGCTTGGTTTCTCCGCTTCAGTGAAGTTGCACTATAGTAATGGGCTTTACCCAGTGCCATTCAGACATATTTGCTTTGTTAGCTTTCTTCTGATCAACGTACTATTCTTCTCGTATACATTGATGGTGTCATTATTTCCAGTAATGACACTATAAGGATAGAACATGCCAAGCTTCATCTTAACGAGGCCTTTAACGTAAAAGACCTTGGTTAGCTTTGATATTTTTTTTAGAATCGAAGTCACTAGATCTAAAAAGGGCATCTCCTTATCACAATGGATGTATGTTCTTGACCATATGAAGGACACAGGGATGCTCAACTGTCACCCATACATTGCACCTGTGGATCCTAATGTGAAGCTTTCTACTGAATCTAGGGACCTTCTTCATGATCATTATAGGCATCAGCATCTTGTTAGGAGACTTATCTATTTGACTAACACTCATCTTGACCATGCATTTACTGTCATTGTTATGAGCCAATTTATGCATGTCCCTCGTTCTGGTCACACAGATGCAGTTTATCATATATTAATATATCTCAAGTCATGTATTGGACTTGGGTTGTTCCTTTCCTCAGGTCCTCATCAAAGGTTATCCTGTTTCGTGGACATAAACTATGCGGGCTCCCCAATTGCCAAGCGTTCTACCTTTAACTTTCGTACTTTTTACGGGAATAATCTAATCTCTTGTAAAACTAAGAAGCAATATGTTGTTTCCAGATCATCAGAAGAAGTAATCTGTTGTTTCCAGATCATTAGTAAAAACAGAGTATTGGGATATGGCTCAAAGAATTTGTAAAATTTTATTGCTTAGATCCTTATTCAATGAGTTGGGTTCCAAAGAGATGAAACCCTCTTATCTGTTTTGTGACAACAAGTCAGCAATCATGCTTTTTTTAGACATTTTTCTTCATGAAGGAACTAAGCATATTGAACTCGACGGTCACTTTATTCAAGAATTGATCAAACCAAATTTTGTCCCTTCATCTAGTTAATCTACTGATGCTTTGACCAAGTCTGTTTAGCCATCATCTCTTTGGCATGCTATTGGCAAGCTGAGCTTAATAGACATCTTCACTCCACCTTAAGGAGGAATGTTGAATAATTTAAGGTATTATTAAATATTTATTATTTAAAATCCCATTAATTAGGAATTCTAGAATTTTCATTTCATTTCCCTTTTTTTTGTTTCCTTTCGTATCATTATCTTTATATATAAATAGATCATCTAGTCCTCTTTTTGAGTAAAACAAACCAATATTTCTTTCTTCTATAGTGAAATTTACAAATATATCTACAAAAAATTGTATGTAGCATTCAACGAATTCTTTTTTTGTTATATTGGAGAAAAGTGAGTAACGAATATTACCTTATGAGTGCATTTGGAATCCTTGGATGACAAGAAACCTACGGAAAAGTTAAGGAAAGTCCATTTTTTTGCACTTTATTTAGGGTGCGTTTGATTGCAAGCGTGGAATTTGCATGGAAAGAAAATAAGTTACCGGCAATTGAATTGCCTAGAATTGAGTTGCATGGAAAATGTAGTGTAGTGTGTTTGATTGCCTTAATTTTCTACCCGGAAAATATTGGTTGTATTATGGCATTTTTAATGTAGAAAAAATTATTGGTATTTTTTTTTACATAATTATATAGTCATGATATATCTTGTTTAATTAATCTTGATTAGTATATTTTAAATATTAAAATTTTATATTATTTTAAATTTTATATTTTAAGTTATGGCATTTTTAATGTAGAAAATGGTAAAAACCTTGTATCGTAAACCGTGCCCAAGCATGGAAAACAAAAAACCACCTCCCCCCAAAGAAAATATTTTCCTCAATTGCCTTGAAAATGCACATGTGTGAGCCAAAAGTGGGAATTGAATTGCCTAGAAAAAAAAACCAATCAAACACCTTAAGGGTGCGTTTGATTGCAAGCATGGAATTTACATGGAAAGAAAATAAGTTCCAGGTAATTGAATTGCCTAGAATTGAGTTGCATGGAAAATATAATTAAATGTGTTTGATTGCCTTAATTTTCTACCCGGAAAATATTTGTTGTATTATGGCATTTTTAATGTAGAAAAAATTATGGGTATTTTTTTTTACATAATTTTATAGTCATGATGGATCTTGTTTAATTGATCTTGATGAGTAGATTTTAAATATAAAATTTTTATTAAATTTTGAATTTTGTAGTTTAAGTTATAGCATTTTTAGTGTAGAAAATGGGTAAAATGTTGCCTCGAAAACCGTGCAATTGCCTGGAAAATAAAAACTGGCCCCCCCCCCCCCCCCCCCCAAAGAAAATATTTTCCTTGTTTACAAGGAAAATGTAAGTGTGTGAGCCAAAAGTGGGAATTGAATTGCCTAGAAAAAAAAAGCCAATCAAACACCTTAAGTTGTCAAATCAAGTGGAAAATGGGTATTTTCCATGAAAAATACTCCTAATCAAACACACCCTAAGTTGTCAAATCAAATGGAAAATGCTCATTTTCCATGGAAAATGTTGCCAATCAAACACACCCTTACTGCCTTTGATTTGCAGGAAAATGTTTCTTTAACTTTTCTACAACTTTTTCATGGGAAAACTTTTTCTGCAAAAAACGCAAAATTTTAAGGGAAAGTCTCTGGAAAGCTTAAGTTATGTATAATATATATTTCATACTAATAAAATAAATAAAATGATTAATTTTTAATTTCATAACTATTAATTCTAAAATTACTCATTATTAAAATATGTTAATTTTATTTAAATATTTTTATCATTTAATTTATAAGTTATATGTTATTATTTGCATTAATAGATTTATAGCGTAAACTTTATTTGTAATACAAGTTTTCTCTCGTCATAGTTATACCAGTAAATTTTATGGCAGAAGATAAATTATTAATTTTATATTACCATTAAATTTTTCAAACAACAATTTTTTGTTCAATTGTCAATTTTATGTGTTTATATGTTTTGTAATTTAGATTAAATTACTTGTTGATACTAATATCGCATTCTTAACAATTTATATATTTATTTTGGTAGATTAGTGACTATTAATTTTGAAGTTTGAAACGTAATAAAATTATAATTATTTTTTTGTAATCTTGATTCTTATGTCATTGTTTTATTGTGTTGTTGACCAAACACATATAAGAAAGTAAAGTTTATTTTCCCTTCACTTCACTTTTTCGGAAAAAAGCACTCACTTAAATTTTTTGACAATTAACCGGAGCCTATTTAATTTTAAAGTTTGAAAAATAAAAATAAAAGTAAAGAGCATTTTTGTCTATAAAAATACTGAGACAGCAAAAAAGAACTTTTTGTTGAAACAATTTATTATTATTTTTTTGGTTCGAGAATTTCCTCACGGAGTGTTCGAGTTAATTTTCAAGCACTTCGATTAATTTCTATTTGCAGTGTGACCGCTGTTGCCCAAATATTATTTATTATTTTTGTCATATCTTTCTAGTCTAAGTTGATACTAAAAACGGACCCGTGAACCCATTTTCTCAAAGTTATGGACTTGTATCAGTATGTATTACTTTTACTGAAGATAAAAGTTAGTCCGGCTTAATTTAAACAGAATAACTTTTACTTAATTTATAATTAATCATCAATAACTAAATTTTATAATATTAATTACGTTTTAAAAAGGAGATAAAATTGAGACGTTCAGAAAAAAAAATCTCGTAATTTATTAAATAAAAATTTATACTACTATTTATCTGTGACGACAGAAATATATTTGCCTATCCAATTTTTCATTTTTGGGGGAGGTGAATTTGGTTTTAGGTGGGGTGGGGTGTTTCCTGCTAGGTAGGTGAAGGATCATGCCACATATAACATGTTCATTTATAGGTACTACTACTCCATTAAATGGCCTGCCCCCCCCCCCCCCCCCCCCCCCCCCCCCCCCCCCCCCCCCAATTGCTGTTTTAAAGGATGTAGATGTGCATCAACTTAACAGGTACAGATCTAGTTTTATTTACTTTCTAGGTGAAAAAAATATTCACAATTAAATAATTTTAATTTAATTTAATAATAAGATGGAAGATAATTAAAACAAAAAAAAATTGTATGAATACTTAGAAAAAAAAGTTAAGGGATGTCGTGATTTTTTCCCTTACTTTTCGCCTTTTTACGTGGAAATTTTTTTGGTGAGGAAGAAATTTTATTTGCAAAAAGTAAAGAAGGATGAGTAACATTTACTCATAAAAAACGGAGAGCATTTTAATACATTGTTCAACTCATTATCTATCTTCTAGCCCTTACAAATAAATTATATTTCTTACAATTTTTTAATCTTTTTATCTATCTTTTTTTTTTTCATATTTTTCTCTTTAATGCGTCTATTGATATAATAACAATATCCAGAGGCCAGGGTAGAAGAATTTATACTTTTGGTAATTTTTATTTATGCTATATATAATTTTATGTATAAATGGAGTAGTATCTCCCTTTTTTAAAGCACTGTAAACAAAGTGGAAGACAAGATTCAAAAAGAGTCATAAAAAGAAGTGCTTAGTGCAATAGTGCTTATTGTTAATGTTCAAAACAAATTAGCGCTAAATGATGCTTTTCTTCGGTAAGAGTTTGCGTCTTAACAATAATATTAATGTTGAACATTAATGAAGCAGTATTAAAAGAAAAAAAAAAGCTACACTTAGTCTAAGATCGAGTGATAAAAGCTCCCTTAGCTAGAGGAGAAAAAACTAGATTTAAGTTTAATTAAATAAGTGTGAATATTTAATCATCAGACTTGATCCGATGGTTATTATTTTAGGTTCAGTTCTAGAGGGTCAACTAGGAGTCTAAATGACTAGTAGAACATTAACCAAAAAGAAAGTGTGAATGTTCACATTCGGAGTGTGAATATTCACATTCGGCATGTGAATTCGAGCACCGCTAGCTGTCCTTTTAACAATCCGGATATACCTTACAAGAAAAAAAATTCTAAAGTTGGAGTGAGTAAAATAGTTGATCCTCTTCAATTATATCTGTGTCAATATACATTACTTCATATACAAAAAACAAATTCATGCTCCTAATCTCTTATATTATGTCTATCACCATCAACTTCTAATCTCTCCTTTTGCTTCTTAATTCTCTTCAACACGCCCTCAACAGCAACATCAAAAGCATCCTTAATACTCTCTAAACCTTCACTAGGCTTTGCATACACAATTTTTGGTATAATTTCAACAACTTTCTCTCTCATTCTTCTCACCTCTTCTCCACTATACCTCTCCAACACTCCCTTTATTGAAGTCCCATTCAACACATCCTTATAATCTATAAAAACCGAATAACTCTCCGGTTCAACAGGCAAAAACAGCTCGTACTGATCATATGCGGTCCGTTTCCAGAAGAAAACCGGGATCGAACCAGCCACCATACAATCGAAAACCGACCTCCTCGTGTAGCTGTCCCCTTTAGGCTGCAAGCAAAAATCTGAGTCGAGGAGAGATTCGAGGATGACCGAGCTTCCATTGGAGCACCGGGTCACCGCGCAGTCCACTGCTCGGCATGAACCGGGTTCTGACTGGCAGTGGCTTAGTAGAAACCCTCTGAAGTCATTTTTGGAGTTGTTGCGTCTCGCTCCGATAAAGCTGTATAGGCTGTAAGAAAATTTAGGATTCCATTTATTTAATTTTTGTCAAAACTAAAACTTGGATTAATGATTAAAACCAAATTATGAATTCAAATAAAATTACCTAATGATATAAAAGCTTATTGATTACGGTAATGCACATACAATTTATCTAACATATAAATATGAAAAATGAAATTCGTAGGTAAGTGTAGTATTCTTTCAAATAAGTCCGTCCCACTCACAGATTTCTAGTCCCAACATAACGTTTGTAGAGAGTGGAAGATACAGAGTGTGAAGAACTTCTATAATCATAAAAGACTTATCTTATTTTACGTTTGCGTGTTTTAACTGTGTATGCTTACTAATATTTCGAAATTCTTACCGAGTACGGTTGCGATTACTAACGAATCTCTGCCATTGGAAGAGATCGGAATCGGAGTGGGGGTGGAATCCGGTGGGGTAGGGTACTCCGACGTCAAAATAGTCCCCTGGTGCTCTCTCGATCGTGAGACGCGTTACATTCTGCATCGCGGGCATATTGAGGAAGCTGGACCCCCAGAGCTGATCAGGATCCGTCAACCGTCGAAAGTCCCACGTGATCCGGCCTAGAACTAAGAAATGATCTGAGCCGTTGGATTTCTTCCAGTACGGTTGTTCTTGGACCCACTTCAAAAGCATCTCGCAATCCCAATCACGCTCCTTTACCGTATTCGCAGAGAATAAGTACCTTCCAACCGCGAGTCCAGCATAAAACGGTATGTAGTAGGCCGTAGCTGATTCCGGCTCTTTTGTTCTACACTTATAATTGAGAATTCTGTTGTGGTATATAATCTCGGACGAGAACTGGTTTGTCCGGAACCACGCCGGAGCTAGACCCTCCGGCACTACTCCGGCTAGCTCATCGGCCTTCCGGCCATACCCGCCGTTCGAGGCAATGCCGCACTGCCAATGCCAAGGGTCTAAATCGTTGCAATCGCTCACCAAATCTCTGTTGAACATTGCCGGTAGATCGTACACATAGACCCTGCCGGATTCACAATCTCCGGTACCGGAATTATGATTGCCGAATATTTTCCGGCTGGAAAATGTTACTGGAGGAGAACGAACGATAAAAACAGCGAGCACTTGGATGAAGAGAATGGCGAGAATTAGCCATATTCGAGGGTTTACGGATTGAAAAGCGTTTTTGAAGAGAGTTTGGGTTTTGGGTTTATGGAGGGTTTGAAGTTCTTCCTCTTGCATTGCACTGTTAAAAGAAATGGAGGTGATTGAGAGACTGATATATATATATATATATAGAAGTTTGTAGTGGTAAAGCTAGTAAAATGATATAGAGGAGTGAAAATAGCAGTCAATTAAAACATTGGTCACCGACAATGCAAAGCTCAATTTAGCACTTTTGGTTTCTTTTTAGTTATTAATATATCTCTCTTCTTTTGAGGAACTTGTTAGTTGAATACTTTCTCCTTTTCTAGTTGCACTGTAATTTTTCTCAAGCACATTTTTTGTACATACCTATTAGTTTGTTTAATAACAAGATGAAATATAATAATAAAATTAATTTAATTTTGATAATAATTAAAAAATAAGTTGAATAATTTCTTTATTTCATGTTAATTTTATGAACAGACGTTTTCCCTCCTCTTCTATGGTTTGTGAACTTTTTTCATAGTCACTACTTAATGAATTTTTTTTAGTGAAGTAGAACGAGATTCGAAATAGGAGAGAGAAATAGAGAAATTTGTCTAATGCTTTTATAAATAAATTGATGGGTTGGTTATTACATCCAAGGGGCATAATTATTTATAATCTCTAAATTCTAACATCATACAAATTCAAAAATCCTTCGCGGAAATCAAATTATTTTTTTATCTAATTGCTATATTTAAAACCTTCCCAATCTAATATTCTAAACCTACCTAAAATTCTAGCTAAAACATCAAAATAAGGAAAATATTGTCCACTTGATTAAAAGATAAATCAACAAATGAAATAACAAAATTATCTTGACTTAATTCTATTAAACTTAAGGACGAGTATTTTTAGACGAATGGTGAGAGGAAGTCAAGATAATTGTATTGTTTTATTTGTTAGTGTTTCTTATAATCAATGGGGGAATATTTTCCATATTTTAATGTTTTAGAATTTTAGGTAGGTTTGAAATATTATATTTGGAATGTTTTAAATATAAAAATTAGAATAGAATAATTTGGTTTCCTTATGTGAAGGATTTTTGAATTTGCAGTGGATTACGATTTAAAGATTATAAATAGTTAGTCCTATTTGTGGCTCGTTTGGTTCAAGATTTAAACCATTCTGGGAATGCTAAATTCCATTCCAAAACTATTTTCGCGTTTGGTTCAAGTTTTAGGTCCGGAATAAATGATTTCAGGAACCAATCTTTTCCCCCAAATTTTCCCATTTAAATCATAAGGAATAAGTCATTACCAGTGAGCATATTTTTTAATTTTTCTTATTATAACTAAAATAACTCTTCCTTATGAATAAATAATTCTTTTTTCATCTGTGTATGAAAATATTGTTTGGAACTTTTTTTTTAGTTACGTTGCTGCACACAAAAAAAAATGTTTCGAACTTTTTTCTTATCTTTTTTCCTGTTGTAATTTCTTCTTTTTTTAATTACAAAAATTGTTAGTTTTGTAGGATAGTTATTAGGCATGTGTAATTTTTGTAATTTATTATAGTAATTGTCCCTTTTAAAAAATTAGTAGGAGATGTCTTCTCATCTTATAAAAGAAATTGTATTTTTCTAATTGATATTTTATTTCATTATATATTCCCGGTTGAACCAAACATAATAAAATTAATGTAACATTTCAAGAATAGAGTATTCATGTCTGAGCCAAATATCGGCATGGCATCCTAAATGTCAGGAAAAAAGCTTTTCAAGAATCAAGTATACCTATTCCATTCCCAAAACTCAAACCAAACGAACCCTTGATGTAAAGAAAAAATACATGAAAAATTAACAAATAAAAAAAAATTGTCTTAACTTCCTATGCACCGTGAACGAAAAAACAAAAATTCAAGAAATAAGACAATATCTCACCACATTTATCAATTTAATTTTGTAAGAGAAAGTTGCCCCTTTTTAAAGTGAGCTACACTAGGTCCCAGTATCACACACATTAAAAACACAATAAACATAAAATATTTAGTTTTGACAAAAAAAAAAAAAAAATATTGGCTAGTGCAAGTTGAGAACTTATTTTTTTTTTATGGTTGCACTTTATGTAATCTAGTAAGGTTTGCACTTATACAGAATCCACAAAATTAAAAGGAGAAAACATATATGGGTGTAAAATTAATAAAGTGTAATTGGCTAATTGAACGTATGGGTGTAAAATAAATAGAGTGTAATTGGCTAATTGCAAATAATAGAGACAAAATTAATAAAGGATGTTGTTGGGGTTGTAAATGATAGTTTGATCATTGATTGGTCCGTGAGTCTATAACTGATGGTAGAGAAAACAAATTAAATCCTTATGAAAAGATGGTTACTCGTACCGTTTTCTCCATCTGTCTATTTTTAAAAGGAATGTATTGTTGCCAACGAAATTATATATATTTGTCAAACTAATTTAAAATATTACAATCATACAATTTAAAATTTCAAACTAATACTATACTTTAGCAATGGCAAGATACATTTTTAAATGTCATACATGTGCGTTTTGTGTGGATATTATTAAAACTCTTTTTTTTTTGAAGTCACTGCAAAGATGCAACAAAATTAGTTAACTAAATCTCGAGATACAAGATCCACAAGTCAATCTAGGAACAAAGAGTCTCAACTCTCCGAGCAACATGAATTAAAAGCTAAACGAGCTAGCTAAACTAAATTCCATTAAACTTGAGAACGAGGATTTTTTTGTTCTTTGAAAAAAAACCAGACGAATGGTGTGCAAAGAAAATCAAAATAATTTTATTGTTTTGTTTGTTAGTTTTTCTTATAATCAATTGGGAATATTTTTCCCTATTTTAATGTTTTAGAATTTTTAGTAGGTTTGAAATATTATATTTGTAGTAGATTTAGATTTATGTTAAAATAATAGAGAGAGAAAGAAAGAAGAGAATAAGAGAAATCTTATTACTCAACTGATATCTAATATGTGTAGGGGTTAGCTCTATTTATATTAAGAGCTAACTTCCTTACTTCTCTAAATAATCAATGTGGGACAAATCCACTATATATACTATTGGGTAATCCATCATTCATACCACCATTCCAATGTGGGATAAATTGTATCTTACAATATTACTTATGGACATCCACATATCAATATTTTTACAACACTCCCCCTTGGATGTCCAATATACCACAATTTAATGACAGTTGCCTCATTAAAACCTTCATAAGAAAAACCCAGTAGAAAAAAACCAAAGTGAAGAAAAAATAGTATAACATTCTTCTGGATCATTGAATCGGTATCAAATGCATAATATGTTACCTCGTTAAAACCTTTACTAAGAAAACCCAATAGGACAATGTAACGACCCGGTCCCACCTCAGTGCAATATTGTTCGCTCTGGGTAGCGTCCAGCCAGGCCTCAGCCCCAGAACATCTACCCTCACGGCTTTGTTTCTGGGAGCTCACGACCAACTTCCCAGGGAGTCACCCATCCTGTCCAGCCAGGCCTCAGCCCCAGAACATCTCCCTCGCGGCTTTGTTTCTGGGAGCTCACGACCAACTTCCCAGGGGGTCACCCATCCTAGGATTGCTCTGGTCCTTTACTCACTTAACTTCAGAGTTCTTATGGGATCTGAAGCCAGTGAGCCCCCAAAAGGCCTCGTACTAAATTAGTGACCATTTCTTACTTATATGGGTCTCCAAGGATCTCCCATCTTTCGATGTGGGATGCCCCCTTTGAGCTACGATTCTTCCTCCCAAGGGAATACTCCTCGCTCATAGGGCGTCACAATATCGTACTGAGGTGGGATCGAGTCGTTACCAATGGTATCAGAGCGGACCCCACAGAGTACGATGTGTCGACGAAGACGTCGATTCCCTTGGGGAAAGGATGTGACGTCGTTACAAATGGTATCAGAGCGGACCTCACATAGTACAATGTGTCGATAAGGACGTCGATTCCCTTGGGGGAAGGATATGACGCCGTACGAGCGAGGAGTACTCCCTTGGGAGGAGGAATTGTAGCTCAAAGGGGGCATCCCACATCGAAAGATAGGGGATCCTTGGAGACCCATATAAGTAAGAAATGGTCGCTAATTAAGTACGAGGTCTTTTGGGGGTTCACTGACTTTGGATCCCATAAGAACTCGAAAAATAAGCGAGTAAAGGACCAGAGCAATCCCAAGATGGGTGACCCCTGGGAAGTTAGTCGTGAGCTCCTAGAAATAAAGCCGTGAAGGTAGATTTTCGGGGCTGAGGTCTGGCTGGACGCTACCCAGAGCAGACAATATCGTACTGAGGTGAGACCGGGTCGTTATAGACAAAACCTAGTTAAAGGAAAAAGAGTACAGTGTGCAAATATTAGGTAGTCTACTTCAGGATGCTCCCCTTGATTATTTACTCCCCCTCATGACAACAATTACATTTAATTTGATGATGAAGTCAAACCATAACAATCTCCTAAACTCATTTTGGAATCTCAGCTTTAACAATCTGTAATACCCCGTGTTCCTTTTTCTACATTAATCTTCTCTTAAGCCCAGTAAGGCTTAAACTCCGTTAGAGGGAAAGCATTAGGTTCTGAGCTCTTCTAACATGTCATGTTAGGTATATTAAGTTTGAGGTAACAATCGTTACGTTATTCGAGTGGTTCGGATTAAAACCGAGGCGATAATCGCGTGTTTCGACTTTTCGCGATTCGTCGATTTCTGGCCAACTTTGAGAGGCCATAACTTCTTTATCCAATGTTTAAACAACTCTCCATTTGTGGCCACGTCTTCATTTCTTTCCCCTCTACAACTTTCGTGTTTGGACCGAGTCGAGATTCAGCCATTTAGATTTCATTTCGAGCTCAGAAAGTCAGTTGTTGGTGCAGTGACCACCATGATCGATCATAGACCCTTTTGTGGACATTTGTTTGGTTCATGATCGATCATGGAAGGCCATGATCGATCATTGTTCACCTGGAAGTTGGTTTTGACGATATTAAACTCGTTTTTCACCTATTTAACACCCCTATACCCCCATTTTTGAGCACATAACATCAAGGGGAGTAAGGGAGAGACTTGAGGGAGATTTAGAGAGAGAAAGACAAGAGATTCCATACATATCTCACCCCTTCCAAGATTTGAGCCTCAAATCACCTCATCCTTCACTATTCATCGTCTTCCACCTTCATCTTCGCGCATTGAGCTTGGAGGCGAGCTTGGGTTTTGGTGATACGACATCTACGCATCTTCAACTCCTCGATTAAGCTTCAATTAGGTGGGAAAACTAGCATAAAACTTCTTTTACAAACCTTTACTTGTTGTATTAGCAATTTGTATCCAAATTAGGGAATTTTTACGAAAAAAACCCTAGGTTGTATGCATGTTCATGGGGTTGGGCTAGATTAATCTTCGATTGGCGTTAGATATTGATGGGTTCTTGCAACTATTACATATTTTGAGCATTTGATCCATGTTTTGACCTATATGTGATATGATTCATCAAGAACCCATCTCATACATACATGTTAAGCCTAGGAATTTTGGGGTTTTGGGATTTAAACATGTTTGATGGTTGATTGGGTGTATTAACGTTAGAAATATTTACTTCTACCAATATAAGAGATTGCAAGACACCATTTATGATGTTTACCCCAAGAACCCGTTAGGGCGTAATGTAACACAATGACTCTTGAGTTGAGAGCATCGTACGATACATGGTAGGTACTAGTAACACGAATGTGATCTAGATACCATCTAATAATGTAGTAAACAGGCATTAGCGGGGCATGGGTTGCCATAGCCATACATACACACATAGTCTAGTATGCCGTATGAACACCGGTTGAACTAGAATCACAATAATCAATGCTTGGCTAGCTAGAATGACACGAGAACGCTCATAAGTGGTATACGTTCTTGGTTTTATACACTTGATGCGTTAGACATTGAGAAATGTCGAATATGATGCGTTACACGTGATAGTGATGCTATCGATAACGATGATTATGTAATGATGACAATTGTGTGATTGCATATATATGTTGTTAGCCATACGTGTGATGGATGACTGATGATTGTATACATTGTTAAGTAAGGAATTGAGATATTCTTGTTGTTACGATCACACGTATGGGCTGGATATGATGGACCGAGCACAGAGTAGCGCCCACGTGGCTCGAAGAAGGGCCGCCTATTGCCGTTCATGGGTGAAAATCCCTAAACCGTGCACGGAAAAAATGAAGTCAGTGATTCCATCGGTGGTTGTGGTTGCCCACAAGGGAGAGTCCACTCTATGTATCTTGCCTTCCCACAGGATTGTGTTCTGGGTTAGATGAGTTTCCCTGACAGTGGAGCAGGTCCCGTGTGCCACTACTTTTTTAATGGTGAGTTCTCCGGGAAGTAGTTGGGCTATTAATGGTCATTACCCTGTTAGGGTATCGCCTGGTATAGTTCTTTCTAGAGTGTCGATGTGGTCTGTATGAGGTGTTCTCCTCGTTAACTATTCAGAGTGTCATTCCTGGGAAAATATCTTGAGGGTTATCTCCGAATGACCTACTTAGAGAACCAAGTCCTTGAGCCACTCCCCACTCGGAGGAGACATGGATAAAAGCCTTGGACCCTTCGGGATCCGTTGTTCTGGGCCTGGATGTACTGACCGCGGGGCGAAATTGAGACATTATGATGGAGATGTAATATGAGAGTTATTGTGGGATTATTGTTTATGCTATTATTATTATTGTATCGTATCGTGTCTCGTATTAATTTGTGTAGGTTGTCTCGGCTATGATATAAATGATGTAGAGACATAGGCAAACACTATTAGACAAACAGGGTACACGTACAGAACTGTCGAGCCTTTCATAATGTATTAATATATAAAGTGGAATGAGATGATGACTATGAACCTTAGATATAGAATATGGGCATGTGAGTAAGTGCAGTTCACGAGTCTTGATAGCCGGATCATAATGAACCTAAAGCACTAATAAATAAAGGGGAAAACATAACTAACGAGATAGCCTACTGAGAAAACGCCGTAATATAACGCTTAGACGAATGATCTTGAGCTATAGCCTATTAGCTTGCCAAGTATATAATTCATAATGAATTATAATTAAAGTGGAAACAACAAATACTTGGCCTCTAGTTATTGACTTTTGATATAGGCACGGGTAGTCGACACAAGCTATAGGACTGATCCACTAAGGCGTGACGAGCCTTAGGAAGCTAGCCTTAAAACGAGATGACATTGGACTGACAATTCCTTAGTAATGTGGGAACACGTGAGATGTTCACTTAGGAGATATTGTCGGAAGTGATCAGTTAGTTGGGTAATCAGTATCTGGTGGCTAGGATAGGAATCCTAGTGGGGTTTGCATGCACGAGTGTGTGGGTTGCATTGCTATGCATGGTCTTTGAATCATTATTTTAAAGTAAAGCACTTACTTTCTATATAAACCTGCACGTGCGTGTGTTTGCAACGTGCATTCTCTATACAAAACCTATATAGTTCCCACTGAGCCCGGATTTGGCTCATCCCATTTTCTAACAGTTTTGTAGGATAGACTTCGGGGATTGGAGCACGGTGTATCCGTTTAGAAGCCTCTGATGTCCATAGAACCTCTGGGTCCTTAGACAAAGGACCATGTGTATAATATTTTGTTATGTTAAACTCTTTGTAATTATGTATAGATTTTACAACTATTTTGGGTAAAGGATCCTGGATTTGTATAAATGGTTTTTATATATATGTGGAGTTGGATGTGATTGTAATTGTGAAAATGTGCTTTGTAAATCTCACAAGTTTGGTTTTTATTTAACTGAACTCCACATGCCGGGATTTTGTAAAACGAGATTTTTAATGGAATCACATTTCATTTAAGAAAATGTTTTTAAAAGTTATGGATTTATTATTTCATACCAGTCGTCGCGCACAGCATCCGTGATTAACCAGGTCCCAGAGGTGAAAATCTCATAACGGGATTCGGGGCATCACACACTCACCTTATGAGCAAACTCTACCAAGTTGTCATCAAGTGAATTTACTCGACTTCGATCTTTGTATTCTTCTAATGCTCATGTGAAACATGTCTCATACTTGTCATCTTGAAACTTTCTTGAAAATGTGCTGTACACGCTGCATTGTCTTCATAGATAACGCTCAAAACATCTGTCATATAAGATAACTAACAAGAACTACGAATATGCTGAAGTAAGGATCTCAATCATATATATTTTTGATTAGTTTCATAAAAAGCTAAAATTTCAAAGTAGTTTGATGAAATTACCACTAAGAAATAACAGCATTACTACTAATAAATACTAGATGTAATTGAGATCGTATCTTATGATAATCAAAAATATATCCTGGATTAGCATAACCTATCAACTTGGAACCATAAGAGTTATGTGCATAAAATATATCCTGGATTAGCATAACCTATCTGATGATATGTTTGATATATATCTAGTGTCGTTTGATTGGTGTGCTAAGCTATATATATTGAGCAAGTAAAGAAATAAGAAAATTTATGGTCTAGCGCATTGTGAGTACCAATTGCATTTAAGTATGGTGCTTCGGGACCAATACTTCTTCATCTTTTTCTTTAAAACGGTATGAATTTTCATATAAAAACCAGACAATCATAGGAAAGCTCAGCGGTTTTACCTTACCCATCATTTTAAATTCATTTATCAAATAGTTAGCAGTTTTCTTGAACTCTTCAGGAGTCTCGATTAATGTATCCACATAAACTGCTACTATTGAAAATCATTTTTGATGATTCGTTTATAACAATACATGGCAAATGAGATTGTTTCTATTTCATTCCTTAGACAAATCTTATTAAGACGATTGTATCACATTCTTCTGGAATGAATTTGTATCGCATTCTTTTGGAATTGATAAATCTATACAATTAGCGTCTTAATTTTATTGAGTACGTACTCTTCGACTTTGCTTCAGGCAAAGTTAATCCTTTTGGGATTTTCACATAAATGTTAGAGTCTAAGTCTCCGTATAAATTAGCAGTTTCACAATATTTGAGTCTCATATATAGTATTTCAACAACTGCTAAGCTAATTATAAGATATTTAAAATTTGTATATTGGATCCATAATCAGGGGACTACAATACTTATAATCAATCCCAAGTTTCTGTAGGAAACTTTGTGCCACAAGTTGTGCCTTATTCCTTGTGATTTTGTTATTATAATTTAATTTTCTTACGAACACCCATTTGTAACAAAAACAATTAATATTTATTTGGGGTTCGTACTATAGGTCCAAATATACCACGTTCATTTAGAGACTCAAATTTTTGCCTTAATGGCAATTTCTCATTTGGCCAATTTTTTTTTCTTTGTCGACATTTATTTATTGTACGTGATTATGTATCATTATTATCATTGCCGTTAATATTCCAGTAGCTACTATATATGCAAATAAGTCATCGATGACAGTTTATTTTATATTTTACACCTCTCTTATTAAATATTGAGATCTCTTTATTATTTGGTACCAATGCCTCTTTAGGGGCTTATGTAATCTCTTCAGGGACTTGCGTCTTTTCAAGACAATGACCACTTCTGAGGCCTTAAAGAGAGTGAATTTTCTCATAACCTCTTCTTGAGTGAAATGCGGAACCTCTTCAGGAGTGTTCTTAGGGCATGATTAATCAAATTTACTCTTCTAGGGAGTTAAATCTTTGGAACCTATAGGTCTGCCACGCTTCTGGCGTAGTACAGATTTATTAATTGCCATATTTTAAAGTTGTCCTGTATGGATACTAATTATGGCAACTGCATTTATAGCTGGCACATTTAACTTTGTTGCATTTTACTGAATCATTAAATCAATTGGTAATGTGTTTGCAATTTTTTATAAAACACTATTCTCCGTACCTTCTCACATTATGATCTACGTGGGTCTAGATGAGACATAGTGGGATTGTTCCACTATAATTCTCGCCGTTCTTCTGGAACGGGTAGTTCTGCAGGAACTTTCTTATCTCTCCATAACGACGGGAATACTTTCTCATCAAAATAATAATTTGCAAAACGTACAGTAAACACGTCGCCTTTCATTGGTTTTAAATACGGAATAATTGAAAATGGATCAAAGCATATATGAATAACACAACTAACTTTAGGCAAATTAAATTTAGTAGTTGTATTCATGATAAGCTTGTAAAAAAAAATTAGGTCCTAAGTTAAGTTTCATAATGTTAGCTAATAAAAATAATATGTAGTAAAATAAAGAAAACTTACATATCAATAGGTGTCTATAGTCTTGGAGGATCTACAAAGGCACAAATATCATCTTGCATTTTTTCAAAAAAATGTCAATTCAAAAAAAAATTTAAATAAAATAGTTTAGTAACAAGTTTACATTTACAAATACATGGTAGAAAAAATACACATTTAGTAAACTTTTACCCTTAAGAGTTATTTTTTTTTCTTAATATGGTACTTCTAAGATACATACCTATCATGCAAAGAGTTGAAAATTTTGAGATAACTAAATTTTTTGGACTCTGAGTTCGGCTTGAGCTTCTTACTCATAGTGGAGAGTGATTTAACACTAAAAAGTGTTGTATAATAGACACTCGATGAGAAAATACTTAATTTTTCTAGTGGGAGCTTTTAGCTCTTAACACTAGTAATAATGCACAATGTTGTGCAATAGAGACCCAAGGAGAAAGTAATAATGATTCTAGTGTGAGCTTCTGGCTCCCAACACTAGTTAATAATGCATAGTAATTCATTATTACCTTCACAATTTATTTCAATATGATACTCATTAAAATTAAGCAAGTTTCTTCAAGAACTGCATGATAATAATAATCTTTAATGAATATGTTGGTATATTATATAGGCTCTTCTGGAGCCTTCAATCTTTTGTATAAGTCCAGCTATAGTGGATACTTTGTGTATATATTAAGCACCAACCCATTGAAAAACTTCTGGTTTTTCAATAATAGCATATGATATGACACCATCTGAAAAGTATATTATACAATCCATAATCCATACATTCAAATAAAAGAATCAGAAATAAATGATAATTTAGGTCTTTTGAACCTAATTTGGTTTTGCTTTCAACTTCTCATCAAAAGCCTCTTTATCAAGAGGAATGCAATTAATAGCTTTATAAAAAATAATTTCATGCTCCCCCCATTCAATATGATTGTCTCACATCATTAATAGAGGTCTTGCATTTAACTACGACATATTTTGGTATATAGTTATAATATAAGGTCCGGCGCTTCTCAGCAAACCACTCAGGTGGTTCTTGAATTTTATATTGATTTTTCTTTCTACCTCTACTGGGGCTGTTACCATTTTTACCTCTAGTAGAGAAAAAAAATATTGTCCACCTCTTATGGGGGATTGTTGGACCTATTTTCTTAACCTCTATTTTGATAAAAGTTTGCACTTTCTTCAGGAATTGCCTTATAACTAATTGTTCTAAAATTATGATTCCATCAATATTTGGTTATTCTATTTTGATATAAGGAGACAACCAACTTTGCCTAGACCACTTGAAAAACAATAATCTTGATATTGCTACTTCAGGAGTATATTCAAGGTATAATAGATGGGGGAGTCTTTGATAGTGCTGCTTTAGGAGCAAAGGATCGAAAATAAAACCATTGTCATAGATTCAATATATTCATTACGAGTGTTGGTATGATGACCATTTTCTGGTGATCATACCCATCCTTCAAGGATTGCCAAATACCTAATAAGTCCTTTTTAAGTATGTATAAATTGATGATGTAGAAAGTTCAAAGTTGATGCTTTATCTTATGCGACTTTATGCTCATAAGAAGTAATGAATTGCAGATTCTTGATTAAATATGGAACTTCGGGTTCATAAGAAATAATAAAACTTTTGGTTTTATAAACAAACTTCGGGGCTGAAAATTCTAACATTATTTGCTAATTTATTACGTTTGTAATGCTTTGAGCAATTATAGAGAATGGGTAAAATAAGAGGTTTGTTAAGTGCAAATAGGAAATGATATAACAACAGCATACTTATATATAAAGTTATATATAATTTTAATTAAATAAAAATTTAACAGTTATATGGGACTTCAGGCCCAAATTTAAGTTACCAAATTTATTGGACTTTAATTCAATATCCTTTTATATCAAAATTTCAGATTTGATATTGAGGCATATTGTTATTGGAACTTTAGGTCCAAATTTATGACTATGGAACTTCAGGTCCAAATTTATGATTACAGAACTTTAGGTCCAAATTTATAACTATGGAGTTTCAGGTCCAAATTTATGATTATAGAATTTTAGATCCAAAATAATTATTATGAAACTTTAGGTCCAAATTTAAAGAACTTCAAATCTCTAAATAAAATAAAAGCCTTTGACTTCAAATATAAATCATAGATCTTCGGGTCCAGAATAATGAATGGGGAACTTCAGGTCCCAAATATAAATTACGGATATTTGGATCCATAATAATGAATGGAAAACTTCAGGTCCCAAATAGAAATTATGAATCTTCGGATCCATATTAATGAATAGGAAATTTCAGGTCCCAAATATAAATTTTGAATATTCTGGTCCATAATAATAAATATGAAAACTTTAGGTCCCAAATATAAATTATGGATCTTCAGGTTCATAATAATGAATATGAAACTTCAGGTTCCAAAAATAAATTATGGATCTTCCGGTCCATGATAATGAATAGGGGACTTCAGGTCCCAAAAATATAAATCGTGGAACTGCGGATCCAAGATAATAATGATTATAAATTTCAAGTCCTAAAAGTATAAATCATGGAACTTCATATCCAGATATTTTTTGTAAAATAGAATATTTAATATCTATAATAATAAAAGACAAAGAGCAGAAATCATAATATTATGAAAGAAAAAAAATCATAGATCTGACATGCATGAAAAAATTACGATGCTTGATATTGAGTTGGACTCCAAGAAAAAGAAATATAAATTTTAAACTATGGTGACATGCTTTCGCATGACCGGCTTTCAAGAAGAAGGAAAAATTTTTAACTATAGTGGCCTACTTTCGGAATAGCCTCCAATTAACTGACTATAGAGCAGTCGTGTTAATAACGTGTTAAAATAATAGAGAGAGAAAGAAAGAAGAGAATAAGAGAAATCTTATTACTCAAGTGATATTTAATATGTGTAGGGATTAGCTCTATTTATATTAAGAGCTAACCTCCTTACTTCTCTACATAATCAATGTGGGACAAATTCACTATATATTATATTGGGTAATCCCCCATTCATACCATCATTCCAATGTGGGATAAATTATGTCTTACAATATTACTTATGGACATCCATATATCTATATTTTTACAACAATTTAAAGATTATAAATAGTTAACTCCATTTGATGTAAAAAAAAAATTACAAGAAAAGTTAACAAATAAGATAACAAAATTGTTCACACTTCCGCTGCACAATAAAAAGAAAAAAAAAATTAGAATATCTCACCATATTTTTTTAATTTAGTTTTGATTTTCTTACTAGGATAAATTACTTTTACTATGTTTTAATGTATTTTTTTAAAAAAAAAAAATCATGTTCAGATTATGTTTTAAAAATTTATATTTAAAACTTATTTCACATCAATACACCTTTAATAAAGTAGGAGTTCATTTTTTGGTCTTCCCGTCACAATCAACAATACGCCTTTAATAGAGTTAAAAAAAATTAAGTATTTTTTTAAAAAAAAAAATTAATGTACCAAACACAAATCAAATTTAAAAACTGTTTTTAAAAATTCAACTTCAAATATTCTTTAAAATTTTAAATTAAAATCTCCAACAAAACAACACCTTAGTGTTTGTTTTCATGGAAAGAGTGAAAATATCTAAAGGTTGAAAACATTAAGCTATCTAGAAAGTGGAGAAAGTCGCCTATTTTTCTAAGTGGGCTACACCAAGTTTCAAGTGGCAAATGTATTAAAAATACAATAAATATAAAAATATTTAGTTTTGACAAAAAAAAAAAATAAATTAATAATTTGGCTAGTGCAAGTTGAGAACTTTTCTTTTGTTATTGAGAACTTATCTTTTGTTATGGTCGCACTCAATGTAATCTAGTAAGGTTTAGATGCGTACTCTGTGAAAAGATAGTACTTGTACTATTTTCTCTAGAAACTTTCTTTAAAATTATTTTTTTAAAATAATATGGACTTTTTGTTTTTGACACAATAAATTTGAATTCTTTTGCTTTTAGCCCAACCTGTTTCCAAAATTTGTTGTTGGCCCAAAATTTGAATTAGTTACAGTTTTAAATTTAAATATTTATTTAATTCTTTTAATATTAATTTGTGTTCTTCCAATCTCATCCTTTTTGACTTTTTTTAATTCAAATTAGTTTTGCCTAAATTTAGGACACTTAAGATTTTGCAAAGTACATTAATCTATCTTAAGGGTATGTTTGTCGCACTGGATTAAAAGTAGGATTGAATTAATTAATCTTATCCGATGTTTATTGATGAAAATGATAGGATAAATAAATCCTATCATTTGTTTGGCGTAAGGGTGGATAGTATATTTTAATCTTATCCCGCGTTTGGTACAAAATAAGACTGGATTATACTCAGGATTAATTATCATTTTATCCTTTTAGAACCGCATAAATATATACTACTTCTATAGGTAGTATTATTTTATCTCATGGTTGTCGGATAACAAAATAAATATAAAAATTAATTTTTTATTTTTTTATTTTAATCTTTTTCTTTACACCTTTTAGATAATCAATTTTATTAATGAAAATTTTCAATCACCCAAAGTCACAATAACTCAACTAATAAAATTCATTTCTTGTATAATATCGTATTTTTATTCATTTTTTATTAAATAAAGGTATTTATAAAAAACTTTAATTTTAGAAAAAAATGTAAATTTAGAATTTGAAACTGTACTTAATGCCTAGTTCGTAAATATTGTATGTAATATAAAAATTTTCTCCCGAAAGAGTTTTTTACGAAACTTATTTATAAATGGGAGAATCGCATTAGTTAAAAAAAATGTGGACAACAATAAAAATTGCATGTATTTTTAAAAGAAAAGCAAGTTGTATTATATAATATCTAGACTTGTAATTCGGAACTATATCAAATGCAAAGTTTATTAAATATTTATCCGACTAGTCCTTATCCTGTCAAGTCCCGTTTAATCTTTATCCGACTGATTCCTTTTCTATCATATCCCAAATAATTCATATTCGACTAATTCAAAATTTTATCATATCCGGCCTTTATCCTGTTCAATATTTTGCTTTTAACCGAATAAAGCTAGAATATTTGGAATATATATATATATTCAAAATGGGGTTAAAAGCAAAATATTGGGTTAAATCCTAAAAATGGGTTGTTCACTAATTTATTAATCATATTGGGTCTTGTTATACAAGAGTTCATAATTTAGAACTAAAACCTAATTTGCTAAAAATAATATACTTTTGAATCTTATTTTAATAGATAGGTATTTTTCAACTTAGTTGGGTGAATAGAGTTTACATAAAAAAACGTTAGAATGACTCACCTTTTTAATCTTAAAAACGTGATTTAAGTTGGTGATTTAAAATAAAAATAAAAAATTGTCAGATTTAAAAGGGATATTCTTAAATCCACCCACAAAATCAGTCTTCTCACCTCAGTATGAGAATACTTTCTTCTCACCCCATCAAATCTTTGAAAAATCTTGCACTTCACCCTAGCGGTAGGATGAGTTTACTAAAACAATATTGGGATGATAAACTTTTGTCGCTAAAAGTAAAAACATTAAATAATATTAATTTTTTCATTAATATAAAACATAATAAATAAAATTTATATCGTTCTTAATAAATTTTATTAAATTTTTTATGTAAATAGTACCTCCAAGATACAAAATGTTAATTGTCATAAATATAGTTTTAATAATTATATGATATTTTATATAATCTTTTAATGTTCATTGCTCTTAAATGGTTATTATTCATACTTCAAATTTATTTACAAATTTTATTTTTATCTCTATCAAATAAGTAAATATAAGACTTAATTAACTATACCAAAAATATTAAAAGATCAATTTGTTGTTTGTAAATATATGTTATCTTTTGTGAAAAGGGGAAAAATGAATTGGAAAAATAAAATATTTTTCATAATAATAAATCATTTATTAAAATATTTTGTTACTTTCGATTTTTATAATATTTAATTTTTGGAGATTCAAGAAAACGATTTTCTTACAAAATATTAAAATAATAGAGATTTTCTCACCAAACTATTTTTTTTTTCAAATCTTATTGCAATTGCATAGAATAAACATTAGTTAATTCACATACGAATAAATAAATAAATACGTGCGACTAAATAGTATTGAATAAAAATTCAATAAACATATTTCCCATACCTTAAATTAAAAAAAAGACGTCGATGGCGCGCTCTTCCATTTTCTCTTCTTCTCTTATCTTTTCCTCCATATTTTCTCATTCTCTCTCGGCAAGAGAGCTTTCTTCCACTTTATCTTTTTTTTCACCTTCCTTCTTTTTCCCTCATTCCTCTCCCTTCAATTAATATATATTTTTTTCTTTCCTCCGTAATCTCACTAAATTTCAATTTGCTTAATTATCCGCTGCACCTTTTGCTTTTCTTTTTAACTCTAATAATTCTTAAATAAATAATGATTTATTAGGTTCTAGAATTTTCTAAGCTTAATTAGAACAATAAAAATCAAAAGAATAATCAAATTAATAATAATTACACCAAACCCTTAGCTAACAATTAACAAGAAGATATTACCTAAAAAGATTAAAACAAATCTATATTTCAAAATTTAAAATTTAAAATTCAAAATTCAAATTAATTAAGAACTTTA
The DNA here is from genome assembly GCA_021464415.1 of Lonicera japonica. Classification (NCBI taxonomy): domain Eukaryota; kingdom Viridiplantae; phylum Streptophyta; class Magnoliopsida; order Dipsacales; family Caprifoliaceae; genus Lonicera; species Lonicera japonica. Next base: position 14,783,360 of record CM038469.1, read on the forward strand.
AAATTAAGATTTGGTCACATACTTGTAAGAAAAGAAGCAATTATACATCTCCTACACCACGTAAATATGCACCATATGTATGTATGTATGTATGTATATACATAACTTGCATGTTTATTTTCGTAATTAAGGAAATTACTATGAGATAGCCGAGAATAATTTCAACATATAAATTTGTTAATAATAAAATATTACTTAAAGAAACGAACTATATTTCTAATTAAATAATATAAAGAATATTAAAATTTGGGATTTTACATGAAAAGATAAATTAGTGGCGATTTTTTCAAAGTATAAAAAGCGGGGTGAGAAGAAAGATTTTTACGCTATTTTTTAGGTTAAGATTAACGTAACTTTGACTTTTGGTGGGGTGAGAAGACAGATCATGTGGGTGCATTTAAAAATACCCTTTAAAAGTATGGGAACTAATCACGTTTTTACACTTCAAAACGTGACTTGGTCTCACGTTTTTAAGTGTAAAAATGTGAGTTAGTCTTACACTTTTACTTTTATATATTTTATATATAATTCTTTTATTCGGGCATTTCTTATAAAGTTGATAATTTTTATATCTTTTATTTTCTATAATTTAATTTATTTCTTCTATTATTATTGAAGTTTCATTTTTATTTTAAAATTCCATCTTTTTAAAGTTTTCATATGTTTTGTACTTTTTTATAAATATTTGATTTTCTTTATTATTTTATCTTCTATTGTTATTAATTTATTTATTTTTACACCTATAGTTCCATAAGTGTAAAAATACACAATTTATAGAAATTTGAATTAAATATTCTTGATTCGTTAAAACACAATACATTTTTTAAATTTATTAAAGTTGTTTTGAATATAATTTTGTTATCACATAACTCCCAAAATTACATAAATGCCCTTGTACAAACTTGGGTAAAAAACACTAACCCCCCTCAAATTATAACTTTTTGGCACTAAACCCCCATAAACTATCACAACTTGACACTTTACCCCCTAATTTATAAAAAGGTCATTTATTTACAAGGGCATTTATATAATTTTGGGGGTCAAGTGATAACATAAAATAGTTTAGGGGGTTTAGTGTCACTTTTAGAAGATGGGGGGTTTAGTGCAAAAAAGTGATAGTTTGAGGGGGGTTTAGTGTTTTTTACCTAAAAAAATCCAACAAATACAAACACCAAATGCAAACAAAACCCATAATTTCAATCGGTCTCAATCCTTAATGAAAGATCGTACTTAGTACTGATTTCTCTATGTGCCTATTACTCTATTTTTAATAAAACGATATTATTGTCAACGAAATTATATATTTTGTTAAACTAATACAAAATATTGCAATCATACGATTTAAAATGTCAAATAATACTATACTTTGGCAATGAAATGATACATTTTTGAGTAAATACCATCAACACTTCAATTTGTTACAATCGACCCATTAAACTTTTAAAAAGTGCCGCCAATGGTCACTCTATCAAATCCCACCATTAGTTTTTGGTGGGATACATGTCTTATGATTGTCATGTGATATAGTAGGGGCATTTAAGTCAATTTGCTCCTATTTTTCCTTTCCCTTTAATTCCCTTTCCCTTTCTTCTTCTTCTTCTTCTTCTTCTTCTTTTAAATGGTGAACTATCCTCCTTCGTCCCCACCCCTCATCACGACCACTACCGATGACACACCCCCTCTCCCTTTTTTCTTTCCCTCCGAACAATAATAATAATAAGTGTGTTTATGATTTTAACTTCTGTTCTTTTAAAAATTCCCACATCACCGATCTAAAGATTTGTCGTTGTGATCGAATTTTATGTTTTCACCATATCCTTATCATTATTATCATTCTCCTTTAGTAAGTTCAAATTTGACGGTGGATCAACTTGTGCGTCAAAATTTGAGACTGCTTCAGGGATTGAATTGGGGGATTTGGGGGTAGTAGAGTTGAGGTAGAGATGATTTGATGATGAAAGTGAAAGTAGGAGGTGGTGGTGGTGGTAGTAGTTGGGGAGAGATGGGGGTTTGGTAGTGAGAGTGAAGAAAATGAGGCATTTTGTAAGGGTCAGTGGGAAAAATGGCGGTGGAGAGAAATGGTCGGAAAAATGGAAGAATAGTGTTTGAAGAAGTTGATGAGACACAAGTGGATAGACAAGCGCAAAATTGACTAAAATGCCACTGCCGTTAGACTTTAAAGGTAGGATTTGATGGAATGGCCACTGGAGGTACTTTTTATAAGTTTAATGGGTCAATTGTAACAAATTGAAGTATAATAGTCACTGATAAAATTTGACAATAGTTCAATGGCCATTCGTAGTATTTACTTTACATTTTTAAATGGCATCCATGTGAGTTTTGTGTGGATCTTACAAAAACATTCCTTAGACATAAAACTTAATATATATGGCACCATCGTTTGAGATCATTCCCTGTAGCAGCGGCCTTATGGTCAATTTTTTGACACTTATTTTAAAAATAATTTTAAGACGTAGAGCCATTTGAATAATAAATTATAACAATTAATATTACTAGAATCGATGGCACATTATATATAAATTTGTAAAACATAACGATAAAGGAAATGATGTAAATGATATTTGTTTAAGTCATAACAACTTGTATTTATTATGTTAAAGGTCATGAGTTCAAACACTTCTTGTTTGTTTTTTTTTTTGAAAGAGGATTCAAAACTTTCTTTAAGTAATAATTTTATTGCAATATCTAAAATGTGCAGTGGTATTTAGATATTTTGTATGCACATGGTAAACTCATTACTCACGTTTTAAATATAGTATAAATTATTATTAAAATCGGTGGCACATTATGTATAAATTGTGACGTCCTGAATCCCATTAAGAGGATTTGACCCCTGGGATCCGATTAATCACGGACGCCGTCACTCACAACGGCAGGTGAAGCATAAAATTTACAATTTATGAAAATATTTTTCAAAAATTACTCATTTATAAGATGATACGAGTAAATTACTTTTCTAAAAAAATAAAATAAATTATGTCAACACATATATGAAGTCCATCCATTGGAAACAAGGTCAAATAAATAGTATTTCCATCATACAAATGGTATTTCACTTTAAAATTTAAATAGTGAAATAGGGTTGACAACGTTTATACGAAACTCAAAAGAGAAAAGTACAACAAATATTAAGTCATCCCTCCGTGGAAGACTAATGTGAATCTAGGGTCATCAGAGGCGTCTAAACTTTGACATAACATGCCAACCCAAAGTCGTACCTACAAAACTAGTTTGAAAAATGGAAGTGAGCTAAACACGGGCTTAGTGGGAACTATAAGATTTTTATTATATCAAAAATGTGCAATAAACTTTAAACTAATGCCATGCAAATCACATGATCCCGTTTCCCTAATTATAAATTCTGAAATCATACATAGCAAAAAATACACAATCATTATCGAAAGTACAATGTGTTGGCAACTACAACGGCTCCAATTATCCTACACTAAGTCTTATCTCAAAGGCAACAGAAAAACGCTATAACCCTTTAATCGCAATGGGCTACCACCCAACGCATTAGTGGCTACAACCACTAATAAGACGCTACGACCTCATCACATCAAGAAGGCTACAGCCCTCGTCTAGTATCGGTATTTCAGGCTCCAACCCAATAATCTAAGCAGCTATAACCGCAAATGAGCTCCAACCCGATAATCTAAGGAGTTACAACCGCTTGTGGCTACAACCACAAATGGGCTCCAACCCTCCAAGTAAGGCTCCAACCCTCCAAGTATCACTTACGTAAATAATTGAGCTAAAGCATTGAAACAATGAAATAACAATAAAAACATAAAGGGCCAACACACCAAATAATACTAATCCAATGTTATATTGATTATATATAGGTCTGCCTATATAACGGAGCTCAACAAAGTAAAATCTCATATGTGGTGATGCGTTTGTTGTACATTTGCCAATTGCGTGTTATAATGAAGTTCTTATTAACAAGTCTTGTAAAATACAATGATGTCCCATGTATTTGCAATATCCCTGTTAAGCATTATAAGTACTATTCTCAAGGTATAGCTTCATTTCTTTGGAACTAGCTCGGGGAGAAACTTGCCAAGCATTTGGCATGATCCATATGATTTAGAATAGTACTTGGACATCATAAAGTATACCAAGGTTGTGAAATCTTGTGTTAATTTCATCATTAACACAATTAAAGCCAAATTCTTTTGGGCTATTAAAATTATAGTCAATTTAGTGGGTTTTCACCACTACACCAAATCTATACAATAATTGGCATATGTACACTAACAATGATCAACCCACATATTACATTACCTAATACAAATGTTAGAATCATCATAATGCCACTCTCAAATCATATACAGTTGATAATTTAACACATTTGAGCATAAGTGGGTTAATAGGAAAAATTGAGGATAATATATAAACATATGAAGTGACGCGATCCCGAATCGTACTTCTAACCCGTAATCTATAAAAAAACTAGAACCTTGGAATTCGTTGAAAGAGATGGAAGGTGAAAATCTTGACCTAACACCTATAATGGAGGTGTGAACCATAGTATAGTCGACGATGCCACAATTGATTGTGAATGATCAATTGATAAGAACAATACGAATAAATCAATTCGTAATCATTCAACAAGTTCTTAAGAACTCAAAAGCAAAAACACTCTTTATATTTATCAAAAGTCTCCCCTAATACAATGAATAGAACTCCTTTAAATAGGAGAAACGAAGCTATAGAATCCTAATTCAATTAGAAAACTAATTTTACTTAAAGAAGAAAAATAATAACTCCTAAAATATTCCTAATGCAATAAGGAAATTAATAATACAAATAATATGGAAACTTATTTAAAAAGAAAACTACTAATCTAATTCCTAATTGTATAATGAAATAATAATAATTCTAATAATTAAATCTACTTAAAATAATAATTGACTTCCACGCACTCCATGACTTATGTGTTTGACTATGCTTAAATCCTCTAGCTGCACTTGTACTAGTATGCTCCAAGGTCATCCAATACCAGTATGGACCCTACCAATCAATGCTTTAATCAAGTCTGTGCTTGTGCTAGCCTGGATCACATTATTCCCTTGCTCTTGAAAAGGATTTGTCCTCAAATCCATGTTATGTGTTACACGAATTACCCATTCTTCAACAAAGCTTACCCTCGAATGCTACTTCGAAGCTTGAACCATCCCTTGCCAGTAGAACAAATATTTTGAATACTTACAATGCTAGATATTCTTGGCAAATCGGAGCTCATTTAACGTCAAACCATGATTTAATTCAATATCCCACAGCTTGTTAAAAAGTCGATTAGCTTATAATTTGGATGAACATCAAAATTGTCCACACCAATAAAATCAATATGCTCTATATCGTCAATTTTCAACTCAGCTCGAACCTCATCTTCTTCCTCGATAGAAATATTATCCAAATCAGCAACGTTAGTTGAAGTCACTTGCTCATTGACTCGCCCCTAAATTAAAATCAATTGGCTTACCTCGATGCAGTTCTCACCTATATCCACACCTAATAAGGCTAATGGATCCTTGACCCGTAGTCTATAAACAGACTAGAACCTTGGAATTTTGTCAAAGAGATGAAAGGCGAAAACCTAAACCCAACCTTTGAATGCAAAAATTAAACCTCGGTATAAGTCGAAAACGCCACAATCAATTGGTGGAGAATTAATTGATAAGTCAAAAATAGCTTGAATGATTAATTTAAACAATTCAACAAGTTCTAGCAAGAACTAAAGGTGTAAAACACTCAATTTGATTAATGATAATTTCTTCATAATAAAGCAATAATGTACCTCTTTTAAATAGGCGTAAACAAAGCCTTAGAAACCTAATTCAAAACGGAAAGTAATTCCTACTTAGAAAAAGGAAAATAATATATCCTAGAATATTCCTAATACAATAAGAAAATTAATAAACACTTTGAAATAAGCTCAAAATAATTCTAAAATAATAATAAATCTAGGAAATAATTATCTATAAATCATGGGGCTTAAATAAATATTCAACAAGCCAAATGAAGCCTCTAGCTTGATATTTCATCCTTGAACGTACTCTTTAACACTTTCGATTAATATCCAAGCTTTGCACAACTGAAGATCATGATTTGGAACTTTATTGGCTTCCTTTAAACATACTTTGGCCTTAAACTTCCATACCCAATCTTTATGAATTCCATTGAATTCATGATTATTATTTAAGCTTCTCCTTGCATCAAGCATGTGAAATTCTATGGAATTCCTTTTGAAATTCTATGCTCTATCCTTGTGATTCATCATGTGTGGATCATCATTTGGAATGCCACGAACCACCATGGTTGAATAAAAATTGGAGTTAGGCCGAATCACATCATACCCCTCTTCTTCAAGAAGATTCGTCCTCGAATCTTGGCTAAGCATTGTTTGATTCAACCAACATCTACCAACTTTTGCATTCAAATAGAATTTTGGCACTTGATAAACTTTTTGATGGTAGAACATATACTTGAGTCTTTACCATTGCCAGAACATGGTTTGACATGAATTAGATCCTTCGGGCCATGAGTTGACAAGAATGTTATGCTTCTCTTCTTGGTCTTCTTTGACAAACGAAATTCATCGAACTTGAGGCCATGCTTCAACTTGATCATCTTTAATTCATTGAAAAAACTTCCCAGCTGATGATTCGGATAAGAATCGTACTTATTCACTCTAATGAAATCAACATGCTCCACTTCATCAACTTTTAAAATACTTTCCTTTTGTAACTTCATTTGATCTTCATGAGCTTGCTTAGGGAGCAATGGAATTAGAGTAACGGTAGTTAAAGTCAGTGACTCCGCCGGTGGTTGTGGTTGCCCACAAAGGAGAGCCCACTCTATGTATCTTGCCTTTCAACTGGACTATGTGTCCTTGGTTAGATGAGTTTTCACGGCAAGCAGAGCAGGTCCCGTGTGCCACTACTTATCAATTTGCCAAGTTCCCGGGAAGTAGTGGGCTACTGATGGTCATTACCCTGCTAGGGTATCGCCTGGTGTAGTTCTTTCCAGAGTGTTAATGTGGTTTGTATGAGGTGTTCTCCTCGTTAATTATTCAGAATGTTGTTCCCGGCAAAGTGACCATTGCGTGGGTTATTTCCGAATAACCTACTTAGAGAACTAAGTCCCTGAACCACTCTTCACTCGGAGGAGACATGGATAAGAGCTTTGGATCCATTTAGGACTCGCTGGATTTATTATTCTGGGCCTGAACTGACCGCGGGGTGAAACTGAGGAATTATACTGAAGATGTGATACAAGAGTTGTGGTGAGATTGTGATTATGCTGTTGTTATTATTACTGTATCGTATCATGTCTCGTATTGGTTTATGTATGTTGCCTCGGCTATGATATAAACAATTTAGAGACTGATACATACACATCTAGACAGAACATGGTAGACATAGGAACTATTGAGCTTTCCATATCTATATATAAAGCGAAAAGAGATAATAATTATTGAACTTTAGAAATGATGTATGGGTATGCAGACGCGTACGGATTACGGAATAGCGAGCTAGATCATAATGCATATAATATACTCATAATTGAAGGGGAAATCATAACTAATGAGATAGCCCTGAGAGTACACCGTAATATAACGGTTTAGACGAAAGATCTTGGGGCGAAGCCAATTAGCTGGCCAAGTATAGGATTCATAATGAATTATAATTAAAAAGGAAACAATGAATACTTGGCCTATAGTTACGACTTATGGTGTAGGTGACGGATATCATATTATGGTGTGGACTTACTATTGAGAGTGGATAATCCGTAGCAGGTTGAGCCTTAGGAAGTTATAATTTGATATGAGGTAACTGTAGACAATCGATCTCCTTGGGTTGTAGAATTTCTAAGGATTAATCTTATGGAACGGTTAGAGGAGAGATCGAGTAGTTGGGTAGATGGCTCCCTGCGGCTAGGATAAGAATCCTAGTCGGGTTTGCATGCACTCGGGTTTGTATTGCATTGCATGTTTTCAAACTATTACATTAAAGTAAAGTATTTTCTTTACAAAACTTATATAGTTCCCATTGAGCTCGGATTTGGCTCATTCCATTTTTTAATAGTTTTACAAGCATAGCATCTCGGTTGGCGCATGATGTACGTGTATAGAGGCCTCTGATGTCCACAGTTTGCGTCTAGTCCTTCTTCGGGAAAGGATTATATTGTATAGTCGTTTTGGCTTCCTTTTGATTATAAATGGACTATGATTTGATAAATGATTTGTATTGTAAATTTGTATAAATGGTTTTATATATGTGGAGTGGATTTGAAATTATGGTTGGATATGATTATTCGTATTAAATGGTTTTAAACCTTACAGGCTGGTTTGTTATTTAAATAAACTCCACATGCCATGATTTTGTAAAATGAGCTTCTAAACAGGATCACATTTTATTTGAGAAAAGTTTTTAAAAGTTATGATTTTTATATTTTAAACCTGCCGTCGCGCACGACTTCCGTGATTAACAGGGTCCCGGAGGTAAAAATCTCAGAACGGGATTCGGGGCATCACATCATCGGTTTTCAGCTCTTGCTCCAATGGCAGCTTAAAATTAGATTCTGGTTCATTCTCCGATAGTGGCTTAGATATGGTTTCTTTTTCTTCCTCTTTATAATGATTTGATTCGCAAGAGGATGCATTCGGACTTGGCTCTCCGTTGCCCCTCATACGGAATTCAAAAGAGCCTCCATCATCTTTTTCAATTTGTGCCATTCTTCAGGATCATTCAAAGGAGTTTTCTTCTTTATACTACCCATATTGTTGTCTCGAACCTGACTTTCTCCAACCTCACCACCATATCTTCTACTAGTAACAACCAAATCCCATTCATCTTCAAATTTAACTTTACGAGGCTGACTTTTAAATTTCTCTTTAGGAGCTTTATTTAACTGCATGCGCCGTTCAATCTCTAATTACTTTAATCGTGAACTATCGCATTTAATCTCCGCTTGAAGGTCATATTCAAAGTTTAGATAAGACATAATTGTTGCAAGACAAATATTAGTGCAATAAAGATAATCCTCACCACACTCCCTTTTGGGTTTCACTTAAAGATATGTCATTCTAATTTTACCACTCGTGTTTGTCGCTCAAGAATGATAAACCTAACAATTTCACTTTTGGAACTTATCAATCAAGTTGAATAATTCTAAATTTATTGCAATTTCAGCAACAAATCATTCTCACGTCCAACAATTCAAATTAGGTAATTCGACGAGGAGGTTACCAAAGAATTGAAGAAACCAAATTCTAGCAATAATAAGGAGCCAAACAAATTACTAGAATATTTAGAGTATGCAAAGTAAAGTTTCAAACAAAAAAAAACCCAATGAATTTCAAACCCTAACGAGTATAGCAGCAATCAAAATTTTCCTAGGCTTTTTTTAGATTTTCCCTAACCAAACGGAATTTATATGAACCAAAATCACAAGATAAAAACCCAACAAGATGTATCAATGAATAATCTAGGTTTTTTTGAAATATTTAAACTTCTACAATTGAAACTTTAATGCAACAATATTCACAAACAAACCCTAACAATAATCAGAATTCGATCCTAGGGTTTTGTTCAAGCAATTTATGAATTCTGCTTTTTTTTTCCAGAAAACACTGTTCACACGATTATTGTTCACAGGTTACTATTCACGCGATTACTGTTCACATGTTACTCTTCATAGATTACTGTTCATTCGAACTGTTCATGCAATAATTTTTTTTTTAAAATCCTAACACAAATTTGGAATAAGGTTCACAAAAATAAAGATCTAGGGTTTCAAGAATTTACTACGAAATTGAAATAACAAGAAACTAAAGATATAAAACATGAATAGAAAAGTTCCTTTGATACCAATGACGCGATCCCACCCAGATCGTACTCCTAACCAAATTGTTTGTGAATCCTTGACCCGTAAAATATAAAAAGACTAGAACCTTGAAATTCGTCGAAAGAGATGGAAGGTGAAAATCTTGACCCAATACTTATAATGGAGATGTGAACCATAGTATAGTCGATGACGCCGTAATTGATTGTGAATGATCAATTGATAAGTCAAGAACAATACGAATAAATCAATTTTTAATCATTCAACAAGTTCTTAAATACTCAAAATGAAAACACTCTTTATATTTATCAAAAGTCTCCCCTAATACAATGAATATAACTCCTTTAAATAGGATATAGAATCCTAATTCAATTAGGAAACTAATTATACCTAGAGAAGCAAAATAATAACTCCTAGAATATTCCTAATGCAATAAGGAAATTAATAATAAAAATAATATGGAAACCTATTCAAAAAGGAAACTACTAATCTAATTCCCAATTGAATAATGAAATAATAATAATTCTAATAATTAAAACTACTTAAAATAATAATTGACTTCCGCGCACTCCATGACTTCCGTGTTTGACTATGCTTAAATCCTTTAGCTGTGTGCATACTAGTATGCTCCAAGGTCATCCAATACTAATACAGACCCTACCAATCAATGCTTTAATCAAGTCCGTGCTTGTGCTAGCCTGGATCACATTATGAAGTCTCTGTATTTTTATTAAATTAACCCACTAGCGGATTAAAAACAACCATTTATAAGAAGATATTCCATTAATATCCTTACCACATGAGTTATACCAAAAACTAGGGTTAATAACTAGAAAATTGGGGGTATTATTCCAAATCTCAAATTGGGTTTGTATAAAGAGAAATGATTATTGTAACAACTCAATATCCACATAAATAACAATAATCAATCATCAATTTAAGTTAAATAACACCCAAACCCAATGCATGCATTAAAACCCTAGGCTTTTAAAGAAAACCCCCAATATTGTTGAAAACACCACATACATCACAATATAAGTTTAAAATAGGTTTTATACTATTGTTCCCACCTGGATTGAAGCTTGATCCTTGAAGATTAATTGTTGATTCAAACCGAATTTGAGTAGCCACGGATTTTCCCTAAAATCTCCAAAGCCCTAACAATGGTAGAAATAAAGAAGATGAGAATGATGATGATTTGAGCCCTTAATCTTGAACCACATGAAGAATTACTAATGATCGTTCAAAATCTCTCTTTAATTGAGCTCTCATCACTCTACACCTCCCTTTGATGTGTGGTGCTTGAAAATGAGGGTTTGGAGGCGATGAAAGAGCAAAATATCGGTTCAAAATTGGTTAACTCGTCTCCAGGGTACTAAGATCGATCTTGGAAGCTCTCAGCTAAGATTTTCACCCTCCAAGATAGCCCAAGATCAATCTTGGAACCATTGCACTAAGTTCATATGATTTTTTTGCCTTCTGGACCCCCAAGATGCTAAAATCTCGTTTCGGGCCAAACACAAAAGTTGTAAAGGGGAACGATACGGAACTTTGAGCCCTAATAAGGACTCATTCAGAGATTAAATGAAGAAGTTATGGCCTCTCAAAGTTGGCAAAAAATTTAGAAACCGTGTAAAATCAAAACTTGCGATTTTTGCCTCGATTTCGATTCAGGCCACCCTAACTGCGAAACGTTTGTTCATGCAATTGTAGATATACTAGCATGACTTTCTTAAAAACTTTAAATGGTAAAATTCCACCACCCAAAGTAAGATTTATGAACGCTTTAGGCAAATGTGATGAAATTAACTAATTAAGTAAACACGGTTATTACATAAATAACCAAAGACTTTCTACACTAATTCACACCATATACTATTGGGCCGGTTTAAGTAGCAATATAATGTCGTTACGATTAAGTAAAAATTTATTATTGGTTTTTATTCTTTATAGGTTAAGGCTCCAAAAAGTATCATTAATACATTAAAAATGTTGGTGCATAAAAAAAATGTAATAACACTATACTTAAATTTAAAGTTAGTTGCTATTTAAAAAAAAAAAATATAGTAGTAATTTAGGAGACTTCATGCCCAATTTTAGGTCATTAATATTTATAGGCCTTTATACCAATGCTATCTTATATTAAAACTTTAGGTTTGATTATTGATGTATATTTTTATTGAAACTTCTGTTCCAAAATAATGATTAAAAAGTTTTAGGTCCAAAACAATAACTATGGAATTCCGAATCCAAATTTATGATTAGGTAATTTCAAGTCTCTAAATAAAATATATGTATTTGAAAACTTTTAGGATCCTTATAAATAATGAATTTTTAGGTCCAGAATAATGAATACGGAACTTCAAGTCATAAAAATATAAATCGTGCAGCTTCAAGTCCAACATATATAATGATTATGAACTTCAAGTCCCAAAAGTATAATCATGTACGTTTGGGTCCAGATTATTTATGATATCGAATATTTGTTTATATGACAGTAAAGGCATTAACTATAGAAAAATATGAATTAAGAAATATAGATTTTAATAGTAATATGGACCATCGTATATGGTATAAGAATTTATGAACAACAACAAAAATCTGACATGTGTGAAGATCGAGATCAAAGAAAATAAACCGTGACGCAAAATTTTGCAATGGCTTGGAAAAAGAACCTCCAAAGATAAAATAAAAACTATGGTAGCCTACTTTGGCACTATAAAAAGAAAATTATAGTGTCCAACTTTTACAATAGCCTCCAATTGACTAGAGCAGTCACGTTGAAATAAGGAGAGAGGTTGAGAGAGAATAAGGGATATATTCTTATTCAACTATTGAGAAAGAATTGGGAGGGTTCAACTCTAATTATAGTGAGAGCTAACCTCCTTACTTATATACAAAATCGATGCGAGACAAGTTATCTTATACCTAATATAAGGTAATCTCCTCATTCATCCGACAAGATCGATGTGGGACAAGTTATATCTTTAAACATTACATATATATGGATATGCACATATCGATATTTTCCAACACACCCCCTTGTGGAAAAAAACCTAGTGGAAAAAAACATTATAATTCAATGATAGTTTCCTCATTAAAGTCTTCATAAAGAAAAACCTAGTGGAAAAAAACCAAAGGGCGGAAAAAAGTACAACATTCTTCTAAATTATTGAACTAGCATTAAATGCATAAAATGCTACCTCACTAAAACTTTTACTAGGAAAAACTAATGGGACAAAACCTAATTAAAAAAAAAAGAGTACAGTGTGCAAATCTTGGGTAGCATATTTTACGATGCTCCCTCTAATTATTTACTCCTACTACTAATAACATTTATATACAATTTGATGATAAAATCGATGCATTCCAATCTCTTAAACAAATCTCTAAAAATTGGCTTCGGTAATCACTTCGTGAACAGCTCAGCTAAGATGTCATTGTAACGAATTTACTTACTACAAGAAATATCAGTTTTAGTGGCAAGTTTTATTGCGGGTAAATAAATTTCAATACTAAAAGCATGTTTTGGTGCCAAAAATCTATTTCGCCAACTATAACATATGTTTATACTAGTTGTAGTGGCAAAACAAAAAAACTCGCCACGACATATGTGATAGTGATACATTAATTGTTCAATAGAGAGTCACAATTTGAGGAAAAATGATTGTACTACTAGTTTGAGACTTGAGTTTATATGCTTTAGGGTGCAGTTGACATGTCGAATAAGAGGGTCGGATAATTAGAATTATTTAATTTCATCTGGACAGGATAAAATAATCCTAACTTTTAGGTGGGATTGTTTGATCCATCCCTCGATGGGATAAAAGGTATTTCTAGGATAAACAATCCACCTTGTAATCCAATCCTGACTAGTGGCAACATGTCACAAGAAAATTTTATCTTATCTTGTTCTCTTATCTCGCATGTCAAACCCAAACTTATGGTGTAAAACACGTATTACAATAATCAACATGCCAAATAATTTAATTATATAACACTCCTTTTTGTAAATTAATTATATCCTTCGAGAAGGTTAACTTAACAATATCCTTAATTTAATTATATGACACTCCCTTTTGATGCATTTAGACGTGCCAATGGGTCGGTTCAGATCGTGTCAGTTTTTATCTTGTTTTGGGTGTTATCATTTCGGGTCTTAACGAATTACTCAAAATGACTCCTTATTACCATTTAAGTACATATATAATAAAAAAATGTATTTGTACACATAATATTATATTTATATATTGTAAGCTCGCTTTAAATTAACAAATACATGTGTAAACCTTATAAAAATTATTTACATCTATACTAATATATATATATATATATGTACATATATAATATAATATAACTATGTATTTTATTAACGGGTTCTAACAGTTATTATAGTTTGAACAAATTTTAACTGACCTAATCAGTTAATTTATCGAGTTTTATTGGGTTAACAATGAAAAGCTGTTGGGCTAGCACGCGCAAAAGCAAATTAATTAACCCTAGATTTGTTATTTGATGGTTGAATTTTCAAAAACTGATTTTAATCGAATCAAAAAGTAAACTTAGAATTTTAAGGATTTTAATTCTTAAAAACATGTTTAATATTTTCTAACATGCAACAATTAATAAAGCAATTAAAAAAAATAAGCAAACACCATAATTAATGAGGTATCCCTACAATGCAAGACTAATCCTCAATAATCCACTACATGCACAAAAGTTTACATACTCGATTAATCTCAAATTGCACCGACTTATACAACTTGAATCGCATAAGGCGTCTGCAAAAGTCTCCACCTTAGATAAGCAAACACCAGAATTAACGAGGTAACCCTGCAGTGCAAGACTAATCTTCAACAATCCACTATATGTACAAAAGTTTACAGACTCGATTAATCTCAAATTGTACACACTTACAGAACTTAAATCGCATAAGGTGCCTGCAAAAGTCTCCACTTTTTGCATTTTAATATACTAAATGGTGTAATAATTTATTTTTATTCAATGTGTACTATTATCTGTCATTTATGTAACTCATGTTTGTTATTTGATTTGATAAATTTTTTATTTCAAAAAACTTGACTATAATTATATAAGTATAGAGATGTATACACAAAAATAAACACGATATATATCTTTATGAAAATTAATTCATACAACGTACGTACATCGCACGAGTAATAAGTTAATTAAAGCAAAAATAGCACCCTTAATTTCACGGGCTCTATATATTTAGTCATGGCTTAGATTTATAGCACAAAGAAATCGTAAAGCCGAACGAATCCTTCTATGGTATGGTGATGTAGGCAAGGCTATTGTGCAAAATGAAGACAATTCAAAGGCCATCCAAGTTCCAACAGGCCCAATTATAAGGTCGCGGGCTAAGAAGTTAAAGGCAAAGTTTAATGGATTGATTCAAGTTATTTGGGCTCAAGAAGAAGGCACAATCAAGCCCATTGGAGGGGAAAAACGTGAAGCACAAAATGGAGGCCGAATTACACTTATTTAAGCCCAATTTGAGTGAGAAGACCATGTCTATGCGGCCCAAGAGTGTGGAGTCAAGCCCACACGTTTTTATTTATTATTTAGTTATTATTATTATTATTATTATTTCTTTTAAATCATTTAGGAGACTAGTTCTTGTTTGATTAGGATTTGTTTTGAGGATTATTTGTTGAATTGGTTTCTTATTGCCTAAGTTTTCTTCACCCTATTCAAGGGGGTTCATTGTTTTGTTTTAATATCTAAGACATTATTCATAATTATATTGAGTGATTTTAATCATCTTTGGTTCTTCACGAACTACTTGAACTTATCGGTTTGTCTGTGGCGTTCATCTGACTTATCAATCGGTTTTTCGCACCCGGTTGTGGCGTCTTCGTTTTTCACCCTAATCTGATTATAGAAACGGTCTAGGTCATTAATTTGCTACGGTTTTTGTGTGTATCTGTATTGAGGTTCGCACAACCAATTTGTTGTGTTTGCGGGTTTCGAGCGATATCACCGTAGGTCGTATCAATTCGTATCAGAGGCAAGTTCTACTATCAGGTTTTATCTATCCATTGATTAGTAATTGTTCTTCATGCTACTGTTCTTCGTGATTTTTATTTTGTTATGAACTTTATATAATAGTGTTCATTCGTTCTTTTTGTTCTTCATCACTATAAAAAAAATCGAAATTTGCATTATCCTGAATCTGTTCTTGCTTAGTTTTTCGAATTTGTTCTTGATTGCTAAGTAGCGAGTTGCACCCTATTATGAATCTGTTCTTTTAATCTTTGTTGTTTACAGATGAATTTTGCCAATTCCGTTAACGAACCCTAGCTACGAGTCTGTCCATTCATAAGTTAATTGATATCGTAACACAATTCATATTGTTTCTGCCTCGGGTAAGAATTTCGCCACAGTTAGGGTTAATCTCGATTAGTTTCAATTGCATATAAACTCTAGTTGCGATTGATTGTTTCATTGATAATATAAACCCTAGTTGCGATTGATTGTTTCATTCATCATATAAACCCTAGCTATTGCGAATATGTTGGCTGTTGTCTAGTGCTTAAATAAGTCTCGTTTGCTACTTAAGCTTCGATTTTTGTTGAGTTTTGAATTGTGCTTATTATTTCTGTCGAATTGTCGAATTTTGAAAATTTCGACTACACCAAATTAAAGTAGAAGTCGAGAGACTAGAAAAAAAAGTACAAAATTTTTTGAAATTCGTTGTTATTTCTTTTTGGATTTGGATTATGTAGGGTCCAAGGATTCCGAAAATCAAGTTTTTACGAGACTAAATTTTCGCACCTATTTCGCGTCCTTTTGCACCTTATTGTGAACGTATTAGTTGGGATTCTTGTTTCTTATAGATTCTTCGCATGAACTGTCCATTCACATTCTGATATTCAATTAAGTAGTTCAATAAAAACCTATAGAGCATTATTTTTGAGTGAAAAAAGGCGTAAGTCGTGAGATCATTAGAGGGTAAAAGCCAATAATTATCGAGTGAATTGAGTGAATCATTCTTTGAGTGAAACACGTGAGGGAGTGCTTGTAAGGTCCTTAATTCTATTTTGCAGGTTATAAATAATGTCGAAAAGCTAAGAAATGGCCTCGAAAGAGGAGGATGGTCAACAACCAGCCATGCCGAACTTACAAGTGCAAGCTTGGTTAAGGGAGATGAGAAAGATGTTAGAACTAAGATGTAGATGGTTCATGGGCGGATAGACCGGATAGAGAACACACAAATCGAGCAATCAAATAAAATTGAGCAATCAAATAATGCTCATGCTCATATGAGAGGGAGAATCCAACCTATAGAAGCGAGGGTTAAGGATGAAGAATCCTACGATGATGGGTTTGAAGATGACGATGACTGGAACTCGGTGGCTGCCAATAAGAAATATTTCGAGCAGAATAGAGAATGTAGGAACAGGGAAGATAACAAGATGGGTAGTATCAAGATGAAAATTCTGTCATTTCAAGGGAAGAATGAACCCGAAGCTTATCTTGGATGGGAGAAGAAAGTTGAGCTAGTGTTTGATTGCCACAATTACTCTGAGATAAAGAATGTGAAACTTGCTGCCATTGAGTTCTCTGAATATGCAATTATGTGGTGGGACCAATTAGTAATGAACAGACGAAGAAATAGAGAGCGTTCTATTGAGACATGGGAATAGATGAAGACGGTGATGAGAAAGCGATTCGTACCTAGCCATTACTACCGAGAGCTGTACCAAAAGTTACAAAGGCTTACGTAGGGCAACCGCAGCGTGGAAGATTATTTTAAGCAGATAGAAGTAGCCATGATTCGAGCAAACGTAGACGAAGATCGAGAGGCTACTATGGTAAGGTTTTTGAATGGGTTGAACCGGGAAATTGCTAATGCAGTGGATTTACAACATTATGTTGAGTTGGAAGATATGGTGCACATGGCGATCAAGATTGAAAATCAATTCAAGAGAAGGGGTAGCCTACACCAAAACCAAAGTCCAACCACACCCTCTTGGAAATCAAATCCCCTTTGGAAGAAAGAGGAGAAATCAGCCGCATCAAAGCCCAAAATCGAGCCCAAACAACGGATGACTAGCCTTGAAAACCAAGGTAAACCTCATCCTAAAACACCTCGAAATCGTGATATTAAATGTTTTAAGTGTCAAGGTAGGGGTCATAAGGCGAACCAATGTCCCAATCAAAGAGCTATGGTGATTCGAGACAATGGCAAAATTGAGACCAATGAAAAGTCCAATACTGATTCTATACCATTATTAGAAGATGTGGATGAAGAAGAAGAGCTTGCGACTGAAAGAGATTTGTTGGTTGCAAAAAAATCTCTTAGTGTACGACCTAAAGAAGATGAGGAAGTACAACGAGAAAATCTTTTCCATACTAGATGCTTAGTGAACAATAAGGTGTACAGTGTGATCATTGATGGCGGAAGTTGTACGAATGTTGCAAGTACTATTATGGCATGAAAGCTAGGATTGCCTATTATTAAGCATCCTAAGCCATATAAGTTGCAATGGTTGAATGATAGTGAGGAGATCAAGGTAAACAAGCAAGTATTAGTCGTGTTTTGTATTAAAACGTATGAAGATGAGGTTTTATGTGACGTAGTACCAATGCAAGCCGGTCATTTATTATTAGGGCGACCATGGCAATTTGAACGCCGAGTGAAGCGTGATGGATTCACCAAAAAATATTCTTTTGAGCTCAATCATAAAACGATTACTCTTGTCCCCATGTTACCGAAGCAAGTGTATGAAGATCAATTAAAATTGCAAAGAGAAAGTGACCAAAAGAAAGAGAGTGAGCTAAAAAAATAGTGTGAGCAAAAGAAAGAGAGTGAGAAAAAAAGAAAAAGAGTAAAATTGAAAAAAATGAGAGAGACAAAAAGCAAAAGAACTTTTATGCGAGAGCGAGTGAAATTAAAAGAGCATTATATTCAAGTCAACCAATGATTATACTTTTGTACAAGGAGGCATATTTAAATTCTAATGAACTTAACTCGTCTTTGCCTAGTTTTATTGTTTCTTTGTTTCAGGATTATGCGGATGTCTTTCCCGAAGAGATGCCATATGGATTACCGCCGATTAGAAGGATTGAGCATCAAATTGATTTTGTACCTGATGCTACCATTCTTAATAGACCAGCCTATCGAAGCAATCCAGAGGAGACGAATGAGCTATAAAGGCAAGTGTCTGAATTAATGGAGAAAGGGTACGTGAGAGAAAACATGAGTTTGTGTGTTGTTCCGATGATTTTAGTGCCTAAAAAGGATGGGACGTGGAGAATGTGTGTTGATTGTCGAGCTATCAACAATATAACGAGAAAGTATCGCCATCCTATTCCTGGCTTAGATGATATGTTGGATGAGTTGCATGGAGCTCGTGTATTTTCTAAAATTGATTTAAAAAGTGGGTATCATCAAATTAGAATGAAAGAAGGAGATGAATGAAAAACTGCTTTTAAAACCAAACATGGTTTATATGAGTGGTTAGTGAGGCCCTTTGGGCTAACTAATGCACCGAGCACTTTCATGCATTTAATGGATCATGTTTTGCGTGCATTTATAAGCAAATTTGTTGCTGTCTACTTTGATGATATCTTGATTTATAGCAAAACCTTAGAGGATCATGTTGAGCATTTAAAATCAGTTTTAGATGTGATTCGAAAAGAAAAGTTATTTGCTAACTTGAAGAAGTGCACTTTTTGTACCGATAAGCTTGTCTTTCTTTGTTTTTTTGTGAGTGCACAAGGTATACAGGTTGATGAGGAAAAAGTACGTGCAATACGAGAATGGCCGAGTCCTACAACTGTGGGGAATGTACGAAGTTTTCATGGACTTGCTAGCTTTTACCAGCGGTTTGTGAAAGATTTTAGTACTATAGTCGCACCGTTGACCGAGGTGATCAGGAAGAACGTGGGATTCAAATGGGGGGGATGACCAAGAGAAGGCGTTCCAATAGATCAAGGAGAAGTTGACCCATACACCCGTACTTACATTACCAGATTTCACTAAATCATTCGAGCTTGAGTGTGATGCATCGGGTTTGGGAATAGGGGTTGTTCTTATGCAAGGAGGAAAACTGATTGCTTACTTTAGCGAGAAATTGAGTGGGGCAGCCTTGAACTATCCAACGTATGACAAGGAGTTGTACGCATTGGTTAGAGCATTGGAAACATGATAACACTACTTTGGCCTAAGGAGTTTGTGATTCACACCGATCATGAATCCTTGAAGCATTTAAGGAGCCAACACAAGCTGAATAAAAGGCATGCGCACTGGATGGAGTTCATTGAGACATTCTCATATGCCATTCGGTACAAGCAAGGTAAAGAAAATATTGTTGTTGATGCGCTTTTGCGAAGGTATGTGTTAATCTCTACCCTTTATGCTAAATTACTTGGTTTTGAGTATATAAAGGAATTGTATCCAATTGATGTTGATTTTTGTGAGGAGTATAAAGCATGTGAGAAAAACGCAGTGGGTAAATTCTTTAGGCATGATGGTTTTTTATTTCATGAGAATAAGTTATGTATGCCTAATTGCTCTATGTGTGACTTGTTAGTGAGGGAAGCCCGTGGGGGAGGTTTGATGGGACACTTTGGGATTGCTAAGACCTTAGATATTTTGCAAAAACACTTCTTTTTGCCACGTGTGAAAAGAGACGTTAAGAAAATTTGTGGAAGATGTGTCACATGTCGGCAAGCAAAGTCCCATGTGCAACCGCATGGCTTATATACACCATTACCTATTCCTAGTGAACGTTGGATAGATATTTTCATGGATTTTGTTTTGGGTTTACCTAGGTCTAAGAATGGTAGAGATTCGATTTTTGTGGTCGTGGATAGATTTTCTAAAATGGCTCATTTTATTCCATGTCACAAAACCGATGATGCTTTGCATATTGCTGATTTGTTCTTTAAAGAAATTGTGAGATTGTATGGTATGCCTAGGACCATTGTTTCAGATAGAGATACTAAGTTCTTAATCTACTTTTGGAAGACCTTGTGGTGTAAGTTAGAAACTAAGTTATTATTTTCTACTACTTGTCTGCCATAGTCTGATGGTCAAACTAAGGTTATGAATAGAACTTTATTTACTTTGTTAAGGGCTATCATTAAAAAGAACATTAGAACATGGGAAGAATGTTTACCGCATGTTGAGTTTGCTTATAATCACACTGTTCATTCTGCTACTCAATTTTCACCTTTTGAAATTGTGTATGGATTTAGTCCTTTGACTCCATTAGATTTATCTCCATTACCTTATTCTCAATATACTAATCTTGATGGAAAAAAAAAGCCTGCGTTTGTTAAGCAGATCCATGAGAAGGCATGACTCAACATTGAAAGGACGTTAAGAGCTGGTTTTTGAACTTGGCGATTGGGTATGGCTGCACATGTGGAAAGAATGATTTTCGGAGCAACGTCGTTCTAAGCTACTTCCTAGAGGAGATGGACCTTTTTAAGTTCTTAAGCGCGTCAACGATAATTCTTATAAGCTTGATCTACCAGGAGAGTATAATGTTAGTGTTACTTTTAACGTTGTTGGCTTAAATCCCTTTGATGCCAGTGATGATTTGAGGGCAAATCCTTTTCAAGAGGAGGGGAATGATGGAGGCAAGGCTATTGTGCAAAATGAAGACAATTCAAAGGCCATCCAAGTTCCAACAGGCCCAATTACAAGGTCGCGGGCTAAGAAGTTAAAGGCGGAACTTATGGATTGATTTAAGCTATTTGAGCTCAAGAAGAAGGCACAATCAAGCTCATTGGAGGGGGAAAACGTGGAGCACAAAATGGAGATTGGATTACACTTATTTAAGCCCAATTTGAGTGAGAAGACCATATCTATGCGGCCCAAGAGTGTGGAGTCAAGCCCACACATTTTTATTTATTATTTAGTTATTATTATTATTATTATTATTATTATTATTATTATTATTATTATTATTATTATTATTATTATTTCTTTTAAATCATTTAGGAGACTAGTTCTTGTTTGATTGTGATTTGTTTTGAAGATTCCGTGTTGTATTGGTTTCTTATTGCCTAAGTTTTCTTCACCTTATTTAAGGGGGGTTCATTGTTTTGTTTTAATATCTAAGACATTATTCATAATAATATTGAGTGATTTTAATTCTCTTTGGTTCTTCACAAACTACTTGAACTTATTGGTTTGTCTGTGGCGGTCATCCGACTTATCAATCGATTTTTCGCACCCGGTTGTGGCGTCTTCGTTTTTCACCCTAATCTGATTGTAGAAATGGTCCATGTCATTAATTTGCTACGGTTTTTGTGTGTATCTGTGTCGAGGTTTGCACAACCAATTTGTTATGTTTGCTGGTTTCGAGCGATATCACCGTAGGGCGTATCATATGGGCTGACAATTAATTTTGCTGATTTTTTACCGCACAAAGGCCAAAGAGAAAATGTAGCCTAATAACTCTGAGTCACAAGTATGCTTTGAATTAAAAGAAAAAAAAAGGAATAAAAATGAAATAAAATCTGAGACAAATTTTCTCCATTTAATAAATAATCACGCTCCTTTTACTGTATTCCCAGATACTTAGGAACCGTGAGTCTAGCGTAAAACGGTTTGTAGTACGATGTAGCTGATTTCGGCTTTAAGAAGAGTGATTTGAGGTACGAGTCTCATCAAGAAAGTCGGAATGGGATTCTTTGTTTCTTTTTCTTTATTATCTTGCTTGAGGAGCTTGTTTTGAATTTTTTTGATAACTATGCTCTTTTTAAAACTCATTTAGCAAAATAGGAGTGTTTTGAACTTATTTGTGAAAATATGGTGGTTTTAAAATCGTTACTCAATTAAGCTATTTTTGGTGATAAAACTCTACTCAAGGTAGCGGTTTTAGGATAAAAAAAATTGCGTGCTAAAGTCAAGAAAGTGGGTCTCAATTTTATGAATAAAATCGATGTTAGTGGTCTCGATTTTATCCATAAAATCGACATCTCTTTTGGCGTTTTTACCATTTTTTCAAATCTACCCACAATTACCCATCCTCTTCCTTCCATTCGATCTTGTCCCTTGTCTGATTGTTTTGCCTAATTTAATTCATTTTTACCGTACTTATTTGTAACTTCGGCGTGTGGGTTCTTTGTAAATATTTAATTCAGTTTTTCCAGTCAAGAAAATATGTCTATTTCTGAACTACGAAGAAGGTGGAAGGGTGCTTGGGTAACCAAAAGACCCTTTTCATGTGGCCATTTTGAAGCAACAGAAGAAGAAGAAGAAAGAAGTGACGGTACAAATAATAGAGAAGTAAAGGTTTCTGAGGGTTTAAAATCGAGGGTGTGGGGAAAATATTTAAATTAAAAAAACGCGAAAAGGAATAGCATTTTTAAGGTGGAAATTTATCTCAGCTTAAAACCACCAGCACAGGTATCGATTTTAGCCTAAAAATCGTGATCCTGGGTATCGATTTTACACGAAAAAACGCGACTTTACATGAAAAAACGCAACCCTAAGTAGTATTTTTAACGCGAAATTTTTTTTATCCCAAAAAATTGCTATCTTGACTAGCGATTTTTCTCCAAAAAACGCTACTTTGACTAGTGATTTTAAAACAACCTTATTCCCACAAATAAGTTCAAAAGTTAGTTATTAAAAAAACTCGCTTGTTTTAGTTGGATATGCTTTCTTTTCGGTTTTAGCAATTTTTTTTAAATGCATATGTTAAAGATTTAATAAATCAAAGAAAATAGTTTTGAATGAAAATTTTAGACTTATTTAATGCAAAGTAAGAGATTAAGGGTTTTTTTTAAAAGGACAAATCTCTTACTCTCTTTCTAATAAAGGATATTATATTTTTAGACTTAGTTTCAAGGACAACTTTTTAACTAAGGACCAAATGAATTTAAATTAATTAAAAACAATAAATAATCAAATTTCCAATAGTGCCCTTATTATATCTAAAAACGACTTTTAATATTAAATTAAAAAAATGACCGTATTTTATAGAAACATAAATTCAAATTAAACTAATCAATCCGCTAATTCAAATTTAAAAGTTAGTTGTGTCTTGAGTCAACAAATATGATAAGAAAAAAAATTGAAACTGAGGCTTTATCCACGCAGAAGATTCAAAAGTGAACATCAATCTAATATGTTTAACGTGAGTAGAAATAATACACACAGACTTATTATTAAAAAAAAGGAAGAGGCAGAATGCAAAAGTCAAGTAAAATATGGATATGGCAATAGGCGACTGGACTTATAACTTAATTAGTTATATATAAATATATAGCACATTAAAGAGGGAAAAAAAACAGAGATACAGTGGCAATCAACCTTTTTACATAAAATTGAATCCACGAATGTGCGGTGTAAACTTGAAATAGATTTATAACCACCATACATCTCCTTCAACCTTGTTCAATTTTTATCTTTTTAATATCTTTTACACTATGTTTTGGCATTTGGGAGAAAAAAGAGGAGGATCAAGTTTTAATCGGAGATGGCGACGGCGACAGGAACAGAGACGGAGGTGGAAGGAGTAGTGTAGAGGGCGATGGCGAGGTCGACCACAATGGAGACGGAGTCGGGCTTTCAATTTAGGAGAGAAAAATGGTGACGTTGACGGTTGCAAACTGCGAGAGAGGGGTTAGGCAATAGCGAGCGAGAGGGCGAGAATGGTCGACTGCGACCTTGACGGGTCGACGGCGAAAAGGGGGATAGGGCACAGACTTAATGGAGAAGAGAGGTGTGATTTTGTTTTGGTTGGAAGGGGGAAGATATTTCATAGATAAAAACGTGATTTCTTTCACACTTTTAGAACTCTTTTTTTCTAATCGTTAATTTGCTTAGAGGCGGAGTCAAGAATTAATTTTAAGAGGGGCCTAAATTAATAGATTTAATATTTTATTTTATTTTGCATATATTATAATAAGGTCAAATTCAAAATATTATATTAAAATAATTAACATCTTATATGTCAAAAATCAAAATCACATATCTAATTACAATATTCCCCTTCGAAATTTCATATTTTAAAAATTCTAAATAAATTTTTCATTGTCGATAGTCATTAATATATCTACACACAATATGTCTAAATAAATTAAATTCAAATTATGTCTAGGTTATATGATTGACTAATATATATGAGGACTGAACAAACATATCTGAGTAATTAAAATGTCTTTATTAGCCTGTGTAAAAATTATGACTGAAAAATTAAAACCGATAACCGGAGAACCGGTCTGATCCGAACTGATAAAATATCTGGGCACTGATATATCTACACACAATATGTCTAATGTTTACGCAAATAAATTAAAAAGTCTAGGCACTAAAATTTGTCTACTTGCTATTCTGGGATTATTGTATTTCAAACATATTTGTAATTTCAATCTCAATGTCTGGTTAGTTTAAATTATTTTCCTACTTTGACGTTTTTTGAATAATTCTTATATTTATCTTCTTATTTGATTTTCATGTGATATGTGTTTGAAAGTATTTGAACTTATTTGAATTCCTAATTTAATTATATATTTATTTTCTTGTATTTTATCTTGAAGAAGGGTAGTATTGAATTCAACTTAATTAATTGAAATATTAAAGTAATTGATATTTTGTCCTATATTAAAAATTTGTCCTCGAAACTAATTCTAAAATATTAAAGTAGTAATGTGTAGTGTTTATAGATATATCATTCTTTATTATACCCGCCCTTAACATGTCTAGTAATGTTTTTAACTCACAAAATGTGTTTAAAATTAGAATACACACACACACACATATATATATATCAAGATATATATTATCTTTTTATCAACGTATAAGTTTTACTTTTATACACTGCTTTGACAATCATAATAATTATTTTGAAAATAATGTCACTGCTAAAATTAACATCCAAAATATTTTGGAGCGAAAGAAATATAGTTATAATCAAGCCTCTTGGTCTTATAGTATAAAATTGTCACGGAGATAATCTTGGAGTCGATCAACTTAATACTCTTAAAATTAATATTCAACGTTATCAAAATAATATTTAATCAGTAATAATCATACATTGCGAACGACTATTAATTAAAGTACATAAAAGCTAGCCGAAACATGTGTATGATAACTTTCGAATCAAAAAAGAAAGAAAAAAAAAATACAGTTATAATAGGGACAAGATTAATAAATGATGTTGTTGGGCTACTAGTTGATATAGTACATTGATTGTGCCATGAGTGTAGGTTTGATGGTAGAGAAAACAAATTAAACCCCCTGTGCAAAGGCAGTACTTGTACTATTTTATCTACGTGTCATTTATTTTATAGCACCCATGTGAATTAGACACAGCTCAACATGACAATGGCAACACCATCTTCACTGGCCCATACACGTAGTCTGTCCCGAAATATATAAAGTTTCATACAAAAAATAAAATAAATTAAGGTTTACTTTTCATGAATGAAACGTAATATTTTTTACTCTTATTCTATTATTGTATTTAAGATATCGGGTAATTGTTTAAGTTATAAATATTGTTGTTGTAACAAGAGTATGTAAGAACTTTTTATTCTAGTGATTATATTCAGGATCGGCACTGGGTGTCTCATAATATGGTTATAATTTTAAGCAAAAATTTAGTACCATTGCTTATCTTTTCATTATAGTTTTACGAATTAATATAGTTTCCAGAATAACTATAATTTACTGCAACTTCTTTATGCCTAAAACATTTCCAAAATAAGTCTCCCCCGAAGTTCTTATCATGCTTAATAGTTATTACTTCATCTGTATTGAATTAAAAGTCCAATTCTTTTGAGAAGATATACCAAAATCTCATGAAGGGCTAAACAATTTATTAGCATTTTTTCAAAAAAAATAAAATTTAAATATAAACATGTCAGAATATTATTCGTTAAGAATTCGGAAACAATAATCGTTGTGCTTTAGCCATGTTGAAAACAAAATAGCACTTTTAGTCTTTATTATATAAGATAAAAAATGGTAAGATAAATAATATATTTTTATGAGAAGTTAAAAAATAAATTGAGAGATATGACGGGATGCTCTTTTGCTCTTTTGCCTTTTCCAATGAACAAATGTTCTTTGGGTGGTAGTAGGAAAAAAAATTCCATCAAAAATAAAGGATGATGGAGTACATATATTCGTAAAAATGAGCATAAAGTGGAGAGTATCTCACCACATTCCTAAATTTATTTTTGAAATTTTCACACAAAACAATTATTTTTATTTTTATTTTTTTCATTTTATTGTCAGACAGACTCTTAATTATATGGGCTCTATCAAATTACTCGTGCAATGGACTTCAAAATTTACACAAAGAATGAAAGCAATCATAAACGAGCAATCCTTGTATAGTATATAAGCATGGGTTGATAATTAATTTGCTAGCAGTTTACACCGAAAAGCCCAATAAGAAAGGCAGCCCAATTATTGAGTTAATGATAATTTCAACTACAAGGCATGCCCAGCTTTTATCCAAGCAGTTTACAATTTTTTGTGTATCTAATATTACTATTATTATTCCAATGGTTATATAGCCAACTAGAATCTTTTTTATTCTCTTAATAAGTAGGTCTTGAATTCGACCCACACAAACGTAATTTTTGAACCCTTTTTTAGTTCACTTTCGTTTTGGCTGTTATTAGTGGTGGAGTCAGAATTATTGTTCAGGTGAGGCCAAACGCTAGAATCACAAACAAGATTTTTTTGCATATACTATAATAAGGCCAAAATCAAAATATCATATACTAAAATTAATTATATATTTTGAAATATTTTTATCAACTCAATATTCAACCTACTATAACCAACAAATACATATATTAATCTAAATATTAATTTATCAAATAACAATCTAATAAGCAAATTAACCTCAATAATCAAATTTAATATCAATATTTAACAATCTAATAAGCAAATCAACCTTAATAAACAAATTTAATATCAATATTTAACAATCTAAGAAGCAAATCAACATTAATAAATAATAACCAACAAACAAATATATTAACAATCTAATAAACAAATTAACATTAAAACACTTAATTCTTAATATTCAATTTTTTTAAAATGTATAAGATTATAAAAAAGAAATATAATCTAAAATACCGGAACAAATGAAGAATGAAGATGGAAAGAGGGACAGAGGCACTGCTGATTGCTAAGGCACTGTGCTTGAAAAAAAAAATAGACGCTATGCTTAAAAAAAATAAAATAAGCAACAATCGTTTGAAGAGGAAAGGGGGCGGAGGTGATGCTTTCCTTCTACTTCCTTTTATGATATAACCTAGACTTATAATACAAAATCACACCCCTGAACTTATACATTTATTTGCACGGAGCGCCCTCACCCAATAACTTACTTCACTTACAAAAATGGCCCCCGATTTTTTCCTTCTCACGCAACAGGCCTTATACTCTTTAAAAATTTTCAAAAAGTCTCCCACCTGGCCCTCATGTGGCTCTGCCCCTGGTGTTATATGTCCACCCTTACTTTTCGTGGTTGTGGATTCATATCTTGTACAAAAAAAGTTGTATAAAAAAAAGTTGTGTTGTTAAATCATCGCTTTGTATCAAGGAAAAAAAAACATTACTCTTCTCATTTATATATAAAGCGAGAAAATCAAGCAGCACGAAACTGTACATGAAAATCTATTCGATGAAAATTATAAAATTAAACATCGATCAGTAAAGATGTAAAACATAAATAAATCTATATTTTTTTTTGAATTTTTTTTTTGCTAAAATTGTACACATAATTAATGATAATGATGCTGTGTGTATCACGAGGATGAATTAAATATAGGCCACTATAATCCCCTAAAATAGAGACATATTAGGTTAAAAGATTAGATTGATTAATCAGTCTTACATATAGCCAAGCGACATTGCAGTCACCTATATCAATCATGATGAGTCTACAACCTAAGAACCGAAACAAAATTAATAAAATTGAGCCTAGGCGGATCGATGTCAAATGACAAGCATGTGAAGCTTATTATGTTAGGATTATAATTAATTAATTAATAGTCCATCTTTAATTTTTGTGTTTTTTAAGAACTTAAGGCGCTAATTTAATCACAATTAAAAGTTTGGAATAAAATTTATTTTATTTTACAAGTTTTGGTACAGTGATAATATTTTGAAAAGAAACAAGCTTTTTATTTACAACATCTAAAAAAAGTAGTATTAACTTGATCAAAATGGGAGGATTAATAATGTCATACTCCATTTGACATTAAGACGGAAACTAACGAAAAAATAATTGATTTGAGTGAGAGTTTGAAAAAGAAGTTGAAGAATGTGATAAGGTGGTCACAAAGAATAAATTAATGAAAGGAAGATGACATCTACTCAAGAAGTTTCTACTTTGAAAAAAGTAGAAAAAATAAGTGATTCAGATGAGAGTTTAAAAAACAAGTTGAAAAATGTGGTAGATGTTCAATTACTTTTTTTCACAAGGTTCGCCTAAGGCCGCTCTCTTGTTCATGAATTAATAAAAATGTGCAAAAGTTCTATTAGTTTATGTCATTCTACAAGTCACCCTTGCCCCAATGAACAAGGAACTCGATGCCACTATTCTATCTAGAAGCTTAGGGCTCGTTTGGTTCGAACTTTTGAGGATTCTTGGAATCCTAAATTCCATTCCATGAAAATTATTTTGTTTGGTTGGAGTTTTAGGTAGGAATTTAGGATTCCTAGGAATCCTAAATTCTCCTATTTTGCCAAAATCTATTCCCTTATAAATTTGGAGGAATCTTGGATTTCCAATTTGAGGAATCCTTTTTTTTAGTCCAAAAACTGTTCTTTTTTTCCAGAAAATGAAAAAAAAATATTTTTTCCAGAAAATTTGTAAAAATATTTTTTTCCCAGAAAGTGAAAAAAAAAATTCCCAGAAAACTAAAAATATTATTTTTTCCCCAGAAAGTGAAAAAAATTATTTTTTCCAGAAAATGAAAAAAAATATTTTTTTCCCAGAAAGTGAAAAAAAAAAAAAATTTCCAGAAAATTATAAATATTATTTTTTTCCCCAGAAAGTGAAAAATTTTATTTTTTTCCAGAAAATAAAAAAAAAATACTTTTTTCCCAAAAAATGAAAAAAATTATTTTTCCCCAGAAAATGAAAAAAATAATATTTTTCCCAGTAAATAAAAAAAATCCAGAAAATTATAAAAAAAAATTGCCGAGTTCATTCCTAAAACTTCAACCAAACGAGCATTAATGGAATCCAATAAAGGATGCCAGGAATAAAGGTTTCCTGACATCTAGAATGCCAATTCCATTCCTAAAGCTCGAACCAAACGAGCCCTAATGTATTAAAAAACAGTCGTAATATATGATAAATACACTATTCACCTTTTAAAAATATATATTATAACTTGAACCATGTAATCTTTTATCTTTATACATTTCAACGATTAAAACCATTCAACCTTATTTTATTTTGTTTTCTATAATTTTTTTTGCACACTTTATTAGTTTATTACGTGGTTGGCCCATAGAATAAGTGAACAAGGCACTGGATAGGCCCAATAGCATATGCATTAGCTTTTCTTTCTTTTCTATATTATTAATGTTAACTTTCACGTGAGACTGTGTAAGGGCATCCACAACGTTGTGATGGATTAAAATTTATGGTAAATTTGCTTTTTGTTTTGCTAACTTCCGAATTAGTCTGCAGCGAAAAGGGCAAGAGAAAAGGGAAATCCCCATACGAGTGAGCCATACTCGTATGAGATATTTTGTTTTTCTTTAATTAAAAAAAAAAGAAAAAAGGAAAAAGAAGAAAGGGAAATGGCCATACGAGTGAGCCATACTCGTATGTTTTATTTCTTTACATTGATACGAAGTTACTGCACTCGTATTACTTATACGAGTGACCTTCACCCGTATAAGGTAAAATTTAATAAATTTGTAAGTTTAGTCGTTCTCTATCCTATATGCCAAATTTTACTCGCCTAAATTCCTCCACTATGAAGAGGGTGTCCTAACCGTTGTAGATACTCTAAGGTTTTTTTTTTTCCGTTGAAAAATGGAAATATATATATATATATATATATATATATATTTGTGTCTTACCTACAAAGTGTTAGGACAAGATTTCGTGTGCGTCGACTAATTCCAACTCGCATTCGTGGCTGGCTGCTACTACCTAAACGTTCTCGCATTCTTGGTTGGCTGTTAATATCCAAACATTATTTTAATAGTGCTGAAAATCTAGATGAAAAGCAAACCTACTAAACTTCAAGATTGTCTCAAGAGTAACCTTATAATCAGAATTCTAAGGAACTTTTGCACTCTTGCGTTGGCAATGAATTGAGTCCTACTACTATTGCATACATCCTGTAATCTTTTGACATTCAGAAGTAGAAAAGTAAAGTTATATGCAAGTTTATACGATAATAGGCAGTTTAACTAGTATAGAGGGTTTTTTTTCTTTTTTTCTTTTTTTAAAAAAGGGGGAGACGGTGTAAGTCTCTTCCTTTTACTAATATAATGAAATTCCCACCTCTCTAGATGAGCTCGAACTCAGGATCTCTCTTAAATTCGAGTAGGTGCCTTACCAACCAGGTTAGCCAACTTGCTATATTATACAAGTTTACCATGTTAAGAATAGAAGGAAGAGAGTACTTATATCAATCTTCCTTTTCTAATAAAAAGAATATATACAAGTCATTTAATAAGAATAATAAGGAAGGAGATGGCGGGTGGGTCGGTCAATTGTACAATAATTTTAAGTGGATATAAAAATATGACATACAAACTGACATATTAAATGTGACTACCATGTATTAGTTAAAATAATCACATCATATTTTATTCTAACCAATGAATAATTAACCCGTTGATATGTCAATTTTTTATATCCATATAAAATTACTCTCAATTATATTAGGTACAACTTAGAGTATCTCTAATGATATAATCAAAATAATAGTTATAATCAATTTTAACAATGCTGGCTAAAAACACTACTCAATGGTATAATCAAATATTAGCAACCTTTTAAGCAATAACCAAATATACTCCATTTATAATCAAAGTTAACAATCTTTTTCAATAACGAAAATGAGGAGGTCATCAATTCTATTCGGTAAAAGATAATCTTTTTAAATTTAAATCATCTTTCTCTCATTTTTTTGAAACAAAATTCAAATCGATTAATTTGCAGCCAATCAATATAATGAACCCCACAATCAATTTGGCCTTTTTTCCTACCTTCTTTAGCCTTCCTGTTTTGGCTTTTCTTTTACTTTTTTGTGAATTTGCTTGGTGGACTTTAGTTCTTAGGTATTTAATCCATTTTGCAATTTCTTCTTATAAGTTGCTCATTTCATTGTGTTTTTTGAAGTCATTAGGAATGGCCTTTTTGTATCTCCCACATTTTGTTACTTTTTTCTTTATTTATGCTACTACTCTAATGTCCTAGTTTGAACTTAGAGAACTTATAAAATATATATATAATAGATTCCACAAATTTGATTATTGAGAAAAAATACTCATTAAGAATAACTATAATTTTAATAATTTAGTTAATAAATAAATTATTTAATTTTAATTATTTTATTGGAAATGCTCTTACGAGATACGTGTCCCACAATCTTTTGATTCCAAAGTGTGTATCTTTTC
Organism: Lonicera japonica; assembly: GCA_021464415.1. Taxonomy (NCBI): domain Eukaryota; kingdom Viridiplantae; phylum Streptophyta; class Magnoliopsida; order Dipsacales; family Caprifoliaceae; genus Lonicera; species Lonicera japonica. The sequence goes on from CM038469.1 coordinate 14,815,842, forward strand.
TTGACTTCTGAGTGAAAAGGTAGTGACAAAGGGTGTACTTTCTTCCCTATGTCACTGTCTCATTAATGAGCATAGATTGATAGATGGATTTATATATGTATCTATGCACACTAGCTATGCAAGATGAATGAGCAACAGCAACTTCAAGATTCTTATGCTTTACTAGTTACTAATTCATCAAACATCTAATTTATTCTTGAAAATGATAGTCTTACTAGTTTTATTGATCGAATAATTGTACAATATACATAATGAATTGTACAATCCTTATATTCCCATAATATACAACTCGATCATAATATACTTGGTATGATTATCAGGTAAATGAGGCCAGTAATATTACATTATTCTTCATTTTTTTATATATATATAAAATTTTCAAGTGCGAACCGATCCGTGCGGATCAAGCTTTTTTACGACGCTTTTTTTTTCATAAAAAACATTATAAAAATGCTCAATCTGAATGAACCAATTTGTATTTGAAACAGATTCTATATATAAATATATTTATGAATGCCTAGTCTAATATTCCTTTTTGGATAATATTCAAGACCTAGAGAATGGAGACCACTAGGTTTAGGGACATGTGTTCTGGGAACAAATATAGATACTGAAAGAACTATATAAACACAAATAAAAGTCAATCAATTGATTATTATAATTATATATATTATATTGTGCATATCAATTATGGATCCAAGTCCAACAATACATAATCCCTCAAAATAATTACCAATGGAAGACAGAAAAGATTTGCTTGATTACACCCACACCTAACACTACCCCCAAGTTGAAATAGGTACACTCAACGCTAGAGAGGTTTTAATTTGTGTGGATTTATTATTAATTATGGGCAATGCATAAATTCCTCTTTTATGTTTGGGCCTAGAGATGCACGCATTGACATTTCTATCTCTTCTTCACTTAAATTAATAACTCCTATTTCATGAAAAAGTCTCACCTTCCAATTTAATTTCCTCATACCTATCATACATTTTTCAAGTCTTGAAACATACATTCTACTCATTATTTATATATATTTCTTTTGAAACATTTAAATTAAGAGTCGCGCTTTTAAAATAATTTGCGTATAAAAAGTTTAAGATATTTTTAAATTAGATGGCAACTGATGAATTTATAGTTACAGGAAAAGAGAGACGAGATTCAAATTCTCGGTTATTTGAGGGTATGATGAACCCTTATCAAATGAATTAACATGAAACTCATAGAGAAAGAAAATGAATTATATCTACATTTATAAATTTAGAAGGAGTTAGGTAAGGATTTTAAGCAAGCTAGTTGTTGTTGGTCGGAGGTCCACCTTCATGAGTTGCATGTCCACCGTTGGAGCAACCATCACTCCCTACTTAACTAATATAATATTGGAAATTTTCTTCTAAGGAAATCCGTTAAATAATGACCGTCCATTTCGAGAGATTAATAAACGATTTTTTTTTCATAAAATTTTGTATAATTGATTTTAATAATAAGTAAATCATAACCATCAAATTTCAAAAAAGAGCTCAACTTAGAAGTTAATAATATGATCATACAAAATTTGAATGGACGAAAATAAACATATATATTACATTTTTTATCACACCCACTTTTTGTTTGAGTTTTTTTATGAAATTTTGAGGATATGATCTACTCGTTATAGAAATCATTTTCACCAAATTTTATGATTAAATTCATCCTTTCACCCTTAAAAATGGACGGTCCTTATTTTTCTTAAAGTAAGAGATTCCCTTAAGAGAGCATTTCCGATATAATATATATACTAAAAGATTATAATTAAAAATAATAAAAAAAAAGTGCTGTTCAGCATTAATTTTATAGTTATCTGTGCAATTAACTAGTCAAAGTTAAGAAACATATGCTCCCTTGTTAGAAACCCTAGCTAGCTACACATGTGAGTGATCGAGTCGCAATGGAATTAATGACAAGCCTACTTTTGAAATTTGTCTTAAAAATAATATTGAATCTAGGGTTAGAATTGTATTATATGATTTAGGTTTATAAATCTTATGAGTGCCTCAATTAATCAAACAACATTATTGCTGTAAATTAAGTTTGTGATATTCCTTTAATTTTGCAATCATTTGAGTTTATATGAATTCATCTTGTTGCCTGGTAATTGCATGCCACCATCACGATATTTATCGTTGTATTTTTATATTATATTTAAATAGTAGTACAGATTATAATGAAAATAAATATTAAGAGTGCCGTTAACAACCATCTAACTGCATATTAATGTTTTAGTGCAAGAAATTAATTTATGTCACAATTTCCCAAATTAAATTGCCCAAATCGAAAAGAGTGACAATAATATCTGGAACTAGGATTTAGACCACAGAATTTTCAAACCCTAGTATTAAGGACCACTTAAGGTTGAAAATTAGTTTTACGCCCCTGTTTCGACTTTTTGACTACAAATGATATTAAATCCAATAATTCCCAGCTGGATTGTTAATAGCAAAGGACGAAATTACACATCTTATGATTTTTGGCATCTTTCCAAGAAAGCTTTTGAGTCATGGTGCTTGTATGAAAACAAAAATTAGTGGTTGGACAATATATTTATAATTCAACCAATCATTAAACTAAATTATTAATAATTATACTGATTCAAAAATAAATATGCGGATATTTATATAAAAAATGGTTATCAAGGAAATCGTGTTTCTCGGAAAATTAAATGATGTTGCCAAAATGAACACAAATTATTTAGCTCAACATTTAGCATAGTAACACACCCTTATTTTTGAAGGGTAATTTTATTTCTATCCGCGGGTTTTTGCAGTTAATACACCCTTGATTTATGCTAACATTGAAATAAACCTCTTAAAACTTCTTTACATATAAAAATTGAGAAGTATATCCACCAATTAATAATCATTTTAAATGTATTTACTTTTAAAATTAGTTTCCTAATTAGAATATATTTCCTTACTTTTAAAATTACTTTCCTAATTAGAATATACTTCCTTAATAATATATTTTCTTAATTTGTTAAAAGGTATATTGATAGAAGTACTATAAATTCATTATTTATAAAAAATATACAATACTACAAAACTGAGCACAATACTACAAAAATGTGCGGAATTAATTTAAGTTATTACATCATAATAATAATGAATAATTTTTTTCAACAAATGAGTTTACTATTTTCTTTTTCTTTTTTCTATACAATGAGGGCTCTAAATAAATAAAAAATAAAGCAGAATTGAAACTTTAAAAACTAATTAAGAATTACTGGTCGAAGGCAACAAACATCATTTCCTTCAATCTCAATTCTTTCCAGTCAAAGGAAGAATATTCAATTGTAATATATGTTTGTTTTCTTGTTTGCCATCATAAATCTGTGATTAAAGTTATAATTTTAATTTACTTCTAGGTATGACCTAAATTTTGTAGATGTATTACAAGTGTTTCAAACTATACTTACTGTTTAATTATTATTCCAAGAATAATGTGAATTATTGTATAATCTCAATTCTGAAAACAAATGTGAATCATAGACTATAGTTTAATCTCGAGTCCGGAAAGTACACATAATTAACAATAAATTATATATATTAGAAATATCATTTTATTCTACAATTTATGTTTACTTTTTGATATATTATATGACAATGGATAGAAGTAAAAATTTAGTGGATAATTTACAATTGAATTAAAAAGAATCATTATTTTATAAAAATTATTCTAATATTGATTTTTGTAAGTTTATCCAACAACATGGTTAAACTTAGTGGGCAATACAAATTATCTCAATGAAACCCAAAAAGAATGGTAGACTCACAAATGTCGCTGATAGAAATAAAATCACCCTTGTTAATTAATAATCAAAATGAGTAGGTTGTTTAATTTTGTTTGATTGTTGAAATTTAAATTTTGAATTATTTGATTTTGTATATTTTAGTAATTGATAAAGTTGTTAGAAGTTATTTGATTGTTTAAATTTAAATTTCGAATTTGATTTCATAGATATTAGTTTCTAGCAAGATTTTAAAAGTTTAGATTAGTTTAATAATCAATTAGATGATAGTGAGATTATAGGAATAACAATAATATACATTAGTTTTGTAGCTATATTAATTTAATTTTAATTATTTATCCGTAAAAAATTGTATTTTAAACAAAACTTTGGACCTTAAAGTATTGATATAAAAGTTGTGTCCTTAAATAAATAGAGAAATGAATATTCGTCCTTAAAACTAATTGCCCCTATTTTTTATTTATTTAATTAAAGTGGATGTACTTATTAATCTAGTGGATTTTTTAATATTAAATCATTAATAAAATAATATTTATAAAATTAAGTCAATAATATTTTTTGTTAGTCTATCCACATTCGTGGATTAATTTAGTAGGCAACGCTGATTAACTTAATAACGCAGATTAACTGCAAGATATCGTGGATAGAAATAAAATCATCCTTTTTGAAAGTGATTAGGGTTAGGACTACCACCTTTCACAAATTAGTGGTTTATCCTCCTTACCTTAATTAACTCTAATCTATCTATTAATGTTATAACTTTATGACAAAATTACCCCCGACCTATTAATTAAGGCAACTAATATGATTGATCAACATATTTGTAGAAATTAAGTTGCATATATATATATATATATATATGGGTGTGGTTTCAATAATTACTTCTCTTTTTACTCATGGATGGTTACTGTAATATTAACCATTGAATGAAAAATCAATGGTTGAGATCAAATGTGTAGTTGGCTAATATAATTAATGCACATTGAAAAAATACAAAGTATTAAATGCAAGGTTAAGTGGGTAACTTGTTGTTACCTGATGACATATATTTTTTTTTCTATTTAATTTTAAGGAATCATAAATTATATATTAATTCCATGGTTTTGTAATTCCAATACAGGATATCCCTATTTCTTACCCTTATAAAATGGATGATTTTGTTTCTATTAATATCTTGCAGTTAATCTACATTGTTAAGTTAATTAGCATTGCCTGCTAAATTAATCCGTAAGTGTGGATAAATTAACAAAAATATATTATTGATTTAATTTTATAAATATTATTTTATTAATGATTTAATATTAAAAAATAAATAAGATTAATAGGTACATCTACTTTAATTAAATAAATAAAAATATGGGTTTTTTTTAAAAGGACAAATCAATCACTCTCATTCTAACAAAGGACATTCTATTTTTAAGATTAGTTTCAATGACAACTTTTTAATCGATGACAAAATAAATTTTAATTTATTAAAAATAAAATATAGTTATTTTCAAAACTACCCCTTATTAAAGATAACAACTGCTAAAAAAATAAAATAATAAAAAAAATTAAATAACGAAAGCTCAAATTCAAACTAAACATCTCAAACAAAGATTTCAAATTTGAACAAGTAATCGAAATATTATCACAAAGGTCAACCAAGAACATAACTATTAAATATATATATATATATATATATATATTATTAATTCCAAAAACTCTAAATTTTAAATCAATTATCAAATGATAAGCTGCTACAATTTTAAAAAGGAAAAAAAGTTTATGTACAGCAAAAAAGAAAAATAAAAATACTTGAGAATGGTGATCCTTTCAAACAAAATTAAAATATTGAAAATTTGATAAATATAAAATAGGTTTACTGTGCTTGTCAACGTAGAAGAATATGTATACTTGATTCTTAAATCTTTATTATTATTATTATTATTATTATTATTATTATTATTATTATTATTATTAAGTGAAAGAAATAGGTGGAAGTATTAATAATATAGTTAATTGAAAATATTTTTTAATAAAACTCTTTAAAAATTCTTTAAGGGTGTATTTGGAATGTGGATTTGAGAGAAGATTTGAACATGATATTTGGATTTGGAATCTCAAATCTAAATATTTTTATTTGGTTTGAACTTATGATTTAAGATTTATAAATATATTCAAATAATAAGATTTGATACTTATCTTAAAGTCATAAGTTTAAAATTTTTGAAATATGGCTGTTCCTTCTAGATCCCAAACTCGCGAATTTGAAAAAAATAATAATTAAATTTTAAACAAATTATTATTTTTTATTATTATAACTATACTTGTAATATTAATTATAACAATAATAATAGGGATGAAAAAGAGTCGCGTGTTGTCCAAACCCGAACCCAACATGCTTATAAACACATCCCAACCCGATGCAGATTTAATTTTTTTTAAATCTAAATCCGTCACAAATAGTATACGCATAAACCCACTCATGCCCCGTGATAATTACGCTATATTATAAAAAATAAAATATTATAATCAGGGAGGGGCGGGGCGGGGCAGGACGAGTAAAATCGGTTAATTTTGTGCAAACCTAACTTTTGCCACAGTATCAAAAAATAAAAGTAGTTTACTAATTAACTAAATATAAATTTTAGCTGAATAATATATAGATTTAAAAATAAATTTATTTGTAAAGTAAACACAAAATTTTAAACTCTTGTATTTCAAATGGTGGATATACTTCTTAATTTTGAAAATGATACAAAATTTGTTTGTCAAACACAACACATAAATTATTGAACCAAATAATTAATTATTTAATATTACATAAGATATATTTTAAGTGTTATTTAGGAAGTTGTACGGATACTTCCGTATCTGATCAAATTATTAAAAGTTGAGTTTGTTTGAAACACTTTAAATTAAGAAAATACGTTTCTTTTAATATTATTTTATGTTATTGTGTTGAAATTATTATTTAGTTGAACGATGATTGATAAAACTAGTAGTACGGGCTATATGAGATGCTTTAAATTATTTTTTGGGATTTTATTGTGATATGATTTGTCACGAATGGTAATAAAATGATTAAATTGAAAGTGTTATTAAAAGAGTTGAGTTGTATGTAATTTGTTAACCTATTATATAGATATGAAAATTCAAAGTCAAATATATTTTGAAAGTGTTATTTCACATAAACTTATGTTATTGATTAACTATAAAACTGAAATGACAAAAACACCCATAAACACTTATCTTAGTCTAGAATTGGGTTATCCTAAGTTTATTCGACAAATAAAATCTTTAAGGAATCTTGTTTGGTTGAGATTTTAAAACATGTTTGGAAATGTGAATTTAATTTTTGTTAATTGTTTTTTCAACCAATTCAAAAAAACTCATAAAAAATTCAAAAAATAGTCACAATATATCTTATTTTATAGATCTTGATAATTAGGTTTCAAATATATTTTTTTTATCTAATTCCAATTTTTGAATTTAAAGTTATAGCATTTTAAAAGTTTTATGAGAGAAAAAGTAAAGTGAAGTGAATTTTGGAAAGTGTGAAGTAAAGTTGACTTTTTGATAGAAATTTTAAAAACTTGATTTTAAAATTTCAACCAAACACCACCTAAAGTTTAATTAAAAAAATAAAAATAAAACATGTCACATTAACCTGCTATAACAGGTTAAAAGGTTTGCCACCTCACCAATGTACATTAATTATTGTCACTACCATCGATGGGTAGAGAGAGAAAATAACCATTAAAAACTCATCCTTATATATATATATATATACGCATACAGAACATTTCCCATGCGGATTACTGTTCACCGACTTTCCTTACGGATTGATCCATTTGGCACGTTTCCTGATGGAAGTTTTTAATAAAATTTGGTGGGGATGTTATTCATCATGTGTAGAACATCTCCACCAAATTTTATCAAAAAATTCAACAGGGAAGTGGGTTAACTATATGATTGAAAAATATTGGTTCAGAAATAGATATATAAAATCCAATATTTTTCAATCATGTAGTTAACCCACTTTTCGGTTGAATTTTTTGATAAAATTTGGTGAAGATGTTCTACACATGATGAAGAACATCCCCACCAAATTTCAGCAAAAAATTCCATCGAGAAGCGTGCAAAATGGGCCAATCCGTATGGACAGTCCGTGAACAGTAATCCGCATGGGAAATGCTCTCACATACACACATATATATATATATATATATATATTATTACCATTTAAAGTAGATTTAATTATGTATATTATTTCAAATTCAAACATTATACATCAAATAATAACATATAAATTAAAATTTTATTATGATTATATATTGTGGTATATAGTAATAAACAGATAAATGTATTTACGGTGATTATAGGGGAAAAAACACATAATAATTACACATGAACATAATAGAGAAATCACATAAAAAAAACATAGTACATCTATATGTTTTTTGTAGATACGTTAATACAAACAGATATAAACATAATATAAAAATCATAGTAATCTATATATATATTGGATAATTTAATATGAATAATTAGTTGTGTATTTCCTAGTGTACCTGTTTGGAATGCTACGAAACATATATATATATTGAATAGTTGTGTCTTAATGTAGAATATGAACTATCACAACCTTTGGTATTCCTGAAACAGATATAAATGGTGCTTGCGTTAATTAATTATAGTGCATTAATTAACATTAAGAAAAAATAGATAATAAAAAAAGATTGAGCAAAAGGGTTATCTTCTATCCCTAGTCCCCCAAACTCACCACACTTTGCTTACAATGGAATCCAACCCTAATATGTTGCCGCGTTTCAACAGGTTCATAAACTTGTCGATGAAAAACCCATCCAACATTTATATGTCATCTAGAGATGAATATCAAAGACAACAACATAACAGACTCAAGTTCAGAAGAGTATGATAATAGGAATGAATAGGAGAATGGATGGACATGGTGAGGAAAGTGTGGATGAAAAGAACAAAGGAGTATGTAAGAACCATGGTTGGATAACTAAATAAACTTAGAGATGAAAGAAAATGAGAATCTATTAGATGACGATTCATCATCGTCGAACAATGATAGGGATGATAAGGTGAGATGGACAATACGGATCGGACGACAAAGATTCATCCACAACTCCACCTATAAGAACCTATTTCCGAAAGGTAGACTATATGTTTGACCATTTAGGATTATGTGTGATATCATAATCAATATTTTTTTGCTATAAAAGAACATGGTATGTATCACAACTTAAGACTATTTATTTTTTAATTATGGACATTCTTTTTTGAATTTGTAAATATGGAAACATGATAAATGCTTTTTGATTACTTCTAAATTTTCATAATTAAGTATTTCAAAAATTAATTTTTTATTTAAAGTATTTGTGAATTATGTAATTAAAATGTTACTAATTATCTATAGGAACTTTCATTTTTTGTTTATTATTAATTTTTTTATATCGTATGCGTCTGCCAAAATACAGTTATAACTTGAATATTGTATATTTCTTTGAAAACTTGGTTCATTTGTGAAACTTTTTTATTTTCTTTTTCTTTTTCTTTTGTCGTATTAATTATGGTGAGACATGATTATTTCAATTAGTAAGAAGTTGTATATAGCTAAAATATTGAAATTTTATAAACAATTATGGAGAAAATTTTATCTGTTTGCAAGATTTTAACATGACGAAAACCATCACAATATATTATTCATTTAACATATATTCATTTATAAAGGAATCGAAGAAAACCAATTTCGTTAATAGTTTTTTTTTTTGTATGATGTTGAAAATAAAAGTTAAATGTATAAGGCATTTCTTGATCTATGGTGTTAATTTATTTTAAACATTGACAAATAATTGATAGAAATTTTGGGATATATATATTATTGTAACCATTAAATCATATATATACATATATCCCTGAGTAAGTTCAAACTTGTAGATATTAATTTATGTATGGGTAAGTATATATCTAGATCAAATGTATATAATATGGATACGCAAAATAAAAGATGAAGATAAATCAATGTAACAAATATGTGTATAGATATGCATACATGTAAAAAAATGCATTACAGTTACATGTAAAAATAAGTATGCAAAAAATGCAGTACAAGTACATGTAAAAATAAGTGTAAAATATCAAATGTGACATATATATATATATATATATATATATACAAACATGTAAGACAATGTATATATATACAAACATGAAATATAACGCATCTCTTTTTTAGGAGTGTGCAAAATAACCGAAAAACCAACCCAAGCCGAACCGAATTAGTCGATTTTTAAGGGTTTTGATTGAGAAAAATGAAACTCGAAAGGGTTCGGTTAGGTTGTTGGTTACCGGTGTCACAGAACCGGTGAAAACTAAACTGAACCGACAATACACGTTTCATTCATCTATTGGCTTGATGTATAAGCTTATTCCCTTTAAAAAAAGGCTAAAGAATAAAGATGATGAAAAGTATAAAATCTTTTGTTTTTTTTTTGTCAAAAATGATATAAGAAGAAAAGTGTCAAAATTGATTAAAAAGAAGCCCCCCCCCCCCCCCCTTTTTTTTTTTCAAAAATGACTTTAAATCATGGCCCAATAATATAAAAATAATTTTTAAGTCATGGCCCAACAATATAAAATAGGCACAATTGTCTAAGCCCAAAACTGAAAAAATCGACCTCAACCGAACTGACCCCGACCGGTTTTAATTATTCACTGATTTGGTTCGGTTCGATTGACCATTATAACAAAACCGACTAGTCGATTCGGTTCTCTTTAGACAAGCACGGTTCGGTTAACCGAATCGTGCACATCCCCACTTCTTTCGCAGATGATAGCTTCCTATTTTTTTAAGTTACGAAGGAAGAGAGTCAAGTCACTAAAGCCACACTGTTGTCATATGAAAAAGCCTCGGGTCAAGCGATAAACTTTGAGAAGTCCTCTATTATTTTTAGTGCAAATGTTAGCTCTGATTTAAGCAATAATATTTGCTATATTTTGCGAGTGCCAATTTGTGATAACCATGGTCCTTATTTATGTGCGCCGTCTCTAATCCACAGAAAAAAATTATAAGTTTTCATCTATGTTCGAGAGAAAGTTTGGAAGCGATTAAATATCTAGAAAAATAAACTTCTTTTAAAAGCTAGCAAGGAGATCCTTCTTAAATCAGTGGTGTAAACAATCCCGAGTTATATTATAAGCGTTTTTTTATTACCTTTTTCATTGTCAAGCGATATTGAAAAAATGATGAACAGCTTTTGATAGGGATCTAGTGGTACAAACGATCGTGGTTTGCATTGGAAAAAATGGGATTCTTTGTGTATAAGTAAGCGAGATGGCAGCCTTGGGTTTTGCAACATCCGTCAATTTAACTTAGCTCTTTTGGTAAAACAAGGATGGCGACTTCTTTATAATGATTTCCCTTTGCTTAGCCGAGTTTATAAAGCCAGATATTACCCTAACAGTAACTTTCCCACCGCTAAAATTGGTTTGAATCCTAGTTATGCTTAGAGAAGTGTGCGCGCTACTCAATCTCTTATCTATGCAGGTAGCCAGATTAGAATTGGGTCGGGGCATGATACGAATGTATGGTCGGCTACTTGGCTTGATGATGATGGGTCTCTGTATATCAAAACTCCAGTTAAACAAGGCTTAAAGGGGCTACATGTGGTTGATCTTGTTGACTCAGTTTCTAAGGAGTGGGACGTGAATTTTATATATGCTACGTTTTTGTATAGAGATTGTGAAAATATTCTCTTCATATCGATTTCTCGCTTCACAAAGGCGGATAAGTGGAGGTGGAAATAGAGCGACAAGGGTGGGTATGTGGTAAAGTCAGGGTACCAGAAACTTGTAGATAATACTCTACTGGTTTTAGGTCCTTCAATTATCCCTTGGGGCAGTATGTGGGTCTAAATGTACCGGGTAAGGTTAAAAAGTTTTTATGGCGACTTTTTTCGGGTTGTTTGCCTACAAGGTCAGCTTTAATTAGGTGTAAAGTGAACATTGAAGACAAATGTCCACTATGTAGCACTGATCTAGAATCAAATTGCCACGTTTTTCTTGAATGTCCATTGTCATGAAGAGTTTGGTTGGCATAAGCTTTTGGTGATCAATTTGCAGGTCACCGGTTCTGTTCCGATTGGTGGAATGTGGTGAGAAAAAGGTTCAGCAAAGAAGAGCTTGAAGGTATAGCAGCAGTGTTGTGGTCCATTTGGTGCGGGCATAACGATAAGATATGGACTCGTATTTATTTTCAACCGCATCGAATTGCGAACAGAGCTGCGGCTCTTTATTGTAGTGGCGCAATACCCATGACGTGGAGTAACAGCATGTCCATGTGAAGAGTTCAGTTTCGGTGCAAGTGCAGTGGCAGAAACGGAGTGAAGGGATGCTAAAGTGCAACGTCGATGCAAGCGTTGATTTTAATCGAGGTCGCAGCAGTTTTAGCTTCGTTATCAGGGACCATGAGGGCAAATTCGTAGCTGCTGGAGCAGGTTGTAAGAATGGCATTGTCTCGCCGAAGATTGCAGAAGTAATAGGGATACGCGAGGCTCTTAGTTAGTTGAAGTCCCGAAACAAATCGAATGTTATCGTCGAGACGGATTCTCTCTCTTTTGTTAATGCTTTTAAATGTAATTCAGAGGATCTATCAATGTTTAGCCAAATTGTTGAGGATTGTTGGGATATTTCTAGTTGCATAGAGTCATGCAAGGTTGTTTTTGTTAGGAGATCAGCAAATGTAGTTACTCATAGCATCGCTAGGGTGGCTCTTTCACAGTCTGGTTTTGAGGTTTAAGAGCATGGTCCCCTTAAATTTATTTTGGATGTAATTTTGTCTTAAACAATGCATTTCTTCGTTTAAAAAAAGAGTGTGAAAAATGAAATATAATAAAAATATATATAAGCATATATAACAAACATATATATATATATAACATATATATAATACTAATGAAATTAAGAACATAATTACGAAAAATTATATATATATATATATATATTTGTAGCTCGTAATTTATAAGAATATACTTTCAAAATTTAAATCACATTATATCTATAATCATAAAAATGAGAATATATCAACATTTATGATAAGAAAACGTATAATTGTAAAAAACATATATATATATATATACACATTTATACGAATAACATTATGCTAAATTAAAACTATTTATAATAATGAAAATTCACTTTATAGGGTAGCTCAATATATATTTTGTGGAGGTGATCTACTCAAAATATAGATTATTTCTACAAATTTTGAATAACAAATTCATCTATTTACCCCTCCAAATTAAATGGATATCTTTTTTATTAAATCAAGGAAATTATCTTTATAAGGTAACTCTCTCTCTATATATATGTATATATGTAACAGTTCAAATAGATTATGTATAAATAAAATTACACTTAAAAAAATTTATGTAAAAAATATTGAAAATCATATAGTGGGTATTAAAAATTGATAAGAAATTTGATGAATGTATTTGATGGGGAGAATAACTGAACTGTTCTGACCCGCCAACCACATGAAGACATGTGGCAGTCCACATCAGCAATCTAGCATACCAGGACAAGAAAGGCTCTGGGAGCTCGTTTCAAGCACCACACAAGCTCCAGAGCCCGTGTAAGTTCGTGCAACGGGCCTAAGGATTGATTTCGTTCCAGAAATGATGGAGCTCGTGAACCAAAGCTCTTTCAGCGAGCTCTAGAGCTCTCTCCCAGACAGTCATGTTAGAGTAAGTGATAGACAATATGGGCGACTGCTGCCAACATCACCAACGCTGCAGAAGCTCCCTCAACTTCATTAAACACAAACCAACTGCATTTAATGCACCGGAATTCATGGAAAAGCAAGGTCAGAGTTGGTACTGATAGAAGCATGGCCCCAAAGCTGCTCTAAGAGCTCTGGCCACATGGATCCTTTAATCATATATATACAAGAAGCATTTACTTCTTCCAACGACCAATTTTCCAATAACCAGATAGAGGAAAAATAAAAACGATCAACCATTTACCACAAGTGTGAAATACAGAGACACAAAGCTCCGCAGCCCGCTTTAGAGCTCCTAAGTTAGAAAGATTAAACTCTGCGTGGCTTAGCCTTCCTCTTATTGTAACATTGTGAGGATAGAATAGTTAGAGAGACTTTTGTAAGTTTGTAATAGTTGTTTGTTTACCATCAATACAAAGCAAATCGAGCTCCTAGCTCTATTCCACAAGGGAGGACTAACTCGTATTGTCATACGAGGCCAACCTCCTCTATAAATCTTTAACTCTTTTAAATTTAGTACATTTACCGCTCTAATTATTTGATATAATCTATTTGACTGTGTGGTCCAAAATACCCTTCCAATTTTTAGCATTAACAGTTTGGCGCCATCTGTGGGAAATACAGTTTCTCAAAGTCACATACCTTTCCGAAAGTTATAAAAAAAAAACCCCAAAATTTACTATGTCTTCTAAACTAACCCAGCCAGACCTTATATTGGCCTTACAAGAGTGACAAGTTGCTCTTCAAGTCCGAATTGACAGAATCTTAGCCTAGAGAGAGAGTCCCCGAGCCAGCTCGAGAAGCAGATCAGTGTTTGCTAATGTTCACCCAATCCCTCCGAAAGTCCCAGTCAGAGAAATACTTGGAGACCGTGGCAGAGGATCTAGGGGAAGCCGCAGCAGAACTGGTGAGTTCGAATCCCATCGCTCCAGCTCTACTAAGGAGACCTCGTATGAAGAAGTTTCGGCTACACTCCCTCCCCCACCAGTAAGAGACCCAGGGTGAACGTGGTTTGCGAAAGGCGCTTAGATGGGGCTTCGCGACACCGAAGTCCAAGCGTAGGCCTACTTCCCCTCCCATCAGCTTAGATACCCGAGCGAGAGGAGGGGGTCTGACCCCAAAGATCCGTGTTAGATAGAATCTCTCACAAAAAGTCAGTAGAAGAGGTCGAGAAAAGATTAATGTCGATAATGGAGGCTCAAATGGCATAAATGATGAAGACTGTGGGTCATCTGGCGGGGAGCTCGGCAGCAGCTCTTGTAAGGGATTCCAAGTCTCCTTTCGCAGATCATATACGGAGTTGTGTAGTCCTTGAGAAGTTTAAGCTCCCGGCGCTGGAATCTTATGACGGAACCACCGACCCTGTGGATCATTGGCAATAATACGGAAACATGATGGGTCACCAGAATGTCCCGAACGGCGTGGTATGTAGAGCTTTTAATACCACTCTTAAGGGGGCATCCCGAATGTGGTGCAACGGCCTACTCCCGGGGTCAATCCTAAGCTCGCAAGAGCTCGGCACCAAGTTTATTTCGTATTTCATAGGAACCGAGAGGCAATCTAAGTCCTCCACTCACCTCTTCACCATAAAGCAAAGGTCTACAGAAAGCCTGAAGGAATATGCTTGCCGCTTTAACCAAGAGAGCCTCATGGTCACAAATTTAAATGACGGTGTGGCGGTAGCATCCTTTATAGAGGGGGTGAACTCCCAATACTACCTCATGACTCTGGCGAGAATGGGCCCAAAAATCATGTCTGAGCTCTTGGAGGAGGTCAACAAGCAGATTGGCATAGAAGAAGCCCTGCAAGGAAGGGACATGTTAAGCCTCTCAACCCTCTTATCCTCCTCCAAGTGCCAAATGGGGCACCGCCTACCCCGTGATCAAGAGAGAGATGGTAAGAAGGGTAAGAAGGAATCATACAAGCCTGAGCCAAGGGAAGGCAAAGTACGCCAGCAGTTTATTCCTTTAACAGCCCCCTTGGATGAGGTTTACGCCCAATTAGATCCAAGGCAAATCCTAGAAGCTCGAAAGATGAAGATGTCTGAGAAAAAGTGGGATACTACCAAGTATTACCGGTACCATAAAGACCACGGTCATAAAACAGATGACTGCTGGAAGTTAAAGGAAGAAATTGAGAAGCTCATCAAGAGAGGACAACTCAGGCAATGCGTAAATAGGAAGAAGGAGGTTCCCCCAGAAGCTAATTGAAAGGCACCAAAAAATGAGATATTCATGATTGAAGAGGGCTCCTTATATTCTGGGAATAGCAATAGGTCTAGAAAGGCCTATATCAGACAGGCTAAATCTTCAAGATGGTGAAGTATGAAGTCAATGAGCTCGTATTCACTGACGAAGACATGAGCGGGGTAGAGTTCTCACATGATGACCCCTGGTAGTAGTGGCGATGGTGGGCAATCATAATGTCCACATAATTCTCGTAGACACTGGGGCCACCTCCAACCTCATGTACTACAGCTCCTTCAAGGCCATGGGTCTCACCACAGGACACCTGAACCCTTCCTCAGTCACCTTGGTTAGTTTTTCAGGGGAGAAGACTAAGTCTCTGGGACCATCAAACTCAATGTAACCCTGGGTACAACCCCAAAGTAGGTCACCACTATTGCCAAATTCTTGATACTAGATAGAGCTCTCCATTATAACGCTATCTTCAGCAGGGGTGCGCTTAGTGAAATTAGGGCTGCCATTTTGACTTGTAGCCTGACCATGAGATTCCCTACCCTCCACGAGGTCGGGGAGGTTAGAGGAAACCAAGTGGAAGCTCAGAGCTGCTAGTTCGAGACTCTGAAAGAAGTCAAAACTACAGACATTACGGTTGTCGAGCTCGAAGTCACGACTGTGAAAGAACTAATGGGTGCAGGAGAGCCTGGTGACTCAGAGAAGTGGGAGATCGACACCTTAGATCCTAGGGACAAAGAGAAAGAACTCCACAGCGAACCAGTGGAAGACTTAAAAGACTTAATTTTGGACCTCTCGTAGCCCAACAGAATTCTAAAAATCATTGATCGGCTCGACACAGAGATTAAAGAAGAGCTCTGCCAATGATTACGAGCTAACGCCGATATCTTTGCATGGTCCCATGACGACATGAAGGGGCTGAACCCAGAAGTCATGATCCACATGCTAAACACCGACCCCACTTTCAAGCCTGTAAGGCAGAAGAAAAGGAATTTTACTGTGAAAAGGAGTTTGGCCGCCAAATAAGAGGTCTAGAAGCTCCTCTAAGATGGTTTTATCCGAGAGATCCACTATCCAAAGCGGCTTTCTAACATAATGCTCTTGAAAAAGCACAGCAGGAAGTGAAAAATGTATGTGGACTTCAAAAACCTCAACAAGGCTTGCCCAAAAAATAGCTTCCCACTTTTAAAGATTGACCAGCTAGTAGATACAACCACAGGCCATGAAATGTTAAGTTTCATGGACGCGTACTCTGGTTATAATTAGATCAAAATGGCTCTAGAAGATGAAGAGAAGACCTCATTCATCACTAATGAAAGCACATACTGTTACAAGGCCATGCCCTTCGGCCTAAGAAATGTAGGGGCTACCTACTAGAGAGTGATGATCACATTGTTTACAGACCAAATAGGCAAAAATATGGAGGTTTATGTTGACGACATGTTGGTCAAGAGTCTTAGAGCCCCGAATCATGTTGCCGACATCAATGAAGCATTTTCAATACTCAGGCAAAACGGCATGTCCCTCAATCCAGCCAAGTGTGCTTTTAAAGTAAAAAGGGGGAAATTCTTGGGCTTTATGGTCACTTAAAGGGGTATTAAAGCTAATTCCGAGAAGATACAAGCCCTTATTGACATGAGATCTCCATCCAAACTGAAAGAAGTCCAGAGTCTGGCAGGAAGGGTGGCAGCTTTGAACAGATTCATTTTCAGAGCAACCGACAAGTGCCACCCTTTCTTCAAAACCTTGAAAAAAGCCTTTGAGTGGATTGAAGAATGCGAGCTGGCTTTTCAGTAGCTCAAACAATACCTCGAAGCCCCTCCCTTCCTTAGCTCACCAAAGAAGGAGGAGGTTTTGAGTTTATAATTGGCAGTATCATGAATAACGGTTAGCTTAGCACTAATGAAGAATGAGAAATTAGCTCAGCTACCAGTATACTACAAGAACAGAGCTCTACACGTTGCCAAACTAAACTACCAAAAGTTAGAGAAGTTGGCCTATGCCTTACTTATTACGTCCCGAAAGCTGAGGCCCTACTTACAGGCCCACACCATATATGTGCTCACAGATCAGCCATTGTAAAGAATTCTCAACAAGCTAAAGCAATCAGAGCGTCTGGCTATATTAACTACTGACCTCGAACGTCGATCAAGGGCCAAGTAGTAGCAGACTTCATAGCCGATTTCTCCTACACTGAAGAACAGATTGGTGAACCGCTAGAGCTACTACCACTCCTAAAACCAAACACCTCGACTCATACCATCTCGATGTACCTATTGCCAGGAGTGCCCGTATGGGTCTTACATACTGATGGAGCTTCCAATCTGCAAGGTTCTAGAGCTAGTTTGGTGCTGATCACTCCTGAGGCCAATACCCTGAAGATAGCTCTAAAATTCCTCTTCAAGGCCTCTAACAACGAGGCTGAATACGAAGCCGTCATTTCAGGTCTGAGAATAGCTGGTGATCTGGGGGCAAAGTAGATGGTGGTCTATAATAACTCTACAGTAGTAATCGGTCAGATACTTGGTCACAATGTGGCAAAGGAAGATTGCATGACTGCCTGCTTGGCAAAGGCTAAAACAGTAGTTCAGAGGTACTCTAACTTAATTTTTATTAAGGTCCCACGAGCTCATAACAACAAGGTAGATCGCCTAGCCAAGCTTGTCACGACTTCAGACGTACCAAGTGGAATCCACATCGAATACCTAGAAAAAAAAGTCATAGATGAGCCCGTAGAGTTAGACACAGCTCCAATATAGGTTTGCAAATGCTGGATTAACCCAATTTTGATCTACCTCATTAACGGAGCTCTCCCTGAAGATAGAAAGATGGCTAAAAGAGTAAAATACATGTCCAACAGATTTGTGGTCATTGAAGCAATATTGTACAAGAGAGGGTATGTCTTTCCTTGTTTACTCTGTCTGCACCTTCACCAAGCTCGAATAACCCTGCTAGAGATTCACGAAGGTTTATGTGGAGGCACCCGGCAGCTCACTCACTAGCTCTCAAAGTTGGCAGACATGGCTATTTCTGGCCCACTATCCTACAAGACGCCAAAGAATTAGTAAGGAAATGCGATAAGTGTCAGCGGTTCGGCAACATCCAACAACTCTCGGCAGAGCTCATGACCCCTGTTAGCAGCCCTTGGCCTTTCTCTCAATGGGGCATGGACATAGTGGGGTCTTTTTCTCTATGCAAAGGACAAACCAAGTTCGTAGTTATGACCATCGATTACTTCACGAAATGGGCTGCGACTGAGGCACTAACAACGATTACTACTTTGAAGATTCAGAATTTCGTGTGAAGGAACATCATATGTCATTTTGGTCTCCCAAAAGTACTGATCACCGGTAATGGAAATCAATTTGACTGTGACTTTTTTCAGAGATTTCTGCGAAGCATGAAATCGAGAACCATTTCAGCTCGCCTGTCCAACCTCAAGCCAATGGCCAAGCGGAGGTCACCAACAAAACCTTATTGAGCTTGTTAAAGAAGAGACTTGATAACGCCAAAGGACACTGGTCTGAAGAGCTCCCATCAGTGCTATGGGCCTATAGGACCACCGTCAGGGGCCCGACCGATGAAACTCCTTTCTCCCTGACTTACAGAACAAAAGCAGTTATTCCAGTGGATATAGGAGTACTAAATTACAGAATCAACCATCATGACTCAACTCAAAATGATGAAGACCTGCTGGCTTGGATTTCTTCAAAGAAAAAATAGAACAAGCTCGAATCAAGGAAGAGGCCTATAAAAGGAGCATGGTCTAAAGTTACAAAAAAGTGGTCAAGCATAAATGGCTGAATGTAAGTGACTTAGTACTTCAAAAAGTCACCCTAGCAACAAAGATTTCTGAACATGGCAAACTCGCTGCCAAGTGGGAAGGCCCCTATGTGGGGTTACCAAGGTCAGCAGACCTGACACTTACTATTTAAGGAACGTGGATGGCATGGAGCTCATGAAACTGTGGAACATAGAGCACCTCAAGAGATACTATCCTTGAGCCAGAACATGTTATATATTTTTTTGTAATAGTTGCTTCCAAAGGAATGTATATGAGATGTTTTGTTTGGTAATTCATTACCTATAACTTGCACTCTGTCAAAAAACCCTCTCGCAAAGAGATCGGATTAGTAAGTGCTTAGCTCGCAAGTAGCACACTTCCACTTTGTCAAAAACTTCTCACAAAGAGGTCAATTTTTCAACTGAAAAGGCCTGGTAACAAATGAGAAAATCGTCAAAATTTGTCAAAGTCGGAGGGGCATGACTCTACTCAAGATTTAGACAAAAAAGAACAATTTTTCCTTTTAAACATCAGGGACCTCGAACAAATTCCAACCACCATGTATGTCAATCACTAAGCATAAAAGTTCCAATTATAGGCCTGCGGAGAACTGATAAATTCCTCTAAAAGAGGTCAGTTTAGTAAGTATCTAGCTTACAGAGCACACTTACACTCTGAGGAGTCCGATCGACACCTGCGAAATTGTATAAACTTTGCTTAAAAGTATAAAAATTCCTGGTGTATTAAAGTGACCCATCGAAAGACCTCTAGCACAGGCATCTATATTAACAGATTTACTTCTTTGGTTAGCTCTATTATTGTACTTTTAGTTTGGGGGCAAGGTATATCCATACACACGTGGTCAATTCCATCTCAGACACAACTCAAAACAAATAAAAGAGCACAGGATAAGCGAGTAAGAGCAAACTTTCAAAACAAAGCACTTTATTAACTGATGAGAAAAGGGATTACAATGGTCCTAAACTTTCTATTACAAAAAAGAGAAAAAGGACAGAAAAAGGGAAATCTTACGACTACTGCTCCTACGGCCACTAAGCTCAGCTGCTAAACTCCTCCAACGTCGCTACCATCTCTAGAAGGGGAAGTTTTCCTAGTCTCCCACTTCTCCAATAGACCGGGCTCTTCTCCTCTGATCAATTGAAGGATGGCCAGGATGTCTCCCCTTTTCTCCAAAATCTTGGCCTTAAGCTCTGGAGTTACACCCATGTCAGAAGGGAGCTCTAGACCCTCCAGGTTATCAAGCTGTTGTAGGGCAAGCTCCTGACACTTGTAGAAGCCTGCTATGAAGGCATCACTGATCTTCGCGAGCGACCCCCCTTGAGCACAGAAGTTCTCTATGGCTTGGAGCTCAACGGCTATGAGAGACTCTTTGAGCTCATTAATCTCATTCTCTAGTTCAAAAACTTGACCCTTTGTGGCCTCATTGAGGTGGAAAGCAGCGAACAGCTCCTCCTTCTTGGCAGATAGCTCTGTTTAGAGCTCCTTGATGTGTGTGTTGGCCTCCTCTCTGCCTTCACGCTCGATCTCCATTAGCTTTTAAGCTTCTTTTTTAGCTACCTCCTCGAGCTTCAATAACTTACTAGCCTTTTCCTTGCCTTGGCATTCAAGTTCCAAAGACTTGTGTACCACCTCCAGAGTTGACTTAAAATCAACAGACTATTTTTTAGCCTTTTCAGCTCAGGCGAAGGTCTCATTGCGGTCAACCCGTAATTCCTTGAGGTCGTTATTGGACTTCTCTAGGGCGGCAGAAAGTGGCCAAGAGTCAGTTCCTTCCTGGGCTATGTGGAGGGTCGAATAGAAGAGAGAAATAGCCTGAGACAAGAAGAAACATAATTAAAACAGCTCCATAAAAAAAATCTAGAGACAAGGTCCCTCGAAGAGTTGGGTAAACGCTCATCTGACTCATGTGGAATTTGAACTTATTGGCCATTTTGCTTGTCCCTGCCTCTCTTACGTTCTGAAGCATACCCTCGCCTAAAGGAGGTAGGGTCACTCCTGGTAGGAAGAACCCTGAACCATCTGACTTGGAGGACGTATGAATATTAGCACTGGGGCCATTCCCGAAGGCCGACTGTTGATGAGCTGTGGTGGGATCTATCTCCTGCACATTCTCATCATTTTCAGGCAGCTCTGATGGGAGAGGAATTTGAAGGACGCCAGA
Source organism: Lonicera japonica (assembly GCA_021464415.1). Taxonomy (NCBI): domain Eukaryota; kingdom Viridiplantae; phylum Streptophyta; class Magnoliopsida; order Dipsacales; family Caprifoliaceae; genus Lonicera; species Lonicera japonica. The sequence goes on from CM038469.1 coordinate 14,837,586, forward strand.
CATCTTCATCTTGGAGCTATTATATTCTTGTTAGTCATGTCTCCTATAAGCTGAAAGGCTGGAGTTCTGCAAAAGGGTTGGTCATCAGCTCCACAAACGAGCTAACGTCTTTTTCCCTTCCCATGACCTGCTCTGGGACTAACTCTATCTCTACTTGCTTTGAAGGGGCGGAGGATCCCTCATCAGCCTTAGACTTCTTTACTACCGAAGGACCTCTCTGAAGAGTCCTTTTCCTCTTGGTTACTTTCGCTGGATCTATTACTAGAGGTCTATCTGTGAAAGGCAAACAAAGCATGTCTGAACAGGTAGAGAAGAGCTCCGTGTAGATTGCGAGGAGAGCTCAGAGGTCAGAAAACTTACTTAGAGGCAATGAAAAGGGGATCTGGCGCAAAGGGGTAATGTTCATTGGCACCCCTTTCGTTGAACTGCCTGCTGGCTGCTTAGATTTTCTCATCACAAGTCTTGGCCATAAAGATTGAAAGGATCGCCCTGATGAGTGCCACAAATGGCCTATTGAGCTCGAGGTTTTCCACAATCTAAATGGCATAGTCCATGTCTCTAGGCCTAGGACCTAGACCAAAGAGCCAAAGCAACTCTGGAGCAGTAAGGAGTGCATAATTCTTCGCTGATGGATGGATGCGGGTTTCCTTTCTACAAAAGCTAGAACAAAACAATAAACAGCTCATATATGATCAAGGCAAGGAAAAGACAGAAAACGACAATTCAAGAGCTCGAGCACTTACGAATGGAGTTTGGGTCGGTGAACCACGTCTTTAGGTCAATAATACTAGGGCACTGTGGCTCGTGCTCTCAACTGGTTTCGGATACAAAGAAAAACCTCATCTTCTAGTTAGAGATGCTAGTGGGGAGGTCTTGTATGATCTTAGAATCTCCCAGCCTTAAAGAGCAGTTGAGGGTTCCTCTATTTTTGCCCCCACCGTCCTTGCACTGGAACAGGGTCAAGAACTCATTGACAGAGATCTCGTGACTCCCTGCAGAGATGGCCCTGTAAATCAGAATGGACCTTATAAGGTAACTCCACAGGTTGCGGGGAACTTGCACTGCGGCTAGATTAAAAGAGGTGAGGAGCTCTCTTAAGTGGTCCTTCATCGAAAACCTGAGTCCATACTCGAAAGCGGACTCGTAGAAGCAAACTTCTCCAGGCATGAAGTAGCAGGCTCTCTCTTCCGTCCCTGGAGCTCTAATCCCCACCCCATCAGGGATCTGATATCTATCTCTAAAGATATGGATGTCCGGCGTGGAAAAGATGGAAGCAATGGAGAAGATGGTCAAGGAACTAAGATACTCCGTGTACGCGCTAATAGCACTCTTAGAATTTTCAATGGTGGGAGGGAGGCAAATGGTGACCTTATTCAGGTCACTGTCAAGCATTCGGATGGTATTGATAGATGGTGGGGGCAGAGCCTGAGATGTGGGGGCAGCAACTAGAGCTACTCCCGAAGAAGACCCAACCTCATCGAGACCTTAAACATCCAGGTTCTGCCCGTGATCGGTAAGATGATCCATGAAAATGGCTAAAGTATGGAGAGGGATGGAGGGTGCGAAGTAAGGTATATTCTCGATGAAATCTACCAAGGGGACACTCAAAAATCTCCTTAAATAGTGGTCTAAAAGAGGTCTGTATGCCAGATTAGCAGAAAACGCGAGTAAATTAAAGTTTTCAGAGCTTTAAAATGCCTAGGGTTTAAGAAGAACAAAGTGAAGATTATGCTAAGTCCAAAGGGTTTATATAAGGTGTGTGGGAAAAGCCAACCATTCACTAAAAGCCTTAACTATCCACTCACAAACCTACTACCACACGTTTGCACGTCTTCCAAGAAAAATGGAATTGACGCATACGATCTCTCCAAAAAGGTAACGACCCCGTAAATGAACTCTAAAAATGCCGAAATAATGGGCACACAGGATCTGTGGGTTCAAGTCAGGTGCCATCAAAAATCGCCAAAAATTCGCACCTCGGGCAGCTCTATTATCCTCCCCAATCAGCTCTTCTGAGCTAAATGAAAAGGATAGGGGTAATTGATGAGGAGAATAACTGAACTGTTCTGACCCGTCAACCATATAAGGACATGTGGCAGTCCACGTCAACAGTCTAGTATTCCAGGATGAAGAAGGCTCTGGGAGCTCGTTTCAAGCACCACACGAGCTCCAGAGCCTCTAGAAATTTGTGCAACAAGCCTAATGATTGGTTTCATTCCACAAGTGATGGAGCTCGTGAACCAGAGCTCTTTCAATGAGCTCTCTCCCAGATATTCATGTCAGAGTAGGTGATGGACAGCAGGGCGACTACTGCCAACACCACCAACGCTGCAGAAGCTCCCTCAACTTCATTAAATGCAAACCAACTGCATTTAATGCACCGAAATTCATGGAGAAGCAAGGTCAGAGTTGGTACTGATAGAAACATGGCCCCAGACTTGCTCTAGGAGCTCTGGCCACACGACTCCTCCACTCATATATATACAAGAAGCATTTACTTCTTCTAATGACTAATTTTCCAACAACCAGAGAAAGGAAAAAGAAGAACGATAAACCATTTATGACAAGTGTGAAATACAGAGACATAGAGCTCCTAAGTTAGAGAGATTAAACTTTGAGTGGCTTTGCCTTCCTTTTATTGTAACATTGTGAGGATAGAACAATTAGAGAGACTTTTGTGAATTTGTAATAGTTGTTTGTTTACCATCAATACAAAGCAAACCGATTTCCTTACTCTATTCCACAGGGGAGGACTAACCCATATTGTCATACGAGGCCAACCTCCTATATAAATCTTTGATTCTATTAAATTCAGTACTTTTACTGCTCTAATTATTTGATATAATCTATTTGACTATGTGGTTTAAAATACATTTCCAGATTTTAGCACGAACAGCATTTATGACTAAAATAATCATGTATGTTCTTCATGCGATAACATTAATTTCTTAAAATATTTATTCTAGAAACTTATTGTTAATTATATACAATTTTTTGGGTACAAATGATAGATAGATCTTAGTAGTTCTTGGAGAGGGGGCTGGTGAGGGGTAGGGATCGACCATCGGATACATGTGTAAATTTTAACACTTCTACTACTTGGTTACCCGTGTTAATTTATTAAAATATATATTTTTTTAAAAAATATTAATAAAGATAATATGTGTTGGTCAAATACGTTCTACATTAGATTTTAATTCATTTTTAATATTTGTACGGTCTATTTTTTTCTATAATAATAAAAAAAAACCAAATTAAAACAAAATAATTTCCAAGTATATGATCAGATAATAAAACCTAAGCAATCTAAATGATATAACAATGTATACACGAAATAATCTTTAAAACTGAATTTAAAAACATACCATAATAAAAAAAAAAGTGCAATCTAATTAAATGTCCATAATTAAAGAGTTAATCATATTAAAAAAACATTCAAAACTTAACAAATTTTTTGATACCATAAAAAAGGATGGGATTTGAGATCAGAGTTAACCCTACATGCAATGTCAAAATTTTATTACTCTGGGAATGCATTCTCAAAAGACAAACTGTGGCGGCATTTGTCATCGTCGGTACCTTCTTCCTCATCATCATCACCGGATGATAGCATATCGTTGTTGTATAACTCTTTTGCATACATCTCGAGTTCCATCGATCATCTTCAATCTGTCGCAATGCATTATCAACATGATTTCCACCATCTTCGTCCTCAGACTCCTTATTGAGTTATTGTCATTCTTCTAATCTTTATTGTACTCATCGTTGTCTTCTACATCAGCATCGCTCTCGGTGCCTTCCAACGGCGACTGGATCACATCATTGACATGTTCATGTTCATGTTCAGCAGGCCAGGGTCTTATGTGGAGATGGGGAAGGAAATCTAATGCGCTTACTTGGATTTAATTAATTCCCCCTGATTCTTTGTGCCTTTCCACTAATTATTACATGGTTCTATTATGATAAATATGCACGTCCAATATTCATTTAATTTTTTTTAACATGCTTTTGAAAACCTTTCATCTTAATTCATAAATTTACTTCAAATTAGTTCAATGTTATCGGCTAATGTAATTTTCTTATGGGTAATTTTATTTCTATCCGCGGTTTTTTGCAGTTTATCCGGCATTGATTTATATTAACATTGAAATAAATTTCTCAAAACTTCCTTATAAAAATTGAGAAGTATATCCACCAATTAATAATCCTTTTAAATGTATTTACTTTTAAAATTAGTTTCCTAATTAGAATATACTTCTTTAATAATATATTTTCTTAATTTGTTAAAAGGTATATTGATATAGATTCATTATTCATCAAAAATATACAACACTATAAAATTGGGCGGAATTAATTTATATTATTACATCATAATACTAACAAATAATTTTTTTCAACAAATGAGTTTACTATTTTCTTTTTATTTTTTCTATACAATGAGGGCTCTAAATGAATAAAAATAAAGAAAAATTGGAACTTAAGAAACTAAAAAAGAATTAGTAGCCGAAGGCAACAAACATATACTTACTATTTAATTACTATTCCAAGATTAATGTGAATTATTGTATAATCTTAATTCTAAAAACAAATGTGAATCATGGACTCTATATAGTCTAATCTCGAGTCCGGAAAGTGGATATAATTGAGGAGAGGGGTTGGTCCAGTGGTAGGCAACCTCCACCTTTGTCTTGAGGTCAAGGGTTCGACTCATGGGGTGGGAGGGGAGGGTTTTTCTTTATTTGTAGGATTAAGGAAGAGACTTAGACCTCCCTTAATTTAAAAAAAAAGGTGGATATAGTTAACAATAAATTATATACATTAGAAATATCATTTTACTATACAATTTATGTTTACTTTTTGATATATTATATGATGGTGGATAAAAGCAAAAATTTGGTGGATAACTTACAATTGAATTAAAAAGAATCATTATTTTATAAAAATTATGCCAATATTGATTTTTTTAAGTTTATCCAACAACGTGGTTAAACTTAGTGGGCCCTTGTTAATTACTAATCAAATTGATTAGGTTGGTTAATTTTTTTTGATTGTTGAAATTTAAATTTTGAATTATCTGATTTTCTATATTTTAGTAATTAATTAAGTTGTTATAAGTTTTTTGATTGTTTAAATTTAAATTTCGAATTTAATTTTATAGATATTAGTTTCTAGTAAGATTTTAAAAGTTTAGATTAGTTTAATAATCAATTAGATGATAGTGACATTATAGGAATAACAATAATATAAATTAGTTTTGTAGCTAGATTAATTTAATTTTAATTATTTATCTGTAAAAGTTTGTATTTTAAACAAAACTTTGAACCTTAAAGTATTGGTATAAAAGTTGTGTCCTTAAATAAATAGAGAAAGGAATATTTGTCCTTAAAACTAATTGCCCCTATTTTTATTTATTTAATTAAAGTGGATGTACTCATTAATGTTATGGAACCCATATTCACCACCATGTCCTAAAAAACTCATTTTAACTGTAATTATTAGAGAGATTTTCCAAAATCCCATCTCGAATTTAATTTGTAATTGAGATATCATAGGTTTTTGAATTTATACCAAAATTTAATATAAGCACTGGTTTGAGAACCCTACACCTGTACAGTTATTGTTTTGAAAAACCTAAATCCGATTATTTTCATCATACATAGTCCGAACTTGGTGCTAGAAGTCGATTTATCCGATATGTAGCATTGCATGTATAAGATACCATAAGACTTATAACATATGTTTATGATCCATATATAATTACTTGTTAAGATTTCTCTAATACCTAGAAAATCTGTGTCGATTTTGTATTGTGTTATCAGATCGTATAATAAATCGGCAAGTATACTATAAGGGTATTTAAAGAAAAAAATGTTATATTTAGGTTGGATCGGATCAAACGGGTTAAATTTATGCTAACTTGATCCCGATCAAAACTCGTGACAGGTATTTGTTGTGAAACCCATATTCACTTTAGGCTCAAAAAACTTGTTTCATCCTTGATTTATTATGGAGATCCTAGTCTATATGAAATCTATAGTGAAATTCAATAGGTGAAAACTTTGTTTTGAAAACTTAAATATGGCCTTTTGATTACATTGTAATGTCGTGCTATTATAATTTTATTTAATAAAAAAAATTCATATTGAAATCAGGTTGGAATGGTCAAACAGGTTAAATTAAAAAGAATTTTAAATAAGAAATAAGCATTACAGTTGTCCTAATTTCACCTAGACATGCCTATGCTTACGTCACTATCGACTTGAACTTATATAGGATTTTCGTTCGAGAACTTATACCCAAAAACTCGTCATAAACCTGACACGTTAGGGAGATATCTTAAACCGTTGCATATTTATACCAAAATTTAATATAAGTATCCAGTGAGAAACAACCCGACCCAACCGGTGCATGTTTTGTTTTGAAAAACCTAAACCGACTCCTTTCAATATGCATGAGATAGAATTCAATGCTAGATTATTACCCACCGTGGCGCATTATATTTGTGAACATATAAATATAATATAAGGGACCAAACACAAACGAAAAGAAAAAAAAATGTTTGACAAGGACAATAACCATCTATTATTAATGGCCATTTTGAGTAGTGGAGGTGCAAGATTAAACAACAGATTTTGAAAGCCCAAAAGTGCAACTTGTTAAATAAATGTGACTAGAAGATGACTCAAAAGTCGTGTTTTTAACTATAAATAACCAGGCAAACTATTGATGAACTTCCATTTCACAGCACGCTAATTTTAAAGTCACTCTTCTTTTGCAACTTTTGATCGAATTTCTCGCAATATATAAGTCAAGTGGCCAAGTTGTTCTGGTTTTGTTCGAGATGATAGTATATGATGTAGTTGTGGTAGTGCAGATAAACACTACTTTTACTAAATTTATTAGTACGTAGATAAGTTTGTCCACCACGTATTTAATATTTGTTGGGACAAATGGTTTGAAGATATTTTGAGTTCGAACTCCTGCAGATACAAATTGTTGCGGCTAACGGCAAGATTAGATTTGTGAGTGAGAATTAGTCTTTCAATGTGAGTTTGGGACACCTCGTGAGAAACCAAAAAGAAAAAAAAAGATGAGTCGGTCTGTGATACATGTCATACATGTCACTTCGTACATTTGACGAGTGCAAATTTTTTACATGGACATATTTATTTAATTCAAAGAGGTAACATTTTAATTTAATGATTAATCATTAATTAAAATAGATTTGATATTAGACGAATTTAACAGATTTATATGGATCCACAGAGCCGGCCCTGGAGTAGGGCAGGCAGGGCAACTGCCCAGGGCCCACAAGCGAGGAGGGGCATCAAATTTTTTAATATGTGTATATATATGTAAAAAATATTTAATTAATAAGGTATCTTTCTAAGAAAACAATTGCAATTTTTTCAATCAATGTTTGGATTCTTGTTTAATGCAACAAACTTAGTTTCATTGGATGACGATAAATTGAGAAGATCTTGCATAAATCTTAAAAACGCTTTAAAAGTTAATGTTTTTGACGTTAATGAAAAGTACTTTTGTTCAAAATTACTAGTATTGCAATTAATGTTAACTAGTGAATCATATGAAAAAAATGAATCATGAACATCTGTTAAAATTATAGGGACTGCAAGATATATATATATATATATATATATATTTTCTCAGTTTATAAACTATTATTGACTTTACATGTGAATGTAACATCTGCGAAGATGAGTTTTTTCAAATTGAAATTGTTAAAATCTTACTTGCGAACCACCATGAATCAAGATAGATTTAAAGGATAAGCAATTTTATGCATTGAAAATGGTATCTCATTATGATGGAGATATAATTGATTATTTTATTGCTAAAAATGCAAGAAAATGTCATTTTAAATGATTGTTTTGGTCGAAATTTAATGGTTACTTTTAGTTTGTAGGTACGTTTTAGCATATAGTATCATCATCTAGAAGCTTTTTGTAAGATGAAATGCACATGAAGACCAAAGATGAAGCATATAAGTGCTTGAATTATTCGTTGTATTGGTTTTAATAGTATATAAAGTATAAACTTGTATATTTTAAAATGAAGCTTGTAAACACTTTAAATTCTTAATTATAATGTGTTTTTGTTGCAATATAAATTATTTTCATTGAAATGAAATTAATTTATTTTTCTAATAGAAAAAAATTAATATATTTATTTACAAGAGGGCATCATTTTAAAATTTCGCCCGAGGCCTAAAATTGGCCAGGACCGGCTCTGTGGATCCATATGCATTCCGCCAACTAATACACTCTTATCAAATTAATCCACATGAAAACAACCTTATTGCTTGAAATTTAATTGTCTAATTAACAAATATTTATCTCATTAAACCCGTGGTTCACTTGCATCTCCCCCCTCAATCTTACCTTTTCTTTAATACAGACTAAGAACTCCAAAAAAATAGAGATAATGGGTTATAAGGTCTCGCTCCGTAATGTGTTATAACTCTAAGGACGGATTCATGTTTAATAAAGGGAAGTAGTACTAATTTCATAATTTGGTTTTACAATAAGGACACTTTTCATAATATTAATTTATTTTAAGGAAAATGATAAATGTTGATGGACAAAACTACCCTACTATATCATTTATTCTAATTATACAAAAGACATATTATTCTCTCTTATATACACATAGTTTAGAGAGAGAAAACAAAAAACAAGAGAAAAGAGAAGTTGTCTCACTACCACCACCACCACCACCACCTTACTCTCCGATCGTATCTCCGAGAGGATCATCGTTCTCATCATCATCATCATCATCATCATCATCATCATCATCATCTTCTTCTTCTTCTTCTTCTTCTTCTTCTTCTTCTTCTTTTTCTTCTTCTTCTTTTTTTTTCTAGATCTGCAATCGTAAAACATATATAACTTTTGATCGAACCGTTGGATTTGGTTGATTTTTGGATATGTTGTTCGGAAGACAAAGTTACAATTATTGCGCGAAAAATTAAGACAATCAGAAGTCGTTTTGCTATCGAAATCGATCAATTTTGACAGCCCAGCGGGATTTGAAAAAAAAATATGATTGTAACTCTTTTTTTTTTATTTTTTCACGAACCATACGTCGATCCATATCTATATACATATAAATAAATTGAGTGGATGTTGATCTCATCAATTTTGTTGTTCTCTATTTTGTAATGGTGCTAAAATTATTTTAGCACCTTCTGATTTGTTGTTCAAGTGGTGTTATCTTATGGTTGTTGTTCAGAAGGTGCTAAATGCATTTAGCACCTTCTGGTTGTGGTGCTTAATGTATTTAGCACCTTCTGGTTGCTGTCCAGAGGGTGCTAAATGCATTTAGCACCTTCTGGTTGCTCTCTAGGGGTGCTAAATGCATTTAGTACCTTTTGGTTATGGCGCTAAATGCATTTAGCACCTTCTGGTTGCTATCCAGCACCTTCTGGTTGTGGTGCTAAACGCATTTAGCACCCCTCTGGTTGCTGTCCAGGGGGTGCTAAACGCATTTAGCACCTTCTGGTTGCTGTCCAGCGGGTGCTAAATGTATTTAGCACCTTCTGGTTGTGGTGCTAAACGCATTTAGCACCCTCTGATTGCTGTCCAAGGGGTGCTAAACGCATTTAGCACCTTCTGGTTGCTGTCCAGAGGGTGTTAAACGCATTTAGCACCTTCTGGTTGCTGTCCAGAGGGTGTTAAATGCATTTAGCACCTTCTGGTTGCTGTCCAGAGGGTGCTAAACGCATTTAGCACCTTCTGGTACCTTTTGGTTGTAGTGCTAAATACATTTAGCACCCTCTGGTTGCTGTGCATGGGGAGCTAAATGCATTTAGCACCTTCTGGTTGCTGTTGGTGTTATAATGAGACGATATTATAAGGAAGGGGTATTAGTGTCTTTTTTGTATAGTGTCCTTAATTTACACAGCTAATTTTTAAATGTCCTTTATAATTATATTATTATTATAATGAGCCCTTATACCTAATTGCCTCAAAAAAATATGGATTAATTATATATTAATAAAATCTTTCATAGAAACTCAAATTTTACATATAAGAAAAAAGTACCAATTTATCAGTTTAACTTTCCAAACATAAGAAAAAAAGAACCAAAAAAAGGCACCCGCAAATCACCAAATGATCAATATAACGCATAAGTTTTTACGTCATTGTGGCATAAAAATCAAGCACAGATTAAGATAGATAAATATATACCCCACCAATATATCACGCGTGATTTAAATTGTTGCTTCAGAATATCAGTTACCTTTTAAGTTGAATTGAAATGTGAATGCAGCATTCAATTAAAAGAGATAAATTGTTGATTCAAAATATCAGATACCTTTTAAGTTGACTTGAAATGTGCGTTCAGCATTTGAAGAAAATCTCTGGTATAATTTTAAGTAGTTGTTGAATTGATCGACCTAGCTAGTTCATGGACGTACTCCAACTTATAGCTATGGCAACAAAGTTGGCTGTTACCCACCAAATTTAATACAATAGTATTTTATTTCAAAATCCAACACAAATATATATATATATACATAATTATTCAAAAAGAGTACATAACCCAAGCTAGCTAGGAGCCTCTAAACTAATAAATAGGTGAATTGAGCCCCTAAACTATCCAAACCAAACTAAATTAGCCCTTCCATCAACTTGTCATTGAAATTTGGATGGAGACAAAGGGTATTTTTGGCATTCAAGTAAACAACTATTACGTAAATGAGATGATATGATCGATCTTTTGTTCCTATTTCGTAAACTTTTCAGATTGGCGCTTATTTTATCTTTCCTCCCCCGTTTCCATTTATGTTCATCAAAACCCTAGTTGCGGAATTGATGCTGAAGATTGAAACCTGAAAGTGCATTTCAAATTTCTAGTAATGGAAGGAACATCATGACGTATTATAAATTTCAAATTCGCTCTTACTGGTTTATTTCCAATTTTTTCCACTTCTTTGTCGAGATTTTCACTCTTATTTTCTTTTTAATTGCTTTGCTATATCTCAAATTGGCACCAAAATAGTAGATGAAAAGGGTTGTTTCCGAAAATACCCTTTGTCCCCATCCAAATTTAGATGGTAAGTTAATGGAAGGGTTAATTGGTTGGGTTTGAATAGTTTATGGCCTCAATCAACTCATTTAGTAGTTTAGCGACTAAATTGACACAAATGAAACAGTTTAAGAACTTCTGGAGTTATTTATTCATCAAAAAAAATGTATTAAATTTGTCACTTAAAATTATATTGGAGCCGTAATCGTCGTACGTACTATGTATAAATTAGGGCACCTTATATGCTGGTTTCCGCTACTAGCTGGTCCGTTACATTGGGACCACTCTTGTTAACCCTGGGACGGCTAGTTCAGGTACGTTCCCTTTACACTGCTTTCTCATTTTGGGATTTGTACAATGCAAGAGCATCTTATATATTTCAATTCGACTTCTAGTGCTTTTCCAAAATGTAAATTTGGGTCTACCACTATTGGCTTATTATGTACATAATTTCTGATTTGTACTGCCCCATTTGTACACGTACATATATGTTTCTTGGGAGTGCATTTGTGACACTTATTTCTTTGACTCTGTCAACTTTAAATTTGGGATCATATCTTTATTATAGTTATAAATTATTATTATTATTATAATGAATTTCATTAATTTCTATGTCAAAAACTAAGAGATAAAGAAAATGTTTTGTAAATAAAGTTACCAAAGCATGTCTGAGAGAAATACTATGAAATTTCAAAAGTGTATTAAAAGTTGTAATTTAAATAATTTTGAATCACGCATTTGTATTGGAGTTTGGGAGAGATAAAGTAATGAATTATATATGAAAATTTGCTGAATTTTTTTTTTTTTTTACAAAGTGATGATTTCATAATACAACTTTTCATATACATTTGGGAGAGATAAAGTAATGAATGATATATGTTGATTTGCTGAATTATTTTATTTTTTTTACAAAGCGATAATTTCATAATACAACTTTTTATATACATTACAGCTTTTTTTCATACAAGTATGAATCGACAACCACCACAATAAAGATCGATCAACAAATGCTTCAATAGTAATATTTATATGATTTGAATCCAAGATCTCTTTGTTACGAGTATAGGAAGGACGCCAACAGCATACAAAGCTAAAAGTGACTTTTAGACGGTGCTTTTAGGTTTTTCTTTTGGGTTGTGTAACATTGCTCGGTACGTCCAAACAGAATTTAATTATGACGAGCAATGAGAAGTACTCCAAATCAGGCAACATTTCCAAATTTGTTAATTAATTACAAGGCTTTCAAGTGTTTGGAATGCATTGAATTAACCATATTCATCTAAGCTTCTAAAAACACCTTATTATTCTTAATTATATTTTTCTCTCTTTCTTTTCTTTAAACACACATGTAATTTTTTTTAGTATATGCATATATCACCAGTTTAGTTAACCAAATTTATGTAGACAAAGCACCTTAATTTTTGTCTTCCCAAACAAAAATAATGTGAAAGTCAATTACGTGGGGAACCAGACTTCATCATGTAATATAATACGTCACATCAACTTGACTAAACCCATCCATATATATTAATCAACTGTTAAATTCATCAAATTTAATTTATGGTCCAAATTTTCATGCATCCGTACACAAAATAACATGTCAACTGTTAAATTTGTCATTTCTAAGGTTTCCACGCCTTTTAATGTTGGCAAAATCTTGAACACTAATTTAAATATGTACTAAATAGAAGTTAATATGAACCGTTTAAATTTAGAATCAATGTTCCTGTTCGATTAATATACTAGTTTGTTTAGAGTCTTAAATTAAAAAATATAGTTATTTTTTGTAATGTGACTGTCAAAATAATACGAACTTTTGTCAGAATATTGTATATAATTAAAAATAAAATGTATAATAACTCGATGCACTAATTATTTTAGCAATGATGCCGTGCTTTATGCTATATTTGGATTAAAGTTATAAATGGTAGGAACATCTTTGAGATCGAGTAGTTGAAAAGTTAATAGGAATTAAAGCCAATTTCCATAAATAACCAATCATTATTACAATGACTATATGATACATAAAATCTTCGGCTATTTTTTTTTCAAAGGACTGTTTCTTTTACTACTTGCTTCAATAATTTTGCAGTTTGCTTAGTAGAACTCAAGAACAGGAAAATTGCATTCTCCGCCAACATTTTCACTTTTTACCTCCTTCCCATTTTGAGTTATGAAAACACTCATTGAAGAGAATACTGTCATTTTCTCATACAAACGTGTAACTTTGCAGTTTTGATGCTAACACATTTGGCAGCTAAAGAAATGTATAGTATTTTGACTACCTTATATATCGGATTCTTCAATGCGTTAATGATTCGTAGCCAATTACTCAGCAAAAAAGCGAAGGAATCAAAATACGATTAAGTTAATTGGTGCAAAAGATCAATCATGAAAAAAAATTTACAACAAATTTCATGGAAATGATCTATGTAATAGGTAGAAAATCTCTACAAAATTTCAACAGCAAATTTAATTGATCCGGAAGTTGGCCTTTACTACACCATTAATCTTTTTAAATTTAGACATGTACGTAGTATACTTATAAGAAGTAATCAATTGTCATGCCCTAATTAATTCGGAGCCAGCTACTCAGTGAAAAACAAAGGAATAAAAATATGATTAAGCTAATTGGTGCAAAAGATCATTAATCATGAAAGAAAATTAAAACTAATTTTGCAGAGATGGTGTTTATAATGATCGAGTAGAATATCGATCTCTGCAAAATTTTAATAAGAAATTTTATCCGGAAATAGTCTCTACTACACAATTGATCTTTTTAAAAAAAAATTAGCATCAACACGTACTATACTTTTATGAATTAATCAAATATCATGCCATAATTAATTTTTATGTCTCTATCTCTTTCTTTTGCTCCTCGTTCTCTCTCTCTCTCTCTCTCTCTCTCTCTCTACACAAACATTTCATGAGCTAGCTAGCTGGGATTTTGCATTCTTTGAAGCTCAAATATATATATGTTACATTACCTAATTGTCAGGACGTACGATAAATGTAAAATTTGATGAGTTATTTGATATATATATATTGCAGAGCAGTTTCATGCCACATTGCTTAAAACAAAATTAATAATAATAATAATATTAGAATCCGGTTCTAAGTTTGAAACTTTTTAAGATGTGCCCTCACTTTTTTAAAAAAAAAGATGCAGTCCTTGAAAATGTACTATCTTTTGCACATAGAAATTTTGTTGCCAAAAAAATTAGTATCAATCTGACACTAGGAAAAATTATTATTCGGATCTGATCGAGTCTCAAGCAAAAATTAGTATTTTTCTAAATAAGTTAGTATCTCCAGATCTAAGTCGAAGTCTTGCCTAGAGGCAGATATCCTCAGAGACCTGCATCCATATAAAAACAATGGCACTGTAATATAAGAGCAACCGTATTTTATTTTATTTTTGTCTTTGCTAAGTGCAACGGTATATTACTATAACTAATAATAATAATAATAATAATAATAATAATAATAATAATAAAAGAGTACAATCACAATAATATTGGACAAGAAGATCGAGCAAGTACAAAGCAAATGACTGCCGATTAATAATATATTGTACACCATATTGTATTATTGTGTACGATTGTTGTTAATACTCTCTCTCTCTCTCTCTCTCTCTCTCTATATATATATATATATATGTTGAGTGTAAGGATGAATAAACACATATTCTATTTTAAGTTGGGGGAGAAAGAAAAAATTCTTTTATTTATCATTCAATTAATGAGTCGTGCTTACCTAGCTAGTTATTTTACTTCGTTATATGCGCATCAAATGACTCTTTATATGAATATATCATGCACACACATATATATATATATATACACGCAAGCCGATTTTAAAGAGAATAATACTTCGTTTAAGTAAAAAAAATAACCGTCTATTTCAAAAGGGTAAACGTATTAATTTTTTTATGAAATTTTACAGAGATAGTTTTTATAATGAGTATATTATTTCTATCAAATTTTATTAAAAAATTAATAAAATGATTATTTAGAATTTTAATTACCCAAATTAATACATATGTCGAGTTTTCGTTACTCTCACTTCCAAATTGAATTTTTTAGCTAAAAATTGTAAATATGATCTATTCATTAAAGAGATCATCTCTACTAAATTTCATGAAAACGATTGTCATATACATTTAACCCTTGATATAGATAGTCCTCTTTTTTTATTATTAAATAGGATGGTGGTAACATGTATCAGTACCCGTTAAGTATGGTATAAATGAAAATAATTGGGTATTGTATGAGAATATGTATAGCATTTAATGCATGTTGTAGGAGCTTTTGTTCTTTTTATATGAAAAATGATAACATATATCTTAAAGATACATATCAACCATACTATAAATAAAAATACTAACACTTTGCATAAAAATCTTTGTCTAATTTAGTGATGTTATAATTTATTTATTTTTATTTATAGGTGCTTAACTTGTACCAGAAAGACATACGTTAACATGATTATTTTTATATTTATATTTTTATCATGCATCCTTACGGAACACGTTAATGTGACCCATTAAAATTAAATAAACACCCCGCTTGAAATATATGCACGCATATGTGCATATATAAAAGAAAAACGTTTGTGTTGTGTCTTAAGGTGTTTGTCTACTGTGTCCCGTCCATAGAATGAGCAGTGAGAACGGTTGGTTTCGCCGGCAGGCCGTCGTTGTCATTGGCCAACACAACTTCACCCGCTTCACCATTTTAATGTTAAAAAAAAGGGCCCGGACAAAATCCTAGCGTAGACCATGCTGACCTGGCTATTTCTGGACCCCACCTGTCCCTCCCAATATATCCCTGCTGACGTGTCAGGTCCCACTTGTCCCCTCCTAGCCATGCCAAAAAAAAAATTATTTAAAAAAAAAAATCTCCAAAATTGAGACAAGCAGACGCAGCAACAATCCGTCAAAGTCGTTCCAAGCACATAATGTTATTGGTCCTGCTATCCACCTGGACTCTTAGATGGCATCTGACGTGGCAAAACAAAAAGAGAATTCGAAATCCACAACTTTTCCTTTCCTATATAAAGCAACTTCATTCCCTAGTTCTAAATCACACCAACACACTCTCGATCTCCTTAATTTCTCTCTATCATCTTTCTCAATATCAAACTAATCATGGCCATTGACTCGAGCCTTTCGTCTCCACTTGGTCCTCCGGCCAACGAGAAGGATGCAAAGGCGCTCGAGTTCATCGAAGAGATGACTAGAAATGCAGACCCGGTGCAAGAGAAGGTTTTGGGTGAAATACTTAGCCGAAATGGCAAGACTGAGTATTTACAGAGGTTTCAACTAAAGGGAGCGACGGACCGTGATACTTTTAAGTCGAAAGTACCAGTTGTGACTTACGAGGATCTCCAGCCGGAGATCACGAGGATTGCTAATGGCGACCGCTCTCCAATCCTCTCTTCTCATCCCATCTCCGAGTTTCTCACTAGGTAATTAGATAATGTTTTTTTGTCACTAAATATAAATATACAATAATTTTCTAAAGGGATATATATATATACATATCTGACATAAAAACTGATACATTATTATATTTGGAATTAACGGTGCAGTTCGGGAACATCTGCTGGAGAAAGAAAGCTGATGCCAACAATTGAGGAAGAGTTGGACCGCAGACAAAAACTCTACAGCCTTCTCATGCCTGTCATGAACCTGTATGTATATATTTATATATACTTCAAATTTATCATCCCTTTGCCTCAAAATAAATAAAGAAATAAATAAAAATTTATCATCCCTTCTAATTTATTCCTAATAAATGAGTTTTTTTATATACATAAGCATAGTATCGATCAATCATTCTCTAAAACGAATAGGTTCATATATTCACTTAGAAGTTGACAAATTTTTTGTTTCACTGCACTAATGCATTGAAAACTTATTTTTAGTAGCATAAAATTCTCTACAATTTTTATTTTTTTTTCAAATTTTAAGAATCGGGATCGTCTATTTCATAGTCAAGAAAATCATACACCCTTTGTCCCGAATCTTTTGTTCATGTTTAATGTTTGTATTTTTCTGATGCTATACTAATTTTAATATAATCACACAAAGTTATTTATTTTGTACATATGGTAAAATTTGATTTATTTCTTAAAAGAAAAATATGACTATTTAGTTCGATATCTTAAAAGGAAAAAAAAAAAAAAAATTGAACTCTCAATATTGAATTTTTACCATTCAGTTCTTCACTGACAGTAAGGCTTAATATGACAGGTATGTGCCGGGCTTAGACAAGGGCAAGGGCTTGTACTTCCTATTCGTGAAGGCTGAGACCAAGACCCCAGGTGGGTTAGTGGCCCGCCCAGTCTTAACCAGCTACTACAAAAGCCAACACTTCAAAACCAGACCCTACGACCCATTTAACGTTTACACAAGCCCAAATGAAGCCATTCTCTGCCCAGACTCTTTCCAAAGCATGTACACTCAAATGCTATGTGGCCTCCTCATGCGCCACCAAGTCCTCCGCGTTGGCGCTGTCTTCGCCTCCGGCCTCCTCCGTGCCATCCGCTTCCTCCAGCTCAATTGGCCTCAACTCGCCCTTGATATCTCCACAGGCACCCTTAACCCCAAAATCACTGATCCCTCCTTAATCAAATGCATGTCCACTATCCTCAAACCTAACCTGGAGCTAGCCCAATTCATCATTGGGGAATGCTCGGGCGAGAGTTGGGAGGGGATTATTAACAGAATTTGGCCTAATACAAAATATTTGGATGTAATTGTTACCGGGGCTATGGCTCAGTATATTCCAACACTGGATTATTTCAGCAATAAGTTGCCTAAAACTTGTACCATGTACGCGTCTTCGGAATGTTATTTTGGGCTTAATTTGAAGCCTATGTGTGACCCATCTGAAGTTTCTTACACAATTATGCCAAACATGGCCTACTTCGAGTTCCTACCCCATGACCCGGTCAACTCAATGAGTTTGACTCGTGAATCACCTCCCCGATTGGTTGACCTGGCTGACGTGGAGGTGGGGAAGGAGTATGAGCTAGTTATTACTACTTATGCAGGATTGTGTAGGTATAGAGTCGGAGATATTCTACTAGTGACTGGGTACCACAACTCAGCCCCACAATTTAAGTTTGTTAGGAGGAAGAATGTTTTGTTAAGTATTGACGCGGATAAAACTGACGAGTTAGAGTTGCAAAAGGCGATCGATAATGCTTCGGTTTTGTTGCAAGAGTTTAATACTAGCATTGTGGAATACACTAGTTACGGAGATACCAAGACTCTCCCGGGGCATTATGTGATTTATTGGGAGTTGTTGGTGAAGGACTTGGCTAACTCACCGAGTCACGAAGTTTTGGATCGATGTTGTTTGGCAATGGAGGAGTCGTTGAACTCGGTGTACCGACAAGGCCGAGTCGCTGATAACTCGATCGGACCTCTTGAAATTAGGGTTGTGAAAAACGGAACATTTGAGGAGCTTATGGACTACGCAATTTCGAGGGGTGCGTCAATTAACCAGTATAAGGTTCCCAGGTGTGTCAGTTTTACGCCCATTATGGAACTCCTCGACTCAAGGGTGATGTCAACACATTTTAGTCCAGCTACGCCACACTGGACCCCAGATCGACGTCGTTGAATGAGAGTGACGTGAAGAAAAAACATAACCAAACATGTTCTAAAGTTGGATTGATTGTGATGTGTTATCTTTGAAAGTGGCTTTAGTTAACTTTTGAAGTTGCGTGTTTTGAGTAGGTTCAAATAATGTGAATGAATGTATGATCTAAGTTGTCAACTGGAATTTTGTGTCTAGTGAATACTAGGTCTTTTTGTCTCAACTTTCTTAAAAAGTTAGGAGAAAAGAGGTTGAAAAGTGTCGTATGTACTAGCAGATCTTGTTTCTCCCATTTGGAAGATTTGGTGGCCATCTTGTAAATTGCTTCCATGTTCAAGGGTATTATTGTCTAATTGTAAAGATCTGCAGGCTTTATTTGCATGGACTTTAATTTGTTAGATGTCTCACTTTACTTTTACCCTTCTTTTTTTATTATTTTTTAACCAACATAAAACAACAACTAAAAAACTACAAGCCCAATAAAAACCTATCCAAAGGGGGCAGGCGGCCGGGTTGCAAGCCAATCCACCAACAAAACTCCTTTACGGGCCAAACCAGCAAAACAATGAGTAAGTACTATTTGGCTTAACAAAAGAGAAGCTCAAATTGCAAATATCTTCAATAATTGAAGTATGTTGTAACTTGCAAGAGCCCAAGTAGAAGTTGACTCCTCTTTATTATCTTTTCGTGCAATTTCATTAAATGAGGTCTAGAAATATAGTGGTAATGATTTCTATGATAAATAGATTTTCTCCATAAAATTTTATCAAAATATTAAATATACAAGTTAGTCAGATCATTGTTTAAGAGCATCTTCAATTGAATAATCAAAATGAGTTTTGATTATCCATTTAATAAATTGTTAAAGTTAACAATGTCCAGATGGCTATTTTTTCTCAATAACCAAATTTGTGGAGTCCATTATATTGATTGGCCACAAATTAATCAATTTGAATTTTATTTCAAAAAAAAAAGAGGAGAAAAAGATTATTTAAATTTGAAAAGATTCTCTTTCACCCGATAGAATTAGTGAGTCCCTCATTTTGGTTATTGAAGAAGGTTGTTGACTTTGATTATAAAGGGAGTAGATTTTATTATTGGTTAAAAGGTTGCTAACATTTGATTATACCGTTGGAGTAGTGTTTTTAGCCAACATTGTTAAAAATTGATTATAATTGTTATTTTGATTATATCATTGGAGATGCTATAAAATTTTAATGGTTGAAAATGAACATATGTATCAAAAGTTTACTACGCCCACTTTCGGTTTGAATTTCTTGATGAAATTTTGTAGAGATGATCTACTCATTATAGAGATCATCTCTACCAAATTTCATGAAAAAATTCGTCCATTTAATCCTCAAACTAGACTTTATTTGACGGAATGGGACCGAAAGGGTAATGGAAAAGGGGCCACAACTCGAAACATTTTACCCACATACTCTCGTCAAACATCTAGTCCTTATCCATTGCTTGTACTTAAAAAAAAAAAAAAAAAGATGTCACTATGTTAGCAGTCTAGCTGAATGGTGTGCCTCAAAATTCCTTTCCGCCTTTATTGTAACAGTAGGATAGATTTACCACTTGTATAAAGGAAAAATATTTACAATCGCCAAAGAAATAGTAAAAAAATTCTCTCCCAATTTCCCAAATTCCTTAGCTTGTTGAGATTTGTTGTTCAAATTCATTTACGTTGTAAACTTTAGAATTTTCTTGAGTTGTATAACATCTTTTTATGAGATTGGACTTGATTAATAAAATTCCAAATATTGAATGGAACTAACGATTTGATTTGAGACAAATCAATTTATGACAAAAGGGGTATAAAAGGCAGAAGTGAAAGAAAAGCACAATTATAACAACGTCAGAGAAAACATAGAAAGTGAGATAACTGAAAGCAAGCCAGTGTATTTTCAGAAAATTAACGTTACGTACTGTTGTTTTTTGCAAACCTAACATTATGCTTTTACGTTGTTCCAAAAGAAGAAGACAAATATAAATTCGTGTCGACATAAACAGAGGGAAACAATTTAACACCTTGGATGATATTTTTGTGACATCCCACAAATTTAAGTGAAAATTAATAGACTTTCTTTCAAGTGAATTTTTGTTATAAAAATTGTATAAACACAATATATTAAAGATATAAGAGAAGGAACTGATAGAAGGAATATGTATATTTTTCTATATTCTTTGAAGGAGTAGATTACATGTCTATATACACAAGCAGAGATATAAGATAAGTACAAGTCACAACAATCTGATAGTAATTACATGTTTATATGCGACAGTTTTTTGTTATGAGAGAAATAGGGGTGAGAAAAAAGGGTTTTAGACTACTTTTTAACTTTTTTTTCAATTTGGACTTTAATTTTTATAGGAGTGAGAAAAATAATAATATGAGTATATTTAAGAACATTCTAAATTATAAACAGTATATAGAGCTTTGTTTGGATAAATGAGAGGATGTTTTAGATAAGTACGTCTCCAATAAAAGACAGCTCTTAAAAAATAAAATAAAATATTAAAGATAGTATCCATAAAAATATGAGAGGTTGGAAGGCGCCGTTTAATTGTCATGAAAGTTTATTGTAAGACGGTAATTCTCAAGAAATATTAGGTAAAGTTAAAGAAAAATAAATTTACTTCCATATGTGCATTTGTTTGGAAAGAAAATACAAAAATGAAATAATAAAATAAGTTATAATAAATTTTGTATTTTGGTTTATTTAGCGTATAACTGATTATTTTAATACTACAAATTATAATATCAAAATAAATTATACCAATTTAGGATGATTTTTGTGTATTTGGTGCATTTCTTCACTGGGCCAGGCTTAAACATACCTCTCCTCTACTACAAAACAGTAGACTCTTGTTTCATCCATAAAAGATGGCCCGTCCAATTTTAACAATTGAGTTTGGACTTCATTCTTAGAAAACTAAGGTATATCCGTGACTAAGAACACAAAACGATATTAAAAAATGAATTATATAACAAAGAAGAAAATCATTTTTAAAATTATTTTAATATGTACTTGAAATAAATTTTTAGTAAATCGACAATAGTAATTGACTGGATTCATCTTTGAAAATGGCGCTCTTTCCGGATCGTTTATGGTGAAATTACGTAGAAGGTGAAAATGGAGGGTTTTAACTTTACCTTGTAAAACTTTGTTCTTTGAACGTCTTAATTTTCTCAATTTTATATTAAGGTTGATATATTAATTAGTTTGGTGGATATTCCACGATTAAATCAATTAAAAATAATTATTATAAATGATTAAGTACTAAATTTTTTGAAAGTCTATTCCAGCTCATGATTAACTTAATGGCTGATGTGGATTAACTTAATAAACCCCTGAAAGGGGGATAAACTGAAAAAAGAAAAAAAAAACGGATCTAAGTAAAATCACCCTTAAAAAAATTTAGTGATTCATATTTTCATTATTATTTTTAATATTTTATACAAAACAATTGCACACTAGAATGTAATGCAGTTGATCCATTGAATTGAATTTTAACAAACCAAAACATAGTTTTAGTGTAATTAAGTACACTTTATTTTATTGTTTCAATATTTCAAAAATGTCATTAAAAATTTGACATGTTAAGCAAGTCATTGTAAAGTATGATATATCAATTTGTAGCATGAAAATAATCAGTTGTATTTTAAATTACTATTTTCATCTTTATTTTCAGGTGTCTCAAATTAATATATATTTTTGACATAACTAATATATTAAATCCTTAATTGCCTTTATCTACTCAATGCAAACAAAACAAAAAATAAAAAAGCAAGATTTTAGAGAGAAGAAAATTTGACCTTTCTAGCATGAAAGATACCGTAAGATTTTAGAGGGCTGGTGTGTTAGAGAGAGTGGGCAAGAGATGTGGGAAAGAGAGCATGGAAATTGGAGGAGTCTGGTGGTGAGAGAAGGGTATTAAATAAATTTTTCTTACTGCTGCCTAATATTACGTATATGTTCTGTCCAAAAAAAGAGATATATATAGAGAGAGAGTTTATTTCTGGTATGGAATGGGACTTTTTACGATATTTTTTCGTTATAAAAACATTGAAGATGTATTTTATGAAGTAAAACCATTGTAAAAAGGATCAATCCGTGCCTAAAAATTTCTGCATATATATATATTTACATATATGTCACAATAGATATTTTTTGTTATAGTCATATCACACATTCTATCTGCTTTATTCAAATAATTATTTATTGTTTAAATAAAATTATTCAAAAAAAATTGTTAGCTATCCATAAAATTATATCTAATATGTGCTACTCATAAATATCAAATTTGATTCTTATAAAGATGGTTATTTATCTTGTGTCGTTGTAACAATTTAACATATATATATTTAGAGCAAGTGACTGAATGGTAAAACCACTTAAATGAACTCAGGAGATCACGATTCGACTCACTTAGAACATGGGGAGGGGATGTTTGAATTTTAAATCTTCCTTTTATATATATATATATATGTATAAAAAAAAAAAAAGAGAGAGAGAGGAATACAACATATATTCATGTGTTGAAACTTCTTCTCCCTCCCAGGGGAAAAGGAAGGGGTTTTATCCAAACAGGATAAATTATTATGAAAAACAAAAAAAGATTTACCACCAATTAATTCTCCTGTTGCTAATATATGCCAACTGCAAAGAATTATATAAGATAATATTAATACTCGTTCACCTGCCATTCTTTCTGGGCAAGGCCAACCTACCATTCCAATTGGACTATATATAAATATTAAAGCCTTCAAGTTTGGAAATTTATTTTGTATTTTGCAACATTAAAAAGGATCAAAAATAGGTAGAAAATAGAGGTAAGCTTATCTTTAAATTTTGAAGTTAATTAAGAATGATAGTTTAGTACCTGCTGACACATTTCAGACAAAAAAAATAAGATATTGAAAAATAGGGTTTGTATGAAAAAATTTTCTACAAAAGAACTAAGGGTTAATATTTTTGTAAATTAAAGGCCGATATTTGACCAAACTTCAAAATGAATGCAAAGTTAAATTTGCAGTAAATTTTTTAATTTTATTTTTTTATGGAATCATGCAAAATTAAGTTTGCATTACATGTTTTTTAGCATATTATTATAAATAAGTGTTTAATTGACAGTGCTTTAGAATAATTTTAACAAATTATATATTCAAAACCTATTTATTAATAAAATGAACATAATAATTTTTTCAGAGTTATGCAAAGTTAAGTTTGTACTCCTTATTTTCTAAAATATTACTATGTATTTGTGTTTATTTGACGTTGTTTTAAAGTTTTATGAATTAAACATAATAATATACTTGTTAAAAAATACAAAAATATCATGCAAAATAATTTTGCATTAAAATTTTTTGATTGCAAAGTTAGGTTTGCACAAAACACAATTTGGTGCAAAGTTAAGTTTGCACTCAACACAATTTTGTGCAAAGTTAAATGTGTAATCGGTCAAAACCCTTATTTTAAAACACAATTGATAAGCAAGCCCTTATTTCAGAATGATAATGATATCTAGGCCCTTATTTATAAAAAATATTATTCGTTGGGTTTTTTGCAAAAACATTGTCATGCAAGACCTTTTATCTCATTTCCAGAAGAAGAAGAAAAAACCCCTAGACAATTTGTTTTCAAATTCATGGGAGAAAATAAATTAACGCATTCTTAATATTTATGTCTAAAGACAATTTTAATACTAACCAGGGACGGAGCCAAGACTTTAGGTTTGAGGGGACGAGAATATAAATGAATCGATAGCAAGAAATAATTATTACAAAAATTATTCAACGTAAATTTTACTATCAAATAATAAAGCAAGTTAATGCAAAAATGTAACATATATAATATGTCAATATATATACAATTACAAAAAATACACACACACATATATATATATACATATGATTACCCATGTGAGCAAGTTACATTAAACACATTGACTTACAAAAAATAATAACTACAATTACCCTCTTACAATTATCTATTAAACTTAGGCATTTGAAGTTGTGCTCGCCTTTCTTTGATGATATAAAATGCATCTATGATATTATTAACATCGAAATCACGAGCAACATCTTTCTCAATATATGTGATCAAATAGCTTGTTAAAAAACCATCTTTCATTCTATTACGAAGTGCGGTCTTACAATTTTTCTAGCTGAAAATGCACATTCAAATGTAACTGATGAAACCGGCAACATCAAAACAAGGTGAATTAACCTATCGATAAGAGGATAAATGATCGACTTTCTAGTTTTTACCAACACTTGGCATAACTCTAAAATTGTTGATAAATTTTGAAACTCTGGACGGACCAAAATATCAAGCTTATAATTTTCTAATTGAAATTCCAAGTTTTCTTTTTCTTACTCGGTGAAATCCACATGATAAAATTCATAAGCAAGATTGCAAATATTATCTATTTATAAGCAAGATTGTAAATTTTGATGTATAAAAGGATATACAATTTTTATTTATTTTGTTGCAAAAATGTAAATCTTATATATTAGTCCGTGTGTTTAACTTTTCTAAAAAATAAATAATTGAGGAGGCCATACTTAATCTTTTCAAAATAATTTGAGGGGACGAGCTTTTATATTTTTTTTATAAATACAAAATTACTACTATATCTAATCTATTTTTAAAAAAAATTGGGGTGGCGACCGCTCCCGCTCGCACCTCCCTTAGATCCATCACTGATACTAACATATGTTCTCAAAAGTTACATGGGGGAATTTATCTCTTCGTAAACAACTAAATTGGTCAGTTAATGCATCGAAAAACGAAGACCCTAACAATAATTGGTGCATTAGCATGATCAGCGAGTCTAAATTACTGTTGGTCTTTGTTAACCCTCTCTACTGATAATAGCGTTTCTGATCATAGTCGACGTACTCACTAAATATGATTGCGCTATGTCATACAGTAGAGAGGGTCATGATAATCCTCGTATAAAAATAATCTACAAATTTGGACGCAATCGCTCTGCCTGTGCGTGTGAGAGAGAGGGAGAGAGAGAGAAGGAGGGGCACCTAACCGTCTTTGAGTCACACTTCCTGTGCTTTGCTATTCCTCAGCTGTTTCAAAATTGTTAGTTTCATTCATTTTAGACTCTTTCATGTCAACTCTTAACCATTTGTCTTTCAAACTTCATCATGTTGTAACTCACCTAGAATGTGTTTTCTCTAGGAAGTAATTGAGCCAGTGCCATTTAAGGTGATTTTACTACACTTGTTTCACCATTTTCTGTTTGGTTGATTACTTGTGAAATCAATCTTCACATTTCCTGTTGTTTGGTTAGTTCAATTTGTTAGTGATTAAATACATTAGTGAAAGTGACTGCATTTTATTTTCAATGGAATCTTGAAAAAACATGCAAATTTATACACGTTACCGACTGCTTTTTAATCGATCTGATAATAGTATGGACCAGTTTGAATTTTCTCGCTGGCGAAAAAATTAAATAAATAAATAAATAAAGGTTGAACAACAAAGTAAAAGAGAGATAAGGATTCATCAGATTCTTGAAGAATAAAGTTGAAGGGAATTTACTTTCCTTTTGTTTGAAAAAGAAAGAATGGCTTTTAATTAATTAATAAGATGCCTCAGCTACATTTTCCCTTATACATCGTGTACCTTCTTTTCATATGCATAACTTCTCATTCTTTCTCTCTGCCTTTCAGCTATTAATGTTATCCATGTAACCAAACACAAGGGATATCATGAACATGTCTTCCACAGTAAAAAGAGTTTACCTCGGTGATGAATATGCTATTTTGGTCGGCTCCAATGAATTGGCAAATGTATTATATGCATTTCTTTCTTATTTTATCAATTTTTATTGGAATTTTGATCATTGTGTGAGGTCAATGATTTCTTTTTCCTCTTAACAATTTACAGGATGATTGGGAAATTTTAGTTTCTTTCTTGGCTCGTTTGGTTGTTTATATCACCATTCTAGGTATGTTTTATACGTCCTCCATTTTATTAAGACTAGTTTAATCTGTACAAGCGATTGCGTGTGCTACTTAAATATCTTTTATTCGAAGAAAAGAGTTGAACAGAAATAAAAAGTGGCCTACCTGGCTGTTAGATGTTACAAGCTATTTTTAACTTCTTTTGAAAAAGAATTGAAGATTACAAAGGTATGCAATTCAATCATGAGCAAGTGGATTTGTCGCAATTAATTTCAGATTGATCAAACACTGATGTCTCAAAATTTCATTAATCACCTTCATCTAAAGAAACTAAGTAAAAACTAACGTGATCTTAGAATCACAATTTACCGAACCCTAAGCTAGCAGCGAGTGGTGTGTTTAATTAGGACGTGGTTAAGAAATGTTCTAAATTATTCAAAATTTGATATTCTAGGTTGAGTCTCAGTGTTAATATATAGTGCCGCAATCCCCCTAAATGCATCTACGGTGGATCTAGGATTCTTTGGAAGGGTGAGCTGACATTAAAACAAAAGAACTTGTGCAAAACTATTGATTAATCGGTCAAATTAAAGGATAATTATAGGGTTCAAGTCAGTAAAGAGTTTAGACCTAATATATATATATATAAGTAATATAATCTTTAACCGCAGCATTAAGTCTTGGCCTGAGATTGAGTTGATACTGCGATACCCGCATGCTTAAATCGGCCGAAATGGAAACTCAGTATACCACTCTCCGTTAAAAAAATGGGAATATATTTGACAGCGCTTGACACTTCACATTTCCGATTTTTAAAAATTCTACAATTGTGGTCAAATTAATTATATTTCTACAAAGTATGCTGCAACTGCACTCTACATTTATAGACAATGCATGTAATAGTATTCAGACTTAGACTTATGCTAGCTTGCCTGCGGCATATATTTTATGTTGTAGACGAACTTGCCTAGTTTATAATTTTTTTTTCCAGTTACATAGACAAATTTCTAAAACAAAAATTCAGCAATATCCAATGATCAAGATACATCCAATATAGAAGAACCACGTAAAGAAATTGTTGTATTCAAGCTCTTGCAAATGATTATTTTCCTGATCCCAATAACCAAATTTTTTGGCTACGTCATTGACCCGGCTACAGCCCAAATCAGCTAAGAACTAGATCTGCCCTTGCATCTGCATCAAACAATGTGGAAGCGTCTTATAAATCTTGCATGCATGCAAATGAAATATAATGTGAAAATACAATCCAAACACAAACCAATTTCATTATATTTCCCTCTTCATGTCACACCTAAATGATGTAATTAATAAAATGAAACTGAATTTTACGATGGCAGTGGTGGTGACGATTGTTGTTTCCCTGATCATAAAGTTCCTCAAGGATTGTGACGACAGGATCCACAGGGAGGCTGCGGAGGTAGAACAAGAGAGTGAAACAACTGAGACTAACAGATTACTGCCAAATTTAAAGGACTCAAATTCAGGCACTTATGGAACAATGGAAGCAGATGATTTAGAATCCGGAAACAGTAGTTCTTCATCAGATGAATTATATGATGGCAAAATCTGCATTATTTGCTATGACCAGCATCGTAACTGTTTTTTCGTTCCTTGCGGTCACTCTGCTACTTGTTATGATTGTGCCCAAAGGTACTACGCATTTGAGCCTTTCTAGACAATGTGCTTGCCATTCTTAATACGAATTAGACTTATCTCTAGTTTTTATATATTAACATTAAACTCTTTTATCTGTGTATTTGGTATCAAGGATGGAACCAGGAGTTACCTTTTTGGAGGGAGAAAATTGTTATTTTGGGCTTTTGGCTATACAAAATATAGTACTCGATTATTTATACTTTTAAAGTTTTAATTAAGTGGGTAGGGAGATACTTGATTTATTTAAAAATATTTGGGGGTGGAATTCTTATAATTTTAAATTTTGCATAACTGAATATTAGTATAATAGTAAAAAAATTCAAATCTTTTGGGAAAAGGTCAGCCCCAAAAGCGCCCCCCCCCCCCCCCCCCAAAAAAAAAAAAAATTCCATCCTTCTTGGTATCTCAAAAGATTACAAAAAATAGAGGATTAAGTCAACCGATTACGTACTAAAAGATAGATTGTATCTTCTATGATTGAATTTTAATTTTTCACTGAATGCACTCATTTTGACTTGATCAATGTTTTTAGATTTAAAAATTTTAGTATCCTGGAATTTGAAAATGTTGATTATGTACCAAAAAAGATTGGAAAAAAAAGTCTTAATTTAAGACATTTGAAAAAGATGGTGAACTCTTAATTTGAAACGGATGGATTAGTTTCCTATCCATACGGATGGATTAGTTTCCTATCCATATATATGTTTGCATGGCAAGAAAGTTAATTTAAACTACATGGTTTCGGTGCAGGATTATGGATGGGGAAGGTAAGAAGTGTCCTGTTTGCCGAAGACTAGTTCGTAAAGTAAGAAAATTGTTTACTTCATAGAATCTTGCATCCTCCTGGGTAAAATTTTCATCTATTTTCTCTCTTTTCTAAATTTACGGTGTGCTTTGTTTGTATTTCAAAATGTATAACAAATTACATATTAAGACTACTTGTACACGCGATGCATACGTATACATAGTACACATATGTATAAGATTTCATGAAAAAATTTTAGCATAAGTGTAAAATGATCAAGTTGTATTGTTTGAGTGTAGAATGCTTGACGTCCAGAGTATTTTGTTCTTTGAAAAAAATATTCAATATACAATATATTAAATTATAAAAATGCTACTGGAACAAACAAATTTATAAATTCTTTGACTTTGCATTATACTGTTAACTTTTTCTGTTAATAAACAAAGCAAGTGACCATAAAGCCCTTAAACTTGTACCTATGTTGCACACATGCTCAGATCCAGCTATTTTACTCATGAATTCTGGAACCCTTTATGCATATTCATATACGTTGATGTGAAAGCATCAAAACACGTACATAGGCAAGCATGGGAATCCACAATTGATTTAACCACCAACTGCAGATAAATACCCTACCATTCTCATACACCAAGTCACCAATAGATTCTTCCCAATTTTTTTATTTTTTTATTTAAAAGCAAAAGAAAGGACACAGCCCCTAAACTATATATTAATAAAAACAAAGAAATACAAAGCAGAACCCTACTTGTTTAGGGTTTTGATCCCTCTTCTGCTTCTAATTCGATTCATTCTCGGCAAATAAGTCATCAACCAAATCACAAAATAATTGAAATATAAAACTGAAATAATGCACTTAAAATTAAAATACATAGTGTATCAAAATAAATAATTGTACTCTTCACCTAAAAATTTAAAATAAAATATAATCCGTGGTCGTCCTCTTTTCTCTGCGTCCTTCGCCCTCTCTCTCTCCTCCTGCGGCTAGGGTATTAGACAGCAAAGTGGAAAAAAAATTTATCCCGTAGGAACCGTATTTTTGCTATCTATGTGAAATAAACAAATTTTGAAAATATTCCATTTATTTTTCGTAATAGTGGTAAAAGAATAGTTAATCAAATGATTTTAGACTAAATAATAAGTATGTTAGGAAATTAAAGAAATATTATTTAAAATGATTATCACATAAAAGGGTATATCCTCTCTTATCCGACCATTTAATCTGAGACAATTCCAAATGCTTAACAATATTATAGCTTATCCGGAAGACTCTTATCCTATCATATCCAACCTTTATCCTATCATATTCGACCTTCTTATCCAGCGCGACAAACGCACTCATGAGGATAAAGAAAGAGAAGAAGAAGAAGAGGAAATAGGAGGGTAAGGGAAAAGGGCATTTTGTCATTAACTTTACTTATCAACGGTTGTTAGCCGAAATAGTTAATAATTGGGTGCAAAGTCAAATGATTTAACACGGGGTGTAATCTTAAATTAGGGGTCAAAAAAGGGGTGCGAAGTCCAAATATCCCATTACGAACTCAAGTGATATACTTCTTCAAAGATCTAATTAAAATTGTTAAGATTGTTAAATTAAATTGCATTCAGCCAAACAAAAAAAAACTCTCATTCAATAAGGAAGTTTATGGTTTTTCAGTAAGGAGAAGGTTCAAGACACACTTGTGTAAGATAACGAAATTTAACACCCATCCATAACTTCTTTTTTTATTTATAATTTATCAATTTCGCCGTTAGATAAGATATTTTTATTGTGTTTGTAGACCTAGAAGGTGTTATCTAATTTTGATAATAACAATAATTTAATCATTTATAATTTAACATATTTCTTAAAATAAGTTTATAATTCATTGACTTGGAAATTTAAGAAAGGTGTGCGTTTTACAAAGGAAGCTCAATCTCTATAAATCACACATGGAATATCAAAGATGTGGAACCGATAATCTAAAATCGAAATCATTGCACTCCATGATGATTATTAAATCCACACAAGAACTCTTCACAAGACAATCAAATATCAGGATGAAAATACTTTTATTCAAGTGAAGAACAAAATAACAATTCAAGCATTTGAAGACTCATTTATTTGATAATTGAGTGAGTGCTTAGATTTAATAAAAAGTTTTTTTATTAATCAATCTCTATAGCTCAAGTATGATCATTCATCATTCATAAATTGAATAAAACAAGTTTGAATTGAAATACTTTAAAACACTTTTTTTACATAAATCGATATTCGTATTGAATTCATAATGAAATCAAACAGATGTTTCAAAACTCAAAACCAAATTTAACATGCTTTAAAACATGTTTAGAACATTCCCCGAGCAACGAAACAATTTTTGGATCGTTTGACTTTTACCCGGCAGAAGATAGTAGTCGACTACATGGTCAAATGTGGTAGTCGACTACTAGGCCAACAACTAGTTGTTGGAAAAGTGCTTTTTGCCCATTCTTTTGCAACAACTTTCCTTAAAACCCTCCAATAGGTATATTGACTTAAAGGCTATATATATGATGTTCTAAACTCATTTTTAAGGACTTCAATCCACTCTAATACTCTATATTCATCATCTACTAAAATTGAAGATATTCAAATCATTTATTGATCATATTCATTATATTTGAGCAATATTGTTTTGATCAATATTGATAACACTAGTTTGAAGTTAATTTGTATTTTGTAAACACTTGAAAGTTATTGTTCATCAGTGTGTATTGTCAAACAATTTCTATTATTCATTTGTCAGAGGATTTCTCATAATTTAGCAAGAAAGTTTTCTTGTGGTAAATGTGGTGAGAAAAATCACTCTTGTTGAGTGTAGTGAGAAGAATTACACTTGTTGAGTGGTTTGATCTTTGTCTGTAAAGAAGATTGTTGTAACCGATTTGTTCCTCATTTGTAATAGGATCTATCCTAGAAATTCTCGGGTACTGACCTCAGGCACAGACGTATAGTGGTATAGCTGAACTGTGTAAACAAAATGACTTGGATTTGTAGTTCAATTTTTCTAAACTCAAGCTCTCTAAATATTATTGATAATCGTTATTGTTTGATATTAAGTTTAGATTGCCTAGCATATTCCTTGATATATAGTAAATTATTTGTTTTTCAAGTATTTATCTAGAAATTTTAAATTCTGCATATTTGCCATAAACCCTATTCACTTATCTCTAGGGTTAATATCCGACCAACAATTTTAATCAAGCATATAAAGTTTCAAGTCAAACCGATATTTGTAACAATATAATCAAGTTACACTAGTGTAAGATTAAAAAAATTCACACCTATCAATAACTTTTTCTCTAATTCATAATTTGTCAACGACCATTACATAAGCTATTTTATTGTTTTGATCAAGCATGCAAAATTTTAAGTCAAACTAATATTTGTAATCATATAATCACTATACTTTTACTTAACTTTTATAAGGTTCATAATTTAAGATAAAAACATGATTATCATGAAGGACTTTTGCATCTCCAATTACTTTAATTTTTGCACGTATTTTTGAGATATTATAATCGGGTCATTTGCTGATAAATCCTTACTATTTAGGAATTTATATGAGATGGACTAAACATTTTCAA
The DNA here is from genome assembly GCA_021464415.1 of Lonicera japonica. Taxonomy (NCBI): domain Eukaryota; kingdom Viridiplantae; phylum Streptophyta; class Magnoliopsida; order Dipsacales; family Caprifoliaceae; genus Lonicera; species Lonicera japonica. The sequence continues at coordinate 14,870,233 of CM038469.1, forward strand.
CCAAAAATTTTTTCTTGCCAGCTCACCATTTTTCTAAACAAAATTACCCTACAACATTATTTTCACTTTTCAAAATTTAATATCCAATAATGTAACATTGGTTACTTACCTTTTTCCAATAAAACAAAAATTGTTTCTCCTACACGTACTTATTTGCAGTTCAACTTGTAAGTTTCACTGGAATTTGTTTTTGCAAACTTGTAGTTGACTTCTAAATTTTGATAATGATATATTTTATTTTATTTTTTGCAAATAAATAGAAGATTTTATATTTTTTGTGCAAAAAAATTTCTTGCAAATCTACAGTGAAATTTGTAATGAAAGTTAAAAAAAATCATAATTTGTAGAGAGATTTGATGTTACCTAATGAATCTAATAAAAATGGAATGTAATTAGCGAATTAGGAAATAATTAAAGTTACAAAACTATTTAGATTAGGGACGGGAATTGTTACGATAAAAAATCGAAACAACTGAAATCAGTCCAAAAAATTGGTTTTGGTTTGACCTATTTAATTATTGAAAATATCGAAACTAAAAATACTTTTTTTTTTTTTGGTTTGGTTGGTTTTCCTTTTTTAAAAACTAAACATACCAACCAGAAATACCATTTATATATATAAATATATATATATATATTCTAAAAATACCAAAATATTTATGAGGCAATTAGGTATAAGGGTTTATTCCAATAACAACATAATTATAAAGGACACTTACAAATTAGTTGTATAAATTAAGGATATTGTACAAAAAAGACACATATACCCTTTCCTTATAACATCACACGTCTAATCAGAATTGGTGCTAAATCTGTTTAGCACCAATCTATTTTTAGCACCAATGATGCTAAATCTGTTTTAGCACCAATGGTGCAAAATCTGTTTTGTACCAACCTGTTTTAGCACCAATTGTGCTAAATCTGTTTAGCACTAATCTATTTTACCACCAATGGTGCTAAATATGTTTAGCACTAATGGTCAACATACTAACAAGCAATATAATGGTTCTAAAAGTAATTTAGCACCACTTTTCGCAAATCTAAAATAGTTTTGAATGTTCTAAAAGCCATTTAACACCACCTCTTAACAAGAAGTAACAAGCAATCTTAATTTAGCACCACATGTCAATACACATGTGTGAACACCCCAATCCACGACTTTCGTATGAACATTAGTTTTTTATAAAGCAAGCATTTCACATTAGGTCTTGAGTCATCATGCATATATAATACTGTTAGGAAAGACTCTAACTTTGAATTCATCAAGAGTCTGATACGACTATTGTTGCCACTTCGCTTACTAGGACGGGGATCGACTTGCCTGGTCAGGTTGCGGAGTGTGGGGCAACACCTCGTTAAAAAAAATTGAGTTTTTTTAGTTGTTTCTGTGCATTTTTAAAAGTGCCCGCTGCATCCCTCCAGCCGTACGGCTGGGACCCTACAGCAGGCTCTAGCCGCAGCCCCCAACCGCACGCCCCAACCGCAGGTCCCAGCCGCACCCCCTACGGCTACCCTCTGTGGTTGACCTTTTTGGAGCGTTTTTTACGGAAATTTCTCTATAAATAGGACCATTGGGCTCTTATTTGGGATCATAAACACTCAATAGAGTTTTTAGTAAAGAGAAACTCTGTCAAAATTATTAGAGAATCTTTTTAAAGAGGGAGAAAGTCTCAGAGAGAGAAAGTTTTAGAGAGAATTTCTAGAGAGAGAAAGGAGCAAGCAAGCGATCCTTGTTCTTCTTCAAGCGCATCAGGTACATTTCTCTACAACTCTCTTGAATTTTAATATCGCATTTAAATACGAGTTTTAATACCGAAAATTAGATTACTTGTAAAGAAGTTCACTGCTTTCAAAGTAAGTCCTTTCTAAATTTTACAAGAAAACTAAAATTTATTTTGACATGTTTTCAAAACAAAGCAAAAATAGAAAAACAATTTTTAAAATAATGGAACTATGAGACTCTGATTTCATTCTACGAATGAATACATAAGTGCTCGCAAAGCTCGAGTCTAATTTCAAAATACAATTTTAAAAACTAAATTTATCTGGAAAGGACTATTCTGAAAATAATTCAAACTACTTGAATGATATCTAAAATAGGAATCAAATACATGAACCATTAAGAAACCGAAATGGCGAATTGGGTGCCTAACACCTTCCTAATTCGTAACATAGTTCCCGAACCCTAGCAAAGTAAGTTTTCAATCAATCTATGGTTTCAAACGTATGAAAGATAGTTTGTTTTCAAATTATCTTTTGTACAATCTTTTGTTTGTTTTCCCGTAAAACAAACTAGCGACTCTACAAAACAAGTTTTTCATTTAAAACGAAAAAAAAAAAAGACGAAAGGATCCCGAGGGTCGGAGATCTGGATTCTCACAACATGACAACAACCAGAAGATGTTAAATACATTTAGCACCACCTGTCAACACACATGACAACAACTAGAATGTACTAAATGCATTTAGCACCACCTGTCAACATATAAGACAACGACCATAAGGTACTAAAATAATTTTAGCACCATTACAAAACATATAATAACAAAATTGATGATATCAACATCCACTCAATTTATATATATGTATATATATAGATGGACGTAGGGTTCGAAAAAAAAAAAGAAGAGTTACGATCAGATTTTTTTTTTCAAAATCCCCATGAGCTGTCAAAATTGGTTGATTTCGATAGCAAAACAACCTCTGGTCATCTTGATTTTTTTTGTGATTATAATAACTTTGTCTTCTGAACAACATATCCAAAAATCAGCCCAATCCAACGGTTTAATCAAAAGTTACATCTGTGTTACGATTGCACCTGCAAAAAAAATAAGAATAAGAAGATGAGAACGGTGCTCCTTTCGGCATACGATTGGAGAGTCGGATGGTGATGGTGGTGGTGGTGGTGGTGCAGCGGTGGTGTGTTGGGAGGCAGAAAAGGTAGCAAAGGTAGAAGAAATACAAGTGGATATTCTAAAAGTAGAGGAAGTGATGGTTAAGATACTTAAAGGTTTATATGAGGGGTATTTTTGTACATAAATATTTCTCATTATCCTTAAAATAAATCAATATTATCAAAAGTGTCCTTAATTTAGAATTAAATAATAAAATTAGTCATTCTTATCTTTGTTAAATATGAATTCGTACTTAAAGTTATGAAACATTACGAAGTGAGGTCTTATAACCCATTTTCTCAGTATTTATGAAAGTATTTATATATTAATTATTTAGCCTTCAAAAATATTGAAACACCACCCTGTTCAATTTTGGTTTCCATCCACTAAAACCAACCGGTAAAACTTGTACCATGTATGTAGGACCGGTTTCAGTAACGGTATATGCCTTATATTGAACCAATCGATTCCCACCCATAATTTAGATTATTGATATGAGTATGAATGTCAAATATCAATGCAATTAATTCAATTTGTGTCTTTACCATTGGTTATGGTAATAAAGAGTGTTTTTATTGTATTAAAATATTTTATCTTAAACTTTTGGTGAAAATGTGATCATAAAAAAAACTTACCCCCATTTTCCTTATAATCATATAGCAGATCAAATTTGTTTTATGCTAAAAGAAGAAAAAATTTCAAATCTCGTCAATGCAATTGACATTGTTAACTTTAATAATTCATTAGAGAAAGGAAAAAATAATATATATATATATATATTAATCACTAAATTATATTTTAATTTTAGAAAAAAAAGAATGTCTAAACTTTAAATATTTTTTAACAACCGAACAGGGGACAAACAAGATAGAACCCACCAACTCTCAAGTTAAAAGTGATGGCCAATAACTTTGCTTACGAAAATATTTAGTATTAATTTATGTTAAAAGGAATTTGAGGCCTAAGCCGCAACTGATTGAAAATGAAACTCACTTGAATCAATCGAGGAAAAATAATGATATAAAACATTGAAGTCCAAAGGAATTTTAAAATATTGATAAAAGCTCACCCGAATTTGACTAAAAGGGGGCATGAGTAGAAATGACGGTCATTCTGGCGAACCCATTTCGTTAACTCACGTGATTCCACCCTATCAAACAAAAGTAGCAACAAATTTAAAATATATATATATACACATCGAAGAATATGGAATTTGATCACCACTACTTGTCGTCCATCTCCATATCTTGGGAGTTTGAAATAAACGCACCAATCAGCAAGGTTCTTGAATTAAGATCTTAGTTGGTTCACCCAAAAAATATCAATTTTTTTTATTTTTTTCTTGAGAGTGAAAAAATAAAATTTCTCTTAAATTTATTTTCTTATTTAATAGTATAATAGTATTACAGAGGAAGTCCTTCATATAAGTTTTCTCTCTCATATTTATTTCTATTTAATTATTGTCATTTCCTGCTTTTCAATAATTCACTTCTTCTTTAATAATACTTCACTTCCTTTGTAATAATTAAAATCTTCTCTCTTAAACTGCTATAAATCATAATTGACATTTAATACCAAAACACTCTTTCTTATTAATTGCTATAATAATTTTTATAATAATCTATATTATTTATTATTGTTATAATAATAATTATTATTGTTATAATAATAATTAATTGTTAAATTAAAATTGTTTAATAGTAAAATCTAGGAATTGTAATAATTAATTTATGATAAATATTTTTTCTTGAAACATTTATTTACTTATTTTTTAAAAATTTTCATTTTTCATATTTACATATATTTGATATTTTAGTATTATGGAAGGAAAAAGAAGAGGTTGCCCTATTTAGACTCTTTAAGTTTTTTTTTTTATTTTTCTTTTTTGAAATTATTTTTTTAAGCATGAACTGAATTATTATTATTATTATTATTATTATTATTATTATTATTATTATTATTATTATTTTGCAAAAATGTATCATTTTACCCGCGTTATTTTGAGCTTTCACTGCTTTTATTATTTGAATTAATTGTGTGTTTTATTGTATAATTAAAGCTATATTTTACATGGATTTGTAGTGATTTTATTCAATTTTTGTTCTTTATTACATAACTTTTTTTAATAATAATTTGAATACAATTCCGTGCATCGCACGGGTTTGTAACTAGTATTTGGTAAAATATAGGAAGTTTTTAATAAATACTATTTTATGTTCTTTCCGGTGTGTGATTAATACATGAAGGAAAAATAAAAATATATTAATATTTTAATAATAATTTTGTATTTTACAATAAAACATCATAAATGGGTAAATTTTGCAGTAACATATTTAGGTAAGGATATTGTTATCCAAGACTTTTGTAATAAATGCTAAAAAATTAGAAGGAAAAATCAATCTCACGAGATCTTAGTGAAATAATTTTTTTCCTACTTTTTTGTTTGTTGAGAAAGTATTTTCGGAGTTTGTGCTTACCAAATAAAAGAAAATAATAATTTTTTTTTATAAATCCTCAAATCAACGAACCAAAAGAGACATAAGAGTATTGGAGCTATGTGAGATGAGAAAATATTTAATATAACAACTATAATGCTATATATTATAACACATTTAATGAAAATGCAAGAAATTAATAACTCATATAATTAAAAAGAGAAAAATATACGCTTTCTTGTATTTTCATTGGTATATTATAACATATAATATTATAATTGTTGTATTAATATTTTTCCAAGTGAGAGAGTGCGTTACACGTACGGATAATGGCGAGTGGAACTGTAACAGATGCTTCTGAAAACGTGGAGAATTTTTGAAGGACGGTTTGTCGTGGAATGGGCTGCACTGAAGCTTGTGCTACTGTGGGCATACTCGACGACGGCACACGATCGCTTGTGGCTCCCACACACGTCCACGTCCATTATTTGCCACTTCATATATTTATTTTAATTTTAATTAAGATAATAATTTTAATTTTAATCAAACCTCAAGAATGTAACATTTTTTTTTGCTAGAAGATTTATTACATTAACAATATATAAAAGTAACTATTAGTTAAAAACACTCAGACAATTTATTAATTTGAGACAAATAAAATATATAAACATTGCATGGTGCGTTGCGATAACGATTAATTTAAGGGTCTTGAAGTTTGCCGTGGAGAGTGATTGCAAATGTGCTATCGATCTTGTAAACTTGAGTGATTTTGTCTTAATGAGGCTCAATTTTAGCAAATATCGCTAATCTTTCTTTATGTAGCGAGGTCGTTTTTTATTTTGTGTTTAGAGATTGTAATAACGTAGCTCATGAGTTAACTCATCATACTTTTGTTTTTGCAATTCACATGAAATTGAAACTCCTTGTTCCAAGTTGGTTGTTGGAATCTCATATCCCGGTAATTAATTTCTCATCATGTGGATAGCGACTTTCCAAAAAAAATCAATCATTCAGATTGCATACATGTTAACTCTACATTTATGATTGAGTCCAATGCCAATTTAAATAAATTTAGGAACGCAAAATTTCTACAATAATATAGAAATTTGCTCAATTGATGTGAGACTAAGGTGGTATTTGTTTTTCCCTCTGAATATTTAACGGAAGTGTTTTAAAGTGTTCAAAGGTATATAATGTTGTTTGTTTTTTTTAATGGTTAAGTGGTTAACAATCATATTTTTGAAAAATTAAGCATTAAGCATTAAGCATTCAGCACTCCCAACCCCGCAAAATGCTTAATGCTTAATTTAAAATATTTTCTTTTCTTTTCTTTTTTTATCCTTATAATTTTAATTTAATTACACACATTTAGGGTTGCAACTTTATTTATTTTTTTTCAAATCTTTTTAAATCTGTAGCTCATCGTTGGCTCCTATTTCAAAAGACTTTTCATTCAGCCACTTTCATAGCCATCATTCAGTCAACTTTCATTCATCTAGTTTTATGCTACATTTCCTTTATACTTTTCTATTGATTTCTCTACAAACAGTAGATTCCTCTACAAAGGTGAGTTGATGTATTATTATTATTATTATGATTATTATTATTATTATTATTATATGGATGATCTTTGCTTTATTTTAGACTAGGGTATGTCCGTGCCATCCGGCACGGCACACTAATTTTTTTTAATCAAAAATATTTAAGATGTATCATTCAATTTAAGATGCATTAAAAAAATTTATATGTAAAAGAATGAAATTTAAAGAATTTTTTTATTGTAATTTTTTTTATTGGATGTGATTTTAAAATAAGTACATGATTCAATTTAATATTCATATTCAGTTGGATGTAACAAAGTTGGCAAGATGATGGACTTCTCGACCAGCCAACTAGAACTTGAACCTCGAGAACTCTAATTACGTTTCTCGTTCTTCCAAAATTGATGTCAACAGGTGTATCGATATATGGCTTGTAATTACTAAAGATTAAAAATGTAATTGAAATAGTAATTCTATTGAATTCATTATATGTAATTCTTATTAGAAAATAATTTTTTTTACATAATTTTATAATCACAATGGATTTTGTTATATAGATCTCTATGAGTATGTTTAAAATATATAATTTTTTTAAAATTTTAAAATTTGGCTTAAAAGTTATTATATTTTGAAACTTTTGTAGAAATGTGAGGAGAGAGAAAGTTGATGTGGTTGAGTGTGTATGATTGTATGTGATAATGTATATTATTTTATGTGTACCTTTGTATTGAATGGTAGAGATTGCATAGAATCAAAAAAATCTAATGGTATGGATTGATTTTTAAGATAAACCACATCATGTGGCTAAAATAAAAGATAACTTTTTGAAAAATCATCTAGACCTTTGATTGGGTTGATTTGTTAAATTATCTTTGGTCAAAAAAACCTTTATTTATTATATAGATTAGTTTGATGTGGTATTTTATTTGGAACTGTGTCATTATAATTATTGAATTAATTTGAGTGTTTTTTGTATGGTTTAAAACGTTATATACTTTTATAAGGATATAATTGTTAAAATTGTTTTTGTTCAACATTCAAAATCAATTTGATTTAAACAAACACATAATATTCAGAGACTCATTCAAAATAAAAACAAATATTATTTTCAGAACTTAAATTCAATATTTAGCATTCCGCATTCAGCATTCAAAGGTTTAAAAAAACAAACGTCCCCTAACTCAACTTGACATTTTGCCATCTTTAAAGCTCTGCTACTAATATTGAGAATCTTACCTCCCTTACTATCATTCCTCCAATGGACCAAAATAGGTTCCTATGTTATATGAATAAGTGGAAATAGTTTTTAAAATATAAAAATGTATATAGCTAGTTAATGAAGATTAATTAGAACGATGCCATGGAATTTATCTTTTTAAACCTCAAAATGAATGCACAAGTGATAGAAATGTAAATAATTAATAAAAGATTCATTAGAAAGATGTGATGAAATTTATATTTTTAATTATTAAAATGAACGGTCAGGTAATAAAATTTTGACAATTTAGATAAATGCATGTTTTTAGAGTTAAAACAAAGAATATCATAGATAAATTAAACTTATACTATATTCGAGACAAATTACATACACATCTTACTTTAGGTTTGCCAAAAAAGTAAATCTAACATAATATTTTATATTACATCTTAAACATTCAACAAAACTAAAATTTATTCACATAATTTTAAAATATATTAAGGACTCGTTTGATTGCATAAATTACCTAATTTTAAAATTAGTTAATTTTTGATTGAAAAATTGTGAATTTGCTCATTTATGAATAATTCAATTCTAATTTAAGTAGTGTTTGGAAAACTTAAAAAAGAAATTCTGATTGTTAGAATAAAAATATGTTCTCTATTGTTCTATATTATTTAAAATTTTGTCTAGATGCATCAACTTCACAGGTAGAAACTAGATATTCTTGAAAAATAGAGTTGGAATAAATTATCTAATTCTACAATTATGCAATTTCAAGTTTTACTTGAAATGACTTAATTTGAGTTTTTGTGAATTAACTTGAATTATCATATTTACAATTGTTCAATTTACACAACCAAACACTAATAAATGAAAATTTTATAAATTACTTAATTGTAAATTATCTAATTCGCAATTTGAAGGATCAATAAACGGGCCTTAAATATTTATATAATTTCATTTTAAGTACAATAATGTACAAATCTCGTTCTGCCCTTATATATGGTAACAAATATCTTATCTTTTTAATACCATTCATTCTCAATAGGGGAAAATAAAGGAAAAACCCTGATGTTTGGGGTTCATTGCAATTCTAGTCTTGATGTCTCAATTTCAACAACATTGACCCTGAAGTTTCATTTTTTCTGCAATATTAACCCTCTTTCAATCAATACAGATAAAGTGATGAAAGTGTGATGAATAAAACCTTAATTTTTTCCCAAATAATTAAATACAAATCTAATTTCATATCTTAAATCGTAGGACAACTCACGTGATGAGTTTTGGCTCCATTTAATACCAAACAGCAAAGTCAAGCCACTTGGTAGCCACGCCATCTTTCCTTCCATTTTTTCGAATGGTGTTAAAGTCGGGGCCACCATTGCAACAATAATGAAACTTTGGGGTTAATGTTGTTGAAATTCAAACATCAGGGTCAATATTGCAATGAACCCAAAACTTTAAGTTTTCTTGTATTTTTCCCTTTTAAATAGAAAAAAAAATAAATCTCTCAATTGTTTTATAAAAAGCCAAATTCCATCCAATCTTTTTCAAAGGCGATCCAACCTTTCGCATATAAATGGGGAGAAGTGGGGAATGGTTGCTTTCAAATCCTTAACGATAAGAAACAAGAAAGGAAAAAAAAAAAAAAAACCAAAGGCCATTACTCTTCCTTTCCCATTATTTTCCCCCGTATTTTCTCTCTACCCAAACACCTAGACTCTTTCTCTCTCTAAAAAATGCCTCTCCAAGACCCCCACCAACCCCTCCTCGAAGAAGAACAAGAAACTGCCTACGAAGCGTCCGATAAGGTCCACATCATCGGCGTTAACGAACAAGATGATGAATACAAGGACTCCACAAAAACGCCGCCGTTTTCGTGGAAGAAGCTATGGCTCTTCACTGGGCCCGGGTTTTTAATGAGCATAGCATTTCTTGATCCGGGAAATTTAGAGGGTGATCTTCAAGCCGGCGCCATAGCCGGCTACTCTCTCTTATGGCTGCTACTGTGGGCCACGGCTATGGGCCTTTTGGTTCAGCTACTGTCGGCCCGGCTCGGGGTTGCGACTGGGCGGCACTTAGCCGAGCTGTGTAGGGACGAGTACCCCAAGTGGGCCCGGTTGCTATTGTGGGTCATGTCTGAACTGGCTTTAATTGGGGCTGATATACAGGAGGTTATTGGGAGTGCTATTGCCATTAAGATTTTGAGTAATGGGGTTTTGCCACTTTGGGCTGGGGTTCTTATAACTGCCTTTGATTGGTAATTTCACTATCCCTTTTTATCTATCTATATATATATATATATAATAGTTGAGCTTGTGGTGGTTTCAAATTATTTAATGTTTAGGTTTGGACTTTTGGGTTGTTTAATTTATGTTGGATTCTGTTTACTTGTTGACTCTGAGTCTAATGATAATTTGGAAGATGGACAAATGTTTTAAATTGATAGTCCCGCTTTAGATTTAGTGCTTTTTAAGAAGGAAAATGTTAAAATGTACGATAAGGACGCGTTAAAGATGGCATAAATAAAAAGATTAGAGTCATGCATGAGAATTTGTGCCTGTTTAATGCATTTAGGATATTATTTTTTCTATAAATGAGTTCTTTACACATGTTTTTGGGGCACAATTTAACATGACCTAGCAAGACAACTAATTTGAGATGTTCTTTTAAAGTGGGAGTATTAGTTTGAGACGAGGGAGTATTATGACAAGTTCAAATTTGATCTCGAACTATATCTAGGAGCATTTCGAAATAAGAGAGAAATGAAAGTTTTGAACTTCCACATTTTGTCTAGAACAAATAGAGCCTAATGATGATTGAAAGGCAAGGGAGGATGGGAATTGGAACTTCTTCAAAGATGATTCAAAATGACTACTTCTACTGTTTGTTTCTTTATCCCTTAAATGGGTAAATGTTCTTTGTAACCAAACATAGTCTAAATAATGATCAAATTCAAGTACTTAACTTGTATGTATCTATCATCATGTTTATTACAGTTTCATATTCCTATTTCTTGAGAACTATGGTGTGAGGAAGTTAGAAGCCCTTTTCGCTGTCCTCATTGCAATAATGGCAGTCTCATTTGCTTGGATGTTTGGCGAAACAAAGCCCAGTGGCATAGAACTTCTTCAAGGTGACAAACATTCTTTCTAATCTTTCTCATATATTTCCCTCATTTTTTCTGAATTTATGAATCATTTGCTCTGTGAATCTAATTCAACCGGCCCTTACTGTAGGTACTTTGATTCCAAAACTTAGCTCAAAAACGATACAACAGGCCGTTGGAGTAGTGGGTTGCATTATTATGCCTCACAACATATTCTTACACTCTGCCCTTGTACAATCAAGAGAGGTAGATCACCATAAGATAGGACGGGTCCGAGAAGCACTCAAGTATTATTCCATAGAGTCTGGAGCGGCCCTTGCAATCTCCTTTGTGATCAATCTTTTCGTTACGACAGTCTTCGCAAAGGCGTTCTATGGAACCGAACAGGCCAATAACATTGGCCTTGGGAATGCGGGACAATATCTTCAAGAAAAATTTGGTGGAGGGGTAGTTCCTATTTTGTACATTTGGGCTATTGGACTACTAGCAGCTGGACAAAGTAGTACTATCACAGGAACCTATGCGGGGCAGTTTATAATGGGTGGGTTTTTGAACTTGCGGTTGAAGAAGTGGATGAGGGCACTGATAACAAGGAGCTTTGCTATCATCCCAACTTTGATGGTTGCTCTTATTTTCGATACATCTGAGGATACATTGGATGTTCTAAATGAATGGCTTAATGTGCTTCAGTCGGTTCAGATACCTTTTGCTCTTATTCCCCTTCTGTGTTTAGTGTCCAAGGAGGACATCATGGGTGTCTTTAAAATTGGTCCTCTTCTCAAGGTATGTATATGATCTTAGTTTTCCTTGTTCTGAACCTTGCCCATAAATCTTTTTTGACTCTTTCAGTTAAAAGAAAATGATGTTTCAAAAGAAGGAATTTGAAGTAGAGCAATGCTACTCTGACAAAATTATGTTACCAATTATTTTGGCAATTGTACTCACAGTTTTTGTAGCTGCACCTCGTTCAGATATGTACAATTATCAGAGTACTTGGTTAGCTAGGATGGTTAGATATCTTTAACAATGTAATATTATATTTGATGGAAAAGAATGAACAGAGGTGGGAGCCACATTTTAGTATGTTTCTTGTGGGAGTAGGATCTTTTTCTGTGGATTTCAAGTATCTCCATTCATCTTGTTGAAAACCACATCTCAACAATTAAACGTGATTTCTAGCTTACAAATCCATAAGCAGGGCCGATCCTAAGATAAACAGGGCTCTGTGCACGGCCACCTTGCATACCTTTAAGGCTGGCCTGTCTGTAAGACAAATCACAGATCTATTAATTTTATTTACTTGAAAGAAGGTTATCTTTTCGTAAGTTGTCTTCCCCGGTTTTTCTAGGATCATATAACCCGCGCTTGTGATTGAGCGAGGTCTAAATTACTATTTTTAGCTGAATTCTTTAACTTCAAATGAAACTTTGAGTGAGTTACCGAGTGATGGTTTATAAAATAACATTCTTCTTGTTCTTCCTCTTTTGTAGACAGTTTCATGGATTGTGGCTGCGTTGGTGATAGTGATCAATGGGTATCTGTTGGTGGATTTCTTCTCTTCGGTAGTAAGCGGAATATTGTTTACTTGCATTGTGTTTGTCTTCACGGCTGCGTATGTTGGGTTTATAGTATACCTTATTTCACGCGAGATTACAGTCTTTATAACTGGCTTGTGGAAACCAAGTGGTTCACAAATCACAAATATAGCAAATTAGTCATTCATTCCTACAAAATTCCATGTCAATTGCACAAGGCTGCCGCATACATCGCAAAGGATATCTTTTGATTATTTGTGCATTCCAAGGATTTTGAATGCCTACTGATTCTGAAGCAATGGCTTATTATACTTTCTTTCCGAGGATGGTAAAGTCGGACTGAGCAAGGCCGTTTACACGTATTTATTTTTCTTGTAAACGATGAATATGAGTGTATCCTTAGGTAAATTTTAGAATTAGCTTTTGTTGTAAAAGAATTGTAGTGAAGTTGCGCCATGACAGAGCTTGTGGAGGCAATTATTAGTGGCCTAATCTATTCAATGCAATTTACTTCTCGTCTTTAGTTTACTGTCTCCCGTCTCATACATGTGCGTGCGTGCACAAATGCACATGGCCGACGCAACTTTTTTATGATTTTTGCACCAAAGGAGACAAGAGATCTCTCACAATGCTGACGGTGTTTACAACTAGTACATAGTTTTCTTGAACTGTTAGGATCGTTTCTTTAAAAACCGTCATAACTGCTCTTTGTTTCCAAGAAAATGCTTTCTTAGGCTTCAAGAGTTCGAGTGAAGGTTAACAAATCGGCTCTAATTGGATAATACATTAAGGACTAGTTTGATTCTGTTATTAAAAAGTGGGATGAGATTATTAATACCACTTTTTTTTATAATACATTGTTTGGATCGCATAAATGTGCTGAGATTACTAATACCGGGACTAATTTAATCTCACTCTTTGTGGTATGATTGAATATCGAGGGTAGTATTGTTTATTAGGGATTAACAAAAATGAACTATATATTTTTAAAAATGACATTACTATTATAATATTTTCAAAAATGCCACTACCACCCCCACCCTCACTACCACCACCACTACTGCTACTACTACCACCCCCCTACTATTATTATTATTATTATTATAATAATAATAATTTTTTTGTTATTTCAAAATAAAATACCGTATACGATCAACATGTGATATTTCAGTATTAATACTGCATGAATCAAATATGGTATTTATATTAAATTAATACCAGAATTAATAGTTCAGTACTAATAATACTAATATTATTAATCCTACTGACCCTAATACCTAAATCAAACGAGGCCTAATAGATATAATGAATAATGATTGTGGTTTATGATATTTTAATTGTGGTTTAAGATATTTTAATCTATTAAACCAGTTTATCTGAACTCCAAAAGTTCAAACAGTGGAAGGCTGTGAGCCGCACTCTAGGATGTATAGTGATGGATGGCACTTTCAACCCATGGTGGTCAATCTAAGGTGTCCTTTTTGGTGTACAAGATGGGGTAAAGATAATTCGGCTTATTAGGCCACAGTTTTTGGGATGCAAGAGAAAATTTTAAGATTTTCTTAAAGGTATGTGCGGATACAACTACCCATTCTTTTTTTAGGCACCCTTTTATTCAGACATCCATATCAATTTTTTAATTTCGGAAAAGCACAATAACAATAAGAGCACTTAAATAAGAAAAAATATAAATGGGTGAATATTTCTCCGATGTAGCGTTCTTTGATATAGCTTTCTCTGAGTTATATTGTTTGCCTTCCTTCCGGAGCTAGATAACGTCAAACCAATCAACAATGTATTTATCTAAATCTTTTATTCTATTTTTTCACGATGATCACAAAAAATAACTTCAGTTGATTTCTTGGGGTTGGATGTAAAGAGAATTTTGATGATGTTGTTCGGAATAACAGAAGAAAAAAAAAAACAAGTAGGAAGTAATTCACAATCATTCAGCAGTTGAATTAAGAAAAATATACTCATCTAAATATGGGTGCCTTTGAAGGCTAGATAATTTATCTATTATTTCTTGAAAAAAATGTAAAATCTAAATTTTAAGCCTATGTTTGGTAGAAATATAGAAAACTAAGATTTTAGTTTTGCCAACATTACTTTTACATTTTTTAAAATTCATTTCGCTTTACTTTCTCTCTCATAAAAGTTTTAAAACACTATAACTTTAAATTCAAAAATCGGAATTAGATAAAAAAAATATTTGAAATTTACTCATTGAGATTTATAAAATAATATCAATGACAACTATTTTTTGAATTTTTTTCTTAAGTTTTTTTGAATTGGTTGAAAAAAACTTAAATAAAAACCAAATTCAACTCAACTTTTCAACCTACTTTCACACTTCCAAACAAAAAAAAAAAAAACTCAAAAACTCAACTTGAAACTTTCACCTAATGGGGTCTAAGGGTGTCAATACCAGCCCCTTTTCTTAAATTAGAGAGGGAAGTTTGAGTTTCGATATTTTGAAATAAGAAGACAATGACATTAGTAAGACAAGAACATCACAACAAAAACAAAAGTTAACTTTCTCTCAAGTTAACTTTGGACATAAATCATTTTTTTTACAAGACTGAAGTTTGATGTACTTATAAGTTTAGAAAAACTAAAATCAAACTTCTTCTTATGTATGTTGTAATATGAAATATTTAAAGTGAGTGTAGAGTTTTTCGTGTGCATAAAAAATGTTTAACGTCAAAAATACTTTTTTACTTTTAGAAATTACGATAAATAATGCTTGGAGGTTTATTTAAATCTATCATAATCTTAAACATAATAAATACAAGTTATTATCACTTGACCAAACGCTATATTTGTTAAAATAATTTACAAATTTAAGTATGATGTCAAGAATTACTATGTACAATATTGCACAAATATCGAGTGTACCACCAATTCTAGCATAAAATAAAGCAATCACCCCTAACAATGTCTCAATTCAAGGAAATCATTGTATTTTCTAAGGGATAACTAGATGAAAAATGATTGCAAAACCAATTGATTTGTGTAATAAGTTGACCAAGATAGTGAGATCCTTTTTATCTTCTGTTCATTTTTGTGAGTAAATGCTCTTCAATCTCGAATTTTTTTTTCACTACCAACCAAAGTAATTTTTTCCATAGAAAAAACATGAGAACATCTTACCACATCTTTTAACTTATTTTTTAACTTTTCACAAAAATATATTGTTTTTCTTACAATTTTTAATATTATTATCAAACGGACTTTAAATATTACTAGTTTTTCTTCAATTTTGAGAAAATATCCTAATACCTTTTATTTTCTAAAATGACCAATATCCTTCTTTATTATCTTGTTAATTAACAACTAAATTACAAAATAAGTTCTTTCCAATTAGCACTAAGACAATTTGTCTCCACAGTTGAGTTCCAGTTCTATTACATCCTAGACTAGTTGGAGCACCCGAACACGATCCGATTGCGATTCTTTAAAATATAAGATATTTGTCACAAAAAGAATATCTTTTGAAATTACTTTAATGATTTAAGTAGTATTTTTGAAAAAAGATCAAAAATAAAATAAAAATGAATATTAGATCAAATTATTACTCATTTTATCTTAAACTGAGTCCTACTTTAGATTTTGTAAATTAATAATTATATTATAACTTTTTTAATCTGTTATGATAAAAATTAATACGCTGATGATTATAAATAAAAAAAAAATTCTTATTTTCGTATTAAAGAGGTTTAAATATGGATTTTGTTTTCGTCCTTTTATTACATCTGTCTTTTGCGGTGGACCACTGTAGAATTATTTATTGCTTGTATAAAGAAAAATTCTTGTATAAAGAAAAATTCTAAAAAAGACATAAAAAAGATTATTATTTATAGCAATGAGCAATGTTCTAAAAATCGTAAATCGGACCTAGATCGGCGAGGTGGGGATTCAGGATTTTTGGAAAAATCGAAAAAATCGGGGATTAATCGGCAAACCCATAATTTGAAAAATCGGGAATTAAATAAATAAATAATAATATTTTCATACTCAAATAGTTTTCAAAATAACATAATACTAATAAAATATAATATATCTTTTAAATTAACATTAATTTTTTAACATTCAAGTAACAAAATATACATACCCAAATTTAAAGAGTGCTTTTATAAAATTTAAAACTTAAAGTGGAGTAAAATGAAATAACTTAAAATATTGGGCTTGAGTATAAAAAATAAACTTAAAAGGAATTATCTCCTAAGAAACCCTAGCCCTTAAAAGCAAATGAGCTGCTGCCTGTGAAAAACCCCTAGCCCCCTGCTGCTGCTCCTGCTCCCATAGGAATCCCTAGCCCGTCATTGCTGCTGCTGCTGCTTCTTTTTCATCGTCATCCTGCACTCCTGCCATTGCTGCTGCTTCTACTTCGTCGTCGTCGTCGTCCCGCCATTGCTGCTGCTGCTGCTTCTTCGTCGTCGTTGTCCCGTTATTACTTCTTCTTCTTCTTCTTCTTCTTCGTCGTCGTCGTCGTCGTTTCTTCTTCGTCATCGTTTCCAGATTTTTGTCCGATTCCCGATTTTGGTCCGATTTTGGCCGATTTTGGGCCGATTTTTGGCCCGGCCGATTTTCCAAAACGATTCATGGAAATCGAATCGGGTAACTCCCGATTTCCGATTTTTGGCCGATTTATCGGCAAAAAATCCCGATTTTTAGAACACTGCTTATGAGTGGTACATGGTAAAACATACCGACTATGTTTGAGGTGCAAAATAAAATAATATAATAAGATAAAGTTATCTTATTTTATGTTTAGTGTCAATAAAAATTAAACATCGCAGTGAATTATTATTTATCCTACAAAAATCTCATATTCAACTGGAAAAGAGATTTAAAAATCACAACTATTTTATTTAATGCAAGAAGATTAAATAATTATATTCGACCTTTATTTATTTTTAAGTAACAATAAATTTGGATGATTATTTAAGAGGGAGATTGAACTAGGGGTGTTGTGACAAATTTAAAAACCGAACGATTGAACTAAATCTTAAAAAGCGAACCGTAAAAAATCGAAACCAAATATGTCTGGTTCAAGATTGAGGCGAGACATTGCAAAACCGAACTGAACCGAACCGAATTAAACTAAACCAAATTATAGCATATGTGAGTAAAAAATAATATAATTTTACTATCTAAAATTTTATATACCTAAAATTTACAATATTTAGTGAGAAAACGACTCTTTGAGATATCATGAATATTATAGTTATATTATAAATGTATAAATTAATATTTTTTCTATTCAAAATAAATATAAACATGTATATAGTTATTATTTTTTGATCAAAATAAATGTTATCTTTTAATTTATTACTTCAAAAAAAAATATAAAAATTGAATCAAATCGAATCAAAACTGAATCAAAAATTTTAGTTCGAGTTTAAATTCAAAAGATTTAAAAACCAAAATAGAATCAAACAAAACCCAAACTTTTAAATTCAACTTGAATTTGGTTGTAATTTTTACAACATCGAAACCAAAAACAGCTCTAAATTAAACTGCGGCGGCAGTGCGAAAGACCACTCACCGAACCCGCTTGGACCAGAAGCCCGGATCCTATCTGAGTTTATTATTAACAGTACCAACTACCAAGAGGGCAAAACAACAGGGGTCCAGTCCAAATAGCATTTTCAGACATCTTGCGCAAAAGGATGAAACGTCTCTCGGGGATAAGAATAGTGTCCTTCGCTTAGCGGGTTAGGGTTTGTACTTTGCAGTCTCTCCACTATCAACAACAAGCTTTTCTTTTCTATTTTGACGATACATACATGTAGATAGGCATCAAAAAATTACGAAGAGCATCTACAGTTTATCTTCAACCGCGCCTCTCCTCCATTAAATTCGTTTGCAGTTTTTGAAGGTATGCCGTATTATCTTACATATACTCGATTAAATGCATTTCTATGTATATGTTTATGTTTCTAGTTATAGATCGGTATCAGTTTGATTATTCAAACTTTTAGGGCTTGTACATTATTTGAAACCCTAGGCAAGTTGTAGGCATGCCGTTGTTGCTTTTAATGAGTAATTGCAATTCTCGAGGGGTAATGGTTAATGTTGTAGGCTTTGTGATTGTATTTGTATATGGTAAGGAGGTTTATGTGCGCACTAATGTTGAATTTCAGACATATAATTTTATGAAAAATGCTAGGCTTGCTCAATTTTTGGACAAATCTTTTTTTTTTTTTTGGGTTACACTATTTGCCAAAGCAGTTTTCGTTAATGCCAGAGCAATATAAGATACTTAAAGCATGATATACAACCATGCAATGCATTATTTGCTTTGGCATTAGCAAAAACTGTTTTGGCAATGGTTTTGCCCTTTTTTGTACAAATTGATTTGGCACACTTAAATGAATTGGTGGGGCCATACATTTAGTGCTCGTTTGGTTCGAGTTTCTGTTCGTTTTTGGGATCTAAAATGGTAGTTTCACTTGAAAAGTTTGAGCTCATCCACTTATAGGACAACGGACAACCTCTTGATGTAAACTATAAGACTCTCAAGCTCATTTGGTTCGAGTTTTGGGAATGGAATTGGCATTCTAGATTTCTGAAAAGATTTTCATTTGACATCTAGGATGCTTTGCCAATATTTGGTTCCGACAGGAACTCTTCTTTTCTGAAACGTTGAATTACCTCTCTTTATTTGGTTCAAACGAGAATAGAAATGAAATACATGTGAATTACTAAAATATTCTTCATTTTATAAAATTAATAGATAGGTCCAAGTCCTAACCATTTAACAAAGATAAATTTAAGTTTTTATTGTTAAGAATTGTGAAAAGTTGTCGTATCTATTTTAAAATAATAATAATGATAAAATGAAAAGGTCTAATAACAAAAAAAAATTTTTTTTTTCTTTTAAAAAGAATATAAATGGAAAAAACAAAAGTTGTCTCAGTAAGGAAAAGGGAAATTTTGGTTTTAAGATAAAATTTAAAAGAGAATATCTAGATTAATCCTCTATTCCCATATATTTAAGAGGGAGAGTTTTGAAGGAATTCTCCATTCCTGGAATGATGCATTCCTTGCCCAAATCCCTAACCAAACATCGGGATCCTTCTGGAATGGATAGCATTCGAGTAATGATTTAAAACTTGAACCAAACAAGCCCTTAATGTGAATTTACCAGTTTAGGATTCCAGGAACAAACCAAAACTCGAACCAATCGAGCACTTAATGTGTTGTTGGTCTTTCTTTTTATTTGATTGGTGCAACAACTGTCTATCTAAAATATTTGTACAAAAATTGAGTAGCATGACAGATGGGTGGAGTGAGAGGTTGTCTAATTATAAATGCTGATGGTACTATCTTCTTTGTGACGAGGGGTGAAAGTAAATTAATACACTTCTCTAGTTTCTAGCATGGTGGAGCTTTTTGGTAAGTTTTTCCAGTGAACTTTGAAAGAGTGAGGCATTCGGAAATACTTTGGGAGGAAAAGTTAGCGAGGATTGCAAATGAAGCAGGGTGTGAGATTGGCTTGTGAATTGTTTGGGAATGCAAAGCTGCATGTCTTTTTGGGATCCTATGGTGGAAAATGTTTCTAGAATATTAGATGGATTAAAGAGAGGTTGTTTATCGAAGTTGGTAGGCTAGTGTTGGTTTAGATGAGAATTTGTGGAATTTTGATTTATTCTTTAATCTCCTAGAATCCTGGTGAAGCGATTAGGTATCCTGAAAAACATATATTTATTCTACTCGATATATGGCCTTTCAAGCTCCTTGATAATTTATCTCTCAAGGTTTGGGTGATTTACAAGATCATATTTGGTTGGCAGGGGTGAGAGAGGATTTGTGTTCAAGAAATCAATGAGTCAGCACGGTCCTTTGAATACTTATTTTCCTAGATTGTATCGAGTTTCTCTCAATCCCCGTGCATCAATTGCTTCTCATGTTTCTTGGAATTCTTAGGCCAATTTTTGTTAAAAGTTGTCATCTAGAATTGATCTAAAGATATGGATTTAGGTCAGTGTGCCTTTGTTGGTTCTTGTTCATCATAACAGGTTCATTCATGGATCCTCTAATAAAGAATTTGGTGGGGATGTATTTTGGTGGATTTCCTTGTATATCTTATTTTCAGCTCTTGGTTCATTTTCCTACCTCATCTATTGTTGATGTTCAACTCTGTAGAAATATTTGGAAGGGAGGACCTTCAAAAGTGAGTCCTTTTGCATGCCAAAATAATTTCTGAAATCGGAAAATACCCATATTGACCATTTGATCGGCTGTGTACAGTGTTTTCAAAGGCGTTCCAAGGCGGGCATCGGGGCGCCCTTCACTGCTCCTTGAGAGAAAAACGCATCAAAGCTCAATAGGAACAGCATTTTGCACACTAAGTGCACACATTTTGTCTGAGGCTTACGCCTTATTGCTAAGGCGCATGCCTTTTACGCCTTTTGGCCGAGGCTTAAGCTTTTTGTGCATTTTTTTTATAGACCCTAAAAGACTAAACACTCTATCTGAAAGACCCAAACTCAAAACAGAGAGAGAAGATTGAACAAAGACTAATAAGTAACAGCTACAACGAGAAACTGAGCAACACATACCAAATTTGAAGCCCCAGATTGTAGATGGAATTAGATGGAATCATTGATTTGAGCCGAAATCTCTTTGCGGTCCTCAATTGAGGCTTGATTTGGGTTTGATTGTGTTGGATAGAGCGTGATTTGGGTTTTGAGAGAGAAATTGTTTGATTTTTAAGGGGGGAGAGAGAGAGACAGAAAGAGAGAGAGGGAGAGAGGGGAACGAAGAGAGAGAGCAGCGTGTTTGGATTCTACAAAGGGGGAGAGGTTTTAATTTTGATAAATTGCAACATACCCTTTAAGTTATTTAATTTAACACTTTACCCCTTAAATTAAAAAATCTGACATTAAAGAAAATTATTTTTATGACTAATAATTATTTCTCTATTTTTTTAATATAAAAATCCTTTGCACGAAAGGCTTACGCCTCATCGCATTGAGGCTTACGCCTCGCTTCTGAACAATCAAACGCCTAGACTTACGCCTTTGCCTTTTAAAACACTGACTGTGAATACTATTTTTAAAATATAAATGGTTTTTACATTATCTAAGTGGAATTTACCTTCGAGTCTTTTCTTTTCTTTGGACATCAAAGTTGTTTAGTGTAGAATTTTGAAGCATGGATGGTTGATAAAGATGAGGTTGGCTTAGTTATTAGTGAGGATACCCTAAAACATGCTTTGTTTCTAGTTTCTAATAATTATGATCCTACTTCTGCTTTGGTGATATATTGTTTGCACATTCCATGTGTTCTTCTATCCTTCTAACCCACTGCGTAGATCTCTCTTGCAGTTCATTTCAATACTGCTCAACTATGTCTGACGCCGATTTAGCCGGGAAAGTAATACAGCACCTTCTGTAATAGAACAACTTGGAAAGGTTTTCCTTGAGCTGGAAGCTTTCAATGATGTTCGCGAGGAAAAAATCCTGTGGAAAGAAATCGAAGATCACTTTCACCACCTTGAGACAGTGATGGAAAATAAATCTTCAGAAATAGAATCCATGGAGAAGGCATTTAAAGAAGAAGAATCTTATTTTACATCACTTCTTGCGGAGAGAGAGGCAGCTGTTGCTGCAAAAGAGCAAGATATGTTGGATCAGATTCAAGAGCTTAAAGATGCTGCTGTTGCTGCCATTAAAGAGGCCAGGGCAAACCACCAGCCTGAACAGGAAACTATGGATGTCGAGGATGGCAAAGAAAGCAAGGTAAGCGCCTCTATCGGTGATACAAATGCACATTTCACCGATCCCGAGGAGGAATCCCCTCGTAAAACAGGTGAAAACGCTGATGGAGTGGCCCCACCCGCCGAGGTTATTAAGCCTCGTCCAGAGCTGACGCAATTATGCGTGCAAATGGATGCAAAAGGGCTTCTGAATTTTATTACGGAGAATCAAAATAACATCCGTGAGGAACTTTCGTTCGCACTCGAAAGTGCAACTGAACCAGGCCGTTTGGTACTGGCTTCACTGGAGGGATTTTACCCTCCCAATGGAACTACCCGAGAAGGGGATAAAAAAGACGATACTGCCCTTCAGGGCATGCATGTATCTTGTCTTGTTTTGGAAGCCATGGCCACCTTGTTGGCAAGGGCTGACCCGAGTGGTGAGAAATTTTTGAACCCCGAAATTAAGCAGCAAGCCAAAGGCATTTCTGATGCATGGAAGCCTAAGTTGGCTGATGCGGGTATTATTAATAATAATGCTGCCAATGGAAATTCATTGGAAGCTCAGGCATTCTTGCAGATACTTGCAACTTTTAAGATTGCTTCAGAGTTTGATGAAGAAGAACTCTGCAAGCTTGTTCTTGCAGCTTCTCAACACAGGCAGGCACCTGCGCTTTGCCGATCTCTTGGGTTAACACACAAAATACCAGGTTGGTCTTACTTTAAATTTCCTCACCCTGATGGGGACTCGACCATTTTGCCCATTGCGCAATCCCTTTAGGGTCTTTGTAGTGTTCCAATTTAATTGGATATCATAGACGCAATAATAATCAGGGGGATGAGACTATCAACATGTTGGTATAGCTGTACTTTCGAAAGGTAAAAGCGGTATTGATTTGAATGTGGATTTTTCTGATACGCTGTTTTTGAAAATAGGTATTGTTGAAGCATTGAATGAACGTGGGAAACAGATCGATGCTGTCCATTTTGTCCATGAGTTCCATCTTACTGAAAGCTACCCCCTCGCTTCCCTTCTAAGGACTTACTTGAAGGACTTGAGGAGAAATGCACAAGGAAAGGGAAGTAAATTGGGAAATGCAACTGGTGGACAGGTACTATTCTTGATGACTTCTATTCTGCCTCTCTTACGGTGCATTTGATTGTACTTCTTTTCCTTGGGAAATGCCTGAGGGTATTTTCTATTTGATTGCAATAGTGATATACGTGCACCAACTTTTGTAGAGTATGTCAGACATGCATTGATTGAAGTTTGGAGCACTCATGAAATGTTAGTCGATGCCTGTCTACCACATTAGTTAGCACCTAAAAGTTGGTCGTATGTGCCTATATCATTACTTGTTTGATTACCTTAATTTTCCATGGCATTAATTTTCATTTTACAACTTCTCTTAGCTTAATTTTCTCTTCTTCTTCACAGAATTTAGGAACCACTTCCTGGTTAAGTTTTTTGTTTCCATGGAACATTTTTCATGGAATGCAGATATTATCTATGTAAATGAATCAAAAAAATCCATTAGGGTGAGTTTAATTGATTTACATGGAAAAGAATGGGATCCATTGGAACTGTATTACATAGAAAAATATGGAATCTTGGGCATTTCCATGGAAAATATAGTACTATCAAACATGCACTCTCAATGTAATGTGCTCCTCTCAATGTAATGTGCTCAATTAACACATTTTTATGAATTATCTCATCCAGAACGATGCAAACGCCCAAGAACTTGCAGCAGTGAAGGCCGTAATCCAATGCATCCAAGAATACAAACTCGAGGCTGAATACCCACTGGACCCACTTCAAAGAAGGGCTGCCCAGCTCGATAGATCATTGAAACCCGACAGGAAGAGGTTTGTAGACACGGGTAAACCCCAACAGTTTAAGAAGCCACGAGCAAATGGAGGGTTCTTTGGGGCCCGTGCTGCTCCCGGCCCCACCCCAGGTCCAGCTGGTACTGGTAGACCTGCCCCACCCGTTTATGGGGAGAGAGGAGCATATGCTGGCATAGCGGAGAGGTATCCAGTGAGTGCCGCCTACAATTACCAGGCTGCTCCTAGCCAGCAAGGGTACGATCAAAGACCATATTACTATCCACAGGATGAGAGGGTTACTGCTGCAACTGGGTATAATCCTACTCAAGCCAGTTATGGCGGGTATACCACACACCAACCGTATATGTAATTTTAGCTATTTTTTAAGTAACCGCAAGTGGAGAAAGATAATGATTTTAGTTGCTCTATCTGACTTTTTTTGTCCTTTTTGGAGCAAAGCATGTGAAGTTCTTGAAGGCTTTTGTTTGCTCAATGAATTGCACGCATTATACACTTACGCTATGTGGAAAGTTGAATTATTTTTGTCCTGCTTTTGGTGAATGTTGTAAACATGAATTTAGTGTACTGGAGCCAAATGCAAATGCTTATCTCCATTTTCCTTTGTTTTTTTTAATAGCTGCATCTCAACTCTTAAGGAAGGTGTCTTGGTTTAAAAGTCAACTATATAAAGAAATTAGGGTTAGTTATTTAATTACGATCATTATATGGGTTAAAAGTGGTTTAATTACGATCATTGAGATTTGTAGATGGATGGCTTTGGGGTGTTAAGGTTTAATTTTAGGGGGGACAGGGACAGGGAGACTGAACTGAAAACAAATCTCAACAAGAGCTTTTAAGCACTGATACTACAAGTTATATATTTGGTGTAAACCTTAATTAAAGCTAAGATTTGGCAACATAGAATTATCACCCATGATAATACTATTAGTTAAAAAAATTTGATCATTTTTGTGTTCCTCTTTTTTCAAGGAGCTAGTGGGCACTAGTATAGATAGGAAAGGTACACGCTCTAAGGGATACCATATTCGAATCTAACTTAGAGGATGTAATGGGAATAAATGTATTTTCCACAATTTAAACTACATAGAGGACACATTACTTTTTTTTTTTGTTAAAATAAAGACAACTAACATAAGAGTGATACGTGTTCATGGTAAAATTAAACCAAAGCATAAAATGACTTTTCTTTTCACACAATTACAATCGTGCCATCCTGTCATGGGGTGCCTCCCAACAGCACCTGTGACCTATTACACTTCAACGACACCGTACATGCGCCTGAGCATAGCATGGCCCAACAAGCGATCCAACACCATCAAGTCGTCAAGCATCATCTAGTTCTAGACTTGTGCTTAAGCTAATTTTTTGGAGAAAATATATTTTCATATGTAAATATTGTTTCCATGTAAATAAATTTAGGAATTTCCTTTGTAATTGTATTTCATTTCCTTTGTAATCATTTTCTTATAACTTGTGTGAGCCAACGTGCACTGTTGCAACTTTGATATTTTCATTAAGTGGTTATACGTGGGGATAAGACTATCTGCCTCACATCCGAGTTGCCTACCAGTGCACGTTGTCTAGCACTATGTTTCAAGTTGTTACTTTCTTTCAAGTTGTAATAACTCTCTATGTAATCATGTTTCTTGCAAGGAAATAGTTTCCATTTATGCTCAAGCTCTCTTTTAAATTACTGTTGTTGCATGTTGGTTGTTGAATGTAAATAATTTTCTTGTGCATGTGACTGGGCTAACGGTTAGCCTCGTCAATCACGCAGCCTCCTTTGGGTCGTCAATGGACGCCCCGTGACAGTTGGCATCAAAGGGATTGTTTCGATTGCTACCTTGTGAAGCTTAGTTTGTGTATCTTGTTACATTACAATAGGAGCTAATAGCCAGCGAATTGAAGCCCTCGAAAAGAATGTTGGCTCATTGATGGAGAAGATAGGTGGAACGCCCTCTTTTTGCACTGTGTTTTAAATTTGGAGATACTCACCCAAACTGTTCTACTAGGGGACACATCGGGTAGTTCATCCACGCTCGTAGACCACATACAAGGTTTGGAGAAAGGACTCTAAAGCCTTTAGGGAATCCCACTAGGAGAAAACTTTGGAGAGATGATTGATGAGACAATAAACGAAATCAATCAACTCAACCATAAATTGACTATCGTGTCTATGGAGGTCACTAACTCACCAGTTGGGGGTGAGGAGCATACTAAGATGGAGTGCCCGAACCCAAGGCATTTACTGGTGTTCGTGATGCTAAGGAATTAGAAAACTTTATTTTTGATATGGAATAGTATTTCCGTGCCATAAAGGTTGACACAAATGAAATCAAGATATCAATTGCATCTATGTACTTGTTCAGGGATGCCAAGTTATGGTGGCGAAACAAGTGTGTTGACCTTGAAGGTCTTAATCTTATTTTGATAATAACAATAAATTGATCATGTGTAATTTAACATGTTCTTGATATAAGATTATAGATTTCTTATTTGAAAAATCAAGAATAGCATGATTGCTCAAAGGAAGTTTGACAAGGATCATTCAATCAATATCCGATTAAGTCAACGAAGCATTCGACTAAAACCGATCTACCCGAATTCAAATCATTCTTCTACAAGCGTTGGACAAGACAAGAAGATCAATCTCATGACCCACAAGCTAGCAATGCAAATCCATGAAGCACAAAGATCAAGAATCATATGTAAAAGCTTCAAGAGAAAAGCTTCAAGTGAAGAATCAATTTGAAGAAACAAATCGAAGCATTCGAAGACTCATCTATTCGGTAATTGAGTATTTGCTTAGGATTAATGTAAAGTTTCTTAATTGATTGATTATATAGCTCAAACATGAACTTGCATCTTTTAAAGATTGATTTAAACTAGCTTGAAATTGAATTTATTTGAAAAACAACATTTTACAAAAATCGAGTTTCAAAATAAATTTATATTAATTTTAAATGATCATATTTTAAGTTATAATAAAAATGGGTATCTTAGAAACATATATTTGAGGTTCATAAATCATTAGAATTTTATTTGGAACTAAATTATTAAATTGGAAAAATATTTTTATTTTTCGTTTAAAATTCGCCCAATTTTTGCCCAGTTTTGATCTAACGGTAAAATGGAGGCCTTCCCAAACTCCGATCATTTTGAAATTTTTACAGTAGTTACAAAACATCTCCTGGAAATTTTGACTAAAAGTTGAGCATGATCCAACGGTCTAATTGAGAGAAATTAACAAAACAAATTTACATTTTTTTTTGTCAAAACTAGCTGTTGGAAAGTTTGAAAATGTATACCTTGAAGCCAAAACCTCTCTTAATCATCCCCAACGGCCATATGATTTTGTAAGCTATAAATATGATGTCTTAGACATGTTTTAACACACTTGAATCATTCTACAAACTTATTTTACATATATACAAAGTTATTCAAGTATTATTGATCATATTCTTCATTTTTGAGCTATATATTTTGATCAATTTTGATATCTCTAGTGTGAGCTTCAAATTGTATTCTTTACACACTTGAGAGAGTTATTGTAAATTGGTGTGAATCACCAAACAATTTTGTATTCAATTGTGAGAGGTAAATCTCATAGGAAAAACAAGAAGGTAAATTCTTGTTTAGAAATTGTGAAAGGTAAATTTCACAAGGTTACCAAGAGGGTATCTTGTGAGAGTATTGTGGTGTAGCAATACTTGTAGAGTGTGTGAGACAACACTTGTAGATGTTTGATCTTCACCCGGAAGGAGATCGGTTATAGTGGAAATTCTCGGGGAACTAACCAAGCGCGGAGTAGGGGGAACAAGCCGAACCGTGTGGACAAAAAAATCTTTGACTTCAAATTGGTTCAATCTTTCTTACTCAATCTCTTTATTATTGATTGTTTAAATTGTTTGAGATTACTTATTTATTTGCTCTTATACTTGATTGTTTATTTGTTTACATTCCTTGATAAATTTGTTTAGTAAATTATTTTACTTAAACATTTTCGAAAAGATTTTTAATTCCGCATTAAGTTTTTAAAACCCTATTCACCCCCTCTCTAGGGTATTTTCCGACCTACAAAGTGTAATGACATTCAAGATAGTGAATGCTAAATTAGCATATGGGAAGACCTGAAAAGAGAACTGCGCGCTCAATTCCTTCCTGAGAACACCTCCCATAATGCGCAACAGGAACTCTTTCAAATAAAACACTCAGGAAGCATCAAGGAGTATGTCAACGCATTCACCACCATCATGTTAGATATCCATGAGATGAATGATGCCAATAGACTATTCTTCTTTATGATTGGGTTGCAACCATGGCCAAGAATGAACTGAATCAAAGACAAGTTAAGACGTTACCTCAAGCCATATCAGCTGGCAAATGCTTGCAAGATTATAATAAGGGTCCTAAAACTAACGCACCAAGAAATGGGCAAGCGAAGAATGAGGGGGGAGAAAAAGCAAAATTATCAAGCCAAACCAGATGGGGGAGGCAACGCACCCACTAGGTTGTTTACAGGGAACAATTTCACAGCAAAACAATTTTAAAAATGGGAATAAGTTCACAGGGAACTCCCAAGCCAGCAGTAGTGGAAAGAATCCCTTCACCCCTGGACCTTGTCATTTATGTCATGGTCCTCATTTAATGGCCAATTGCCCCGACAAGCAACTCCTAAGTGCTCTCATCGCTAGGTGTGGAGGCATGCTTCCCAAAGCACCATCAACCTCAGGACAATCTTACCGAACCCAACCAAATGATCATGCAGGGTTTGAGGAAGAAACCGAGGAGTGTGATGGAACCTCATTGGGTGCTTATCAGGGGCATTTTACGCATTCTTGCAACGCAGTGACAGTAGAAGAAGATCCTCGACAAAAAGAGAAAATGGAACCAACCTCGAAAGGGAGAGCAGGTGTTAAGAAAAGTCTTCAGGGAAATGGTTTAATGTATGTTGACATTAAGATCAACGGGAAGCCAATTCAGGCCATGGTGGACATAGGCGCAACGCACAACTATCTGGCGAGTACTGAAGTTGAACGGTTAGGCCTTATCTTGGAGAAAAGAGTGGGCCGAGTGAAGGCCATTAACTTTGCTGCTCGACCTGTCGTCGAAATGGCAAAATCTGTGTTTGTGAAGGTGGGTCCTTACGAAGAGAGAACCAACTTCTCAGTTGTGGTGATGGACAACTTCAAGATTATCCTGGGGTTGGAGTTCTTAACAGAAACTAAGGCTAGCGTTATGCCCAACACAAATAGCCTCATGATGCTTTGCAAGAATCCATGCATCATCCCGGTGATGACCCCATAAAGTAGTGGGAAATTTTTATCGGCGATCCAACTGAAGAAGGGCTTCAAGCAAGATAATCCCACTTTTGTGGCCGCACTAAAATATGATGAAATTCAGGAAACATTAGGACCCCTGCCGAAATCTATTCGACAGGTGTTAATCAAGTTTGAAGATGTGATGCCTGATAATCTTCCAAAGAAGTTACTTCCCCATAGATAAGTAGATTATCAAATTGAACTTGTGTAGAGTGCCAAGCCTCCAGTTCAAGCAGCCTATCGAATGTCCCATCCTAAACTAGCTAAACTTCGAAAACAATTAAAAGAACTATTGGATGCGGGTTTAGTGTAACCAGCTAAATCGACATACGGGGCTCCCGTCCTCTTTCAGAAGAAACAAGACGGTTCCTTAAGAATGTGTGTCGATTATCGAGCTTTCTACAAAGTAACCATAAGGAATAACTATCCCATCCCTCTAGTGGCCGATTGCTTCAATCTACTCAGTCGGACAAAAGTATTCACAAAGCTTAATCTCAGATCCGAGTATTGACAAATTTGTATCGCAGCAGAAGATGAGGGAAAAATCACGTGCATAACAAAATATAGAGCTTATGAATTTCTTGTTATGCCATT
This sequence comes from Lonicera japonica, assembly GCA_021464415.1. Classification (NCBI taxonomy): domain Eukaryota; kingdom Viridiplantae; phylum Streptophyta; class Magnoliopsida; order Dipsacales; family Caprifoliaceae; genus Lonicera; species Lonicera japonica. Next base: position 14,900,423 of record CM038469.1, read on the forward strand.
TAGGCTCACTAATGCTCTAGCCACGTTCAGCACTCTGATGAATCAGGTTCTTAGGGACTACTTGGATGATTTTGTTGTGGTTTATCTCGATGACATTGTGGTTTACAGCGAAAGCATATAGGAGCATGAAGAGCACCTGATGAGGGTATTTGAAAGACTCTGAAAGCATGAGTTGTATATCAAGTTATTAAAGTGATCCTTTACGTAGAAACTTATCAAGTCTTTGGGCAACATCATTGAATTGGGAAGGGTGCTAGATGAATCCGGTTAAGGTTAAGGTCATCCAAGAGTGGCAGGTGCCCACGAATATGTCAGAACTTCATTCTTTTCTGGGACTGGCTAATTACTATAGGAAGTTTATGAAAGACTACTCCGGCATCGCAATGTCATTAATGAAACTCTTGAAGAAGTTAAAGTTTGGGATTGGTCGACGGGGTGCCAAACTGCCTTTGATGCTCTGAAGAAGGCCACGTCCGAAGATCCCATTCTTACTCTGCCGGATGTGACCAAGCCTTTCGAAATGCACACAGATGCGTTAGATGTAGTTTTAGGAGAGATCTTAATGCATGAAAGTCACCCGGTAGCATACAAGAGTCAAAAGCTCAATGGCACGGAGAAGAGGAACTCTGCCCACGGGAAAAAACTACTCGCAGTTGTCCATTGTTTGAGGTTATTGAGGCATTACCTTCTCAGTTCCCAGTTTCTCGTGAAGACGGATAACACTGCAATTTGTTATTTCCTTAGTCAACCAAAATTGAGTTTTAAACAAGCAAGGTGGCAGGAGTTATTAATTGGATTCAACTTTTGGATGGAGTATAAAGCGGGGTATACCAACAAAGTAGCGAATGCTTTGAGTCGTAAAGTTGAGTTCAACCAACAGGGTAACGCGTTCCTTAATGCCATTCTTCGAATCGACAGTCAAGTATCCACTGAAATCCAAAGCAAAATCAAGAACGCATTACCGCAAGATCATGTTTATGCTAAACTATTGAAGATGACCGAGAAGGAGAAGACACGGCAGTTTTGGTTGGACGACAGGTTCATTTTGACAAAGGGAAATCGAGTTTTTGTTCCTCGAGTAGGGGAGTTGAGGCGTACCCTCATTCGAGAATGTCATGATACGTTTTGGGTGGGACACCTTGGTTAAAAAAAGACATTGGCCCTCCTCAGGTAAGGTTACTATTGGCCCCAAATGGAAGATGATGTGGAGAGCTATGTTAGAATTTGCCTAATTTGCCAATCAGATAAGATTGAGCGGAGACAACCGATAAGGTTACTGGAACCTCTACCCATCCCAGAATGACCTTGGGAGAGCATGTCGCTCGATTTCATATCAGGCCTGCCCAAAGTGAGAGACTTGAAAACTATCCTTGTGGTCACTGATCGGTTTTTGAAGTATGCCACCTTTATCCCAATTCCAAAGAACACGTCGGGTGAAGAGATTGCACAACTATTCTTCAAGTACATGGTTAAGTATTGGGGGATTCCTCGGAGCATTGTTAGTGATAGGGACTCATGATTCACAGGAAATTTTTGGAAGGAACTCTTTAAGGTTCTCGACTCCACGTTGTGTATGAGCTCCAGTTACCACCCTCAGTCTGACAGACAGACCGAAAGATATAATGCAATGCTTGAGGAATATCTGCGCCACTTCACTAGTACAACACAATGAAATTGGGTCAAGTTATTAAACATGGCTTAATTGTGCTTTAACTCTTAGAAAAACTCGGGATAGGCAAGAGCGCTTTCGAAATTGCGACAGGACAATAACCCATCCTTCCTCACACCGCCAACTCGGTGCCAGTTTCAAAGTCCCCTAGAGCTCATAATTTATTTCAAGAGTGGAAGCAGAATATCTAGTTGGCTCGTTCGCACCTAGAAAACGCCACCCATCAGATGAAGAAACATGTAGATCAAAAAAGACAACTATTAGAGTTCCAGGTAGGAGATCTCGTAATGGTGAAGCTCCTCCCACAAGATATGAAGTTCTTGAGGGGTCGAGACCCATGCCTTTTGAAGAAGTACGAGGGGCCGCTCAAGATTGTGAAGAAGATTGGAAAAGTGGCTTATCGGATTGAGCCCCCTAGTTGGTTGAAGGTTCATCCAGTATTTCATGTCAGCATGCTGAAACCGTACTTTGTTGATACTATCGATCCATCCCGGGGAGAGTGTAGTTGTCCAGGGTTGAAGTAGAAAGCAGAAGGGAAAAAGTCAGTAGAAGCCATCCTTGCCGACCAAGTTGTGACAGCTTCCTGTAAACAACACCAAGAGTTTCTAGTCAAATGGGCAGGAAGAGGCCTAGAGGAGAACATTTGGAAAAGGGCATCAGACCTATCTGCCTTCCAGGACTAGATTACTACATACCTCAACAAGTAGACGAGGGTATCAACAGCTCTGGTGGGGGAAGATGTCACGGGGTGCCTCCTAACAGCACCCGTGATCGATTACACTTCAACGACACCGTGCACGTGCCCGAGCACAGCATGGCCCACCAGGCGATCCAGCACCAGCACCAGCAAGTTGTCAAGCATCATCCAGTTCTAGACTTGTACTTAGGCTAGTTTTTTGGAAAAGTGTATTCTTATATGTGAATATTGTTTTCATGTAAATAGATCTAGGAATTTTCTTTGTAATTGTATTTCATTTCCTTTGTAATCATTTTCTTGTTAATATGCTGAGAAATTGGTATAATTTATTATGTTAATTTATAATTTAGAGAGCGTAAAATGTTACTAATATTTATATTTTTAATGTTTTTCAGGTGGTAAAAACGAATTTAAGAAGATTGAGAAAAATAGAAAAATTAAAGTGCCTGAAGACACCTAAAAGTACTCAATACTTTTGGATGCATAACTTTTTACTCAGAACTCCAAATAACACGATTCTTGAGCCTAATTTGAAGAGAATTTCAAGAGCCACAAATTTTCAGTTTAACACTTTTTCAAATTCAACCATTTCGGAGTCCAAATTGCAACGCAAAATGAAGTAGTTAAAAATGACAAAAATTCATTAGTATGCACTCAAATAAATGAGGCCAAGCCTAATTCCCAGCCACCAAATTTAATTAATGAGCAGCCTAGCCTTTAAAGATACAAGCCCGTTTACCAATGCCATTAGCCCATTTTATTAATTCAAAAGGAGCCCTAGTCTTAATTAAATGAGAACTCACATCATATAAAGAAGGCATCTACGGGGGATTTTGGACACTGTGCTTTTCCGTGCACTTCATTTATTTTCTTTTCTTTATTTTTTTCTTTTATTTCTTTTTACTTTATTGAAGACTTGAAGACTTGAAGATTTATTTTGACTCTTTAATTTATTTAATGCCAAGTAAGTTTACTTTAATTTTATTATTTTTTGTTTGTTTAATTTATTCTATGGTAGTGTAAATTTGTGTTAGGGTTAGGATGAGTATATTTAATTGATTCCCTTGCATGTATTCATGCTAATTGACTCTATCAATTTAATGCTTTAATGTTAAATACAATTATTCCTATTGGATGCCCATTTTAATTGACAAAAAACAAAGTTAGATTCTCACTATTTTTGTTGGATTCACCTTATGATTTGTTGAGAGCGAATATAGAGAGTGTTTTGACGGATATAATGAGTATTTTGATTTTATACATAAGTTTGGCTGTGGAAAAATTACAATTGGATTTTATTAATTAATTAGACTTTAGTGATTTTCTTTTCCACATCTAATAGAGTTGAGAGACCAATTTAGTGCAAGATAAGAGTAGAGTTTATGCGCATGAATACTTAGGAAGATGATATTAAATATATGACTCTAAAACACTAATCAATTAATTCGTTAATTTTGTTGTCTTGCTTAATATTATTTAATTTAGTTCCATTACTTTAATTTACTTTCTTTGCTTTGCTTTATTTAATTTGCTTTATTTTATTAGTTTGATTCTCATAAATTTTTCTAACTAGATTAGGAGTTTAGTGAAAGATTAACAAGATAATTATAAAACATACTGTTTGAGTCATTGAGGGATCGACTTCGCTTACATGCTACACTATAAATTGATTCGTGTACTTGCGAGTATTAAAATTTATCACAACACTTGTAACTTGTGTGAGCCAATGTACACTGCTACAACTTTGGTATTTTCATTAAGTGGTTATATGCGGGGATAAGACTATCTGTCTCACATCCTAGTTGCCTACCAGTGCACGTTGTCTAGCACTCTGTTTCAAGCTCTTACTTTCTTTCAAGTTGTAATAACTCTCCATGTAATCATGTTTTTTGCAATGAAGTAATTTTCATTTATGCTCAAGCGCTCTTTTAAATTACCGTTGTTGCATGTTGGTTGTTGAATGTAAATAATTTTCTTGTGCATGTGACTGGGCTAATGGTTAGCCTCGTCGATCACGCGGTCTCCTTTAGGTCGTCAAAGGACGCCCCGTGACACATCCTCACACAACCACCATTCTTCTCCTACAATTTCCATAGCTGGATCTCCTATCATCAATGTAGATCTTCAATCCATCTCAACCATCTTCTTCCTCACTTATTCTCAATCTTCTTCCTCATCAAATTGATCTCGATCTTCTTCTTCATTAATCGATCTCAACCAAAAAACTTAAATGAAACCCTAACCTCATCCTGAGTATGATTCTTCTGTTGATTCATTTTGATATACTTTTACATATGCATGTATATATATATATATATATAAATTGCGTTTCTCCTACGCGTCGGTGTGTACGGATTAAAACCAAAACATGTGTGCTCCACTTTTTAGAAATAAGGTTCTTCTTGTAACCAAACACACCGCTTCTACTTAAAAAAATGAATAAAATGGAATAGCATGTGTCTCACTGTGCATTGATCTTTATCTCTATCTTGTTTGTTCTTCTCTTCTTCTCTCAGACTAAGCTCCATCAACGAAGAGCTCGTGAAACTTACGGATTCTTACTCGTCCATCAATGAATCTCAGCAAGGATTGATTTGGGTTTCTTTGCTTTGGATTGAAATTAATTTGTAAATTAAGAACAATATTCTTCAAAATGCACTAAATAATCAAGGTTTGGCAAGAAAGGTTTGAGCTCGGTTTTCCTTGGGAATGGAAATCTAAGCCTTTCAATTCCATTCATCAATAATTATGATGTACACCAATCATATGTAAAAGTAAAGAAATTTCATATGTTTCTCAGAGCAGTTGAATTCTATCAAAGGACAATTTTTCATGTTACTGATAAGAAAACCAATTGGTTTATAATCGCTGGAGATGAAATCATATATCGCATTACTATTTTAAAAAAATTATTCCTGTCGAATGCACAAGATACAAGTCTAAACATTTGATATTAGAAATTTTGATTGTTGGAAGATTGTCATTTGCATTAAAAATAGAGGGAGAAATTTGAAGGAGATTGGTCTGAGAGAGGAGGAGAAAAACGACCAAGAGAGAGGAGAGGGATAAACTCAGGGACCGATGCAGAGAGAAACACGCTGGTTTGGTTTCTTCTTATTTATTTTATTTATTTTAAGTTGTGTATTTGGTTATAAGAGGAACCTTGTTTTTAAAAAGTGGAGCATGTGTGTGTTGGCTTTAATCCATACGCACCAATGCATTAGTGCACAAGAAAAACGCATTGTATATATATTAGATATCTATAAGAACACGTGTGTATATATGAATTGTGAATTTGTTGCAATTTTATGATTTTGAAATGTTAATTATGTGTGTGTGTATATATATATATCTATATGAACATATTTGTATATATGAAGTTAGGGATGTAGATTTCTGTAAATATTATAGTCATGTACTCTTTTAACTCACTCATTCTTTTTTCATTATATAACTTGAAATCACGAATTTTGCGTCAAAACGATTTTGCACTTAATCGGTAAGGGATATGTTTAATGCAAAAACAGACTTGCACTAAATGCGTAGTACATTTGCAATTAGGTTCAAATTTCGTTCAAAAAAAAAAGTTTGCAATAAATAGTGCAATTTTTTATTTTTTTTTGCACTAAATGCATAACATATTTGCAATTATGTTCATATCTAGTTCAAAACCAGGTTTACACTAGATGTATAATAGTAGTTAGGTTCATATCTTGTTCAAAACTAGGTTTTCACTTAGTCTGCAAGGGACAAGTTTATTAAAAAAAAAAGAATTGCACTAAAAACATAACATATTGCAATCAGGTTCGTATCTAGTTCAAAAATAATTTTGTACTTGCTGAAGGATGTAAATACAGGTTGTAAATAGCTAGGTTATTAAGCATTGAAATTTCAATCTTAGGGATTTTAATTTAGAAGAGCTTCATTGTTTATGTGTACACAATTGCATATATATAAGACTTGTAGTCTTCTCATTCATAAAAAATAATATAATTCTCTCTACATATGTTTTTAACAATTACATGGTATCAAATGTCTAAGGTTCCTAAGGTTACGATTTTAGTTCACCACTATATGGCCTATATTTATTGACATCGCCGGCATAGGTAGTACAACCACCTCCCGAATGACCTTCTCCCATAATTCGATGGTCAGAATCCTTGCGCATGGGCCTCATGCTCCATCATTGCTCCTGCCACTGTCCCCATGTGCCGGCGCGTAAGGGCGAGTCGCTGACTAGAAATCCGCCTTTAGAATCCCATCCGTTGCGTCTGGTTCTCCACATCAAAGATATGTGATTTATTTGGATTGCTTCCCACTTTTGGCTTGTACAACATATTCTGGTATCGTTCTGTCCCAATTTCATTTTCTGGTACTGTTTTGCGGTAAAAAATTACTGAGCACAAACTTAATGACTCAAATTATCTGGATTGGAGTAAAACCATTTGAATCTATTTGCGAAGTATTGATAAGGATGATCATATGACTAATGACCCACCTTCAGATGATTCTAGACAGACGTGTCTAAGGGAGGATGTCCGATTATTCTTATAGATCCGACATTCCATTGACAGTAAGGTGATTAATTTAATCAATTATTGTGAATTAATGGATTATTTGGATTTATTATATTATGGAAAAAGGACATATGTCTTGTATTTATAAGGTTTCCAAAGCCTTTTGTCGTGGCAAAACAAAAAGACAGGTCTCTTACGAGTTATTTTATAGAACTTATGAAAACTTATAAATAGGTTAATATGTTGTTACCATATAGTCCTGATATAAAGGTCCAGCAAAATTAAAGGTAGCAAATGGCCGTTACGAGTTTTCTAGCTGGCCTTCCCCTTGAATTTAAGAGTGCTAAGAATTAGGTTATGTCCAGTCGATATCTTTCTTCCAAGATGTCTATGGTAGGGTACTTCGCATAGAAGGGACTTTACCGACTCCACCTATTCTGTAAAGTGGTGCTCTTATTAGCCAAAAATAATGATTATGAGGCTAGGCGATCACATTATAGGAGTGGCAGTAAAAGAAGGGGTTGAACTGGTAATGGTCTTGGGACCCAGGCACATGGTTCAGGGGAGTTGTACTGCCATCATCGAGGACATCTAAAGTGTGATTTTAGGAAGTTGCAGTATAAGACTCAGAAGGCTCACTTGTCCCGCATTGCATCCACAAACAATACATTGAAAAAATTAGTTCTTATCTCTACAAATGAATTTGCCAAGTTCTCTCAGTACCAAGAATCTTTAAAGGCTTTATCTACTCTAGTCACATATGTCATTGCTATTGTTGATTCAGGTAAACCAAATGCATGTCTCCTTTCTTAATCCTCCAAATGGGTCATTGATTTTTGTGCCACATATCATATGATAGGTAATTGTAACATCTTTTATACTTTCTAGTCATATAATTCCATGTCTAATGTTACTTTAATAGATGAGTCATCATCTTGTGTTCATGGGTTTAGTACAGTTGCTCCAACTTATACCATTCATCTATTATATGTTCTACATTTACCTCAGTTGTTTTTTAATTTAATTTCTATAGGACAACTTATCCGCACTCTTAATTGTTTTATCTCATTCTTTCCTGATTATCGCTTGTTTCAGGATTTTGTGTCGAAGAAGATTATTGGTAAATAACCGATTCTGGATGCTTTTACATTCTTGACAAATAGATACCTAAATACATTGCTTGTTCTAGCATCACTTTAGCTTTGGAGGCGTATTGTAAGTTCGGCCATCCTTCTCTTCCTTTGCTCAAGAAGATTTGTCCATAGTTCAATAGGGTGTCTTCATTAGATTGTGAGTCATGTTAGTTCGCCAAATACTATCATCTTAGTTCTAGTCTAAGAGTCAATAAAAAGGGCTAGATTTCCTTCTGAATTAGTTCATTAAGATGTTTGGGGTCTGTGTCCAGTTCTCTTTAAACCTAGATTTAAGTATTTTGTTACTTCTGTCGAAGATTACTCTCATGTATGTAACTTTGGTTATATTTAATGAAAAGTCATGCTGAGTTGTTTTCTCATTTTTGTGCTAAAATTAAAACTCAATTTAATGTCTCTATCCATACACTACAAAGAGATAATGCCAAATAATATTTGTCAACATCATTTCAAACTTACATGATTCAGAATGGTATTTTTCATCAAACATCATGTTTTGATACTCCATCTCAAAATGGAGTAGCAGAGCAAAAAAAATGGACATCTATTTGAAACTGCAAGAGCCCTGTTATTCCAAGTGAATGTTTCTAAATCTTTCTGGGCTGATGCAATTTCAACTGCATGTTTTCTGATTAACTGCATGCTTTCATCTGTTCTTCATGGTGAGACACCTTATAGCATCCTATTTCCTAATAAGGCAATATTTCCTATTGAACCTAGGATATTTGGTAGTACTTGTTTTGTACGGATGTTCGTCCGAATGTTACTAAATTAGATCCCAAGTCTTTACAAGTGTATCTTCCTTGGTTATTCTCGACTTCAGAAATCATATCGATGTTATATATTGCCCTAGCCTTAACAAGTATCATGTGTTAAGTGATGTCACCTCTAAAGCACGGATACTCCATATGGGGTTGCCGTATTTGTATATGATACATATCTTGCACTGATACTTACTCGACACACCATGATACGTATTAAAATTTCCCGTATTTATTAATTTTTGAATACTTCTTGAATACGGCTAGGATACACCACGTATACTTCTGAATTAATGCTCCCACTTACTTGAGGAGTTGAGGTTAATAATCATGAATATTTTTTTGTCATCTAATGTATGACATTAGTTGCTTTCTTTTGAGATAATGGGGTAAGACATGAAATGTATGATGATAATTCTTTTGATAAGGTGTGTGAAATATTTGGAGCTAATTGAAATTAATTAGTGATTTCATGGTATATGTAATTGACAATATTATTCAAAAACTTTGTAAAACTACTAATTTTTATGTATAAGAATATGTTATATATTATTTTTTTATAGTGTATCATAACCGTATTGTATCATAGTTTCTTTTTAAGATTTTCTGTAACACCCCGTGTGTTTAATTAATTATTATCAAGTTAATCTCAGTAATTAGCCTTACTTTAGCCTATTTAGCACTTCGGTGAAGTTTCATCTCAATCGAATTCGAATTGGGCAAGCTCGGAACGCTTTAGGCTAAGTTTAATCTCTTAATCCAGATTGGTGCCGGACCGGTATGGCAAATTTAGCATATCGGTCCGAAGGTGCAAAACCCTTGGAAACTTTAACACCGGACCGGTATTGCCATTTTGGCATACCGGTTCGCTAGTCAAAAAGTTGCAAAAACTTTGGCGCCGGACCGGTTCCCCAATTCTGCATACCGGTCTGGCATACGAAAATTGTAACCTCGTTTTTAACGAATTAACCTACGTTGATCCTTTTTATTTATTCTTCCTCAGCCTCATTTCGCCATTTTTGAACCCAAAGCTCTAGAGAGAGATAGAGAGTGGTTTGATGAAAGATTTTGATGCATGGTAGCTCAAATCTTCAAGTTTTGTACCGAAATCGCCGATTTCTCAAGCTTTTCGCGAGCCGAATCCATATCTGAGGTGTAATCATCTTTTGGATTGTTGTAGGTGATTTTTTTGAGCTTCTTCTTTCAGTAAGAGCTTATTAAGGTGGAAATTCCCTTCCATCTTTTAAATTAGAGCATTTATAGTTGATTGAGTTGAAATACTAGATTTTCGGTACCAAATTCTTGGTTTCTCTTGCCTGCACGTTGTATAGCCATGGATTATAACTTTTGAGCTTTGTTATTGATAGTATATTGGTTGTAATTGATGAAAATAAGGGCTGATTGTCCTACATGATGACATTTAGGTACTCATTAGATAATTTGGTACTGAAATGGATAGAAACATCGTGTGCATGTCCAATTCTTCTTATTTATACTTGAAATAATAAATTTTCCAAGATATAAAACACTTTTAATTCACTTTTTAAATTGTTATTAGACATGCACTCAAGGTTTGATGATGTTTCTAAATTGCCTAGTGATTTCTTCTCAACATTTGGCTTACGAAACTCTATATATATTATGGTTATAACAATATAGCATTGTGATTCATTATACACATAACAAAATCCTGATTTTCAATTGGTTGATTTGTACACTTGAGTTGATTATCAAATTGTATAACCTGGTTAACTTTTTTAGTATATAAGACAACCTTTGGATAAATGTTTTGACAAATTAAAGTAATCGTGGTAAGGTTACGAGGTTGCTGGAACCGGATAAGCACCAGTATAGAAATGCTTGAGTTGACATTATTGAACAGGCCCATGGGAAAATAGGGTGCCGTGAAATCTGGTTACCAGTGCACTGGCCCATGGAAAGATGGGGTGCGAATGAGTGTAGTAAATTCCGTTTAGTACCGGTATTAGGTTGAGGAGGAGGAGGTGGTGGATGAACGTTTATACAGTTATCGAGAGAGATATAAGTTGACAACAAATTTACATGAATTGTGTAAAACAAATGGTTTTCCTATAAATTGGTATAATTTGGAAATCTTTGTCAACAATGATAATTTATATTCTCATGTCATGACATGTCTATGCATTGCATTTCCCATTCCCTATAGTTCCCAGTGGGCCAGTTTTGTTGGCTCATTCCCTAATTTATCTTTTGGGTATACCTTGTGGTATGGGTAGAGATCGCAAATCAGGTCCGAATTCATCCTAGAGCCTTCTTTGATACCCTTATGGATTTTAGTTCATTATATTATCTTTGATTGTAGGACTTGTTATTTCGAACTAAGTTAAGAGACTTTGTGATATCTAAGGTTGTATTAATTTGTATTTCAAACTTGAATTTTATTTGGATTTCGGTTTGTCGGAGAATTATGTTTTTTTTTCGTGGTGGACTATTTATGTTGGGTTGTAATCAGATGATGCAGTACTCTATGGTCATGTGTGAGAACCAGCGCTTTCGACGCTCGGCCCTCGTGGCGGCGATTCTCCCGATTTTTCTGTTTAAATTTTAGAAAATGGTTCATTTTATTATAGAGAAAGAGGTGACGGTTTGCAAAGAAATCAAAGTCGCCAGTTTGCTTTACTAAACAAATAAAAGTCTATGTAAAAGAGGAACATTTAAGGATTAAATGCCCTCTTCTTAAAAATAATTAATGCGAAACCAATTGATTCAAAGGGTTCGGGGATTAAGTTACGAATCAGAAAGGTGTTAGGCACCCCAATTCGCCCTTTCGGTCTCTAAGTAAGATATGCGTGTAATTATAATCGAACATTTGCATGTTAATTGATGTTATTGCGTATCGGTCCATAGTTTTAGGAAAAATGGGATTTTGGGGTGGGGATGAAAACCATGTTCTTCTTATTTCGCACTTCGATTTTAGAAATCAGTGTGTGTGTGTGTGATTTGAAAGATGATTTTGATAATGATAGATAGCAAAACAAGTGTTTTTGAAAAGATTTAGGGCTTTTTAGAAGCTAATTCGATTTGGAATCGGATATCCGACAATCCTCAAGATTCGTTCGTTAATAGTGTACCATAGTTTAATAATTTAAATCGGCATTGACGAATCCAGTACTCTCATATTGGATATTTAGGTAAGCACCACGATTTATAGACTAAATCGGATACAAACGTGTATTGATTCCTTCGTACATCGAGACTGATAAAACTGAAATTTTGTGGAATAAATTGATAAAAATATGTTTAAAAAATAGTTTCAGCTCATTCTACGCCTTTAGTTTTGAAAATGAGGTTTAACTATGAAATCCAAAATGATTTTGAGATAAACAGCAATTTTTGCATGCAATTGATCAAATTATAACTGATAAAATAAAGACATATAAAAAAATTAAAGCTGAATAAAAAATACCTGAGAGCCTCAAAAATAGTAGAATGCTATTTTATAGCACTGTTCCCGAAGTCCCAAAGCTAACTGAAGCTTCAAATTGGGTTAGTACAGGTGTATTTATTAATGGGCTGGGTTGGAAGTGTTTATCCGCGGACAAGGGGCGTGTCCGCGGACAAACCCCTGATTTAAACGTGACGTTTTTTTGCAATTTTGGCCAAAATAAATATCGGATTAATCTGATTTTTTAACATTTTATTACCCATATTAATACCTACCTACTGTCCAAATTTTAGAATTTTTGGACATCGAGAAGGCCTCCGTTTTATTTTCCAAGCCAAATTATCGGTTTTCCCAATTCTCGAAGATCTGACCATTGGATCGAGTTGATTTTTTAATATGTTATTCCCAGTAAAATTTCCTAGATATCCATAAAATTTCATGATTTTTGGATGTCGAAAAATATCAAAACTAGAAAAAACAAAAAATTGGTTGAGAGGGGTTTGTCCGCGGACACACGCCCCAAAGGCTTGTGTCCCCACGACACACACAGGAGTGTGGCGTGAGGATATACCCTCTAATGAGAGTGTCCTCATGACGCACACCTTTGTGGGTCATGGGGACACACCCCTGGGGGTGTGATTGAGCTTATTTTTTAGTATGTTGATCCTTGTGGCAATGTCTAACAATCCTAAAAATTTGAGGATGATCAGAAATGTAGAACTCTCCTTTCACAAGTTTTCAGAAGTTTTGACGATTTTCGGTTCTGGGGACTTTCGATAATTCTCGTAACTTCTCATCCGGGTGTCCTTTCGGCTTTCTTCTTTGAACTGTATCACATGTATATGGTATATATGCATCTAAAAATGCTTGTGCATGCATGTGTGCTCATTTTCTTAAAGTTTGAGATTCTTGCGGGGGTTGCAAAATGAGGTATTCACAGACCCACTCGGCCTGGGTTCTTTGTGAAGCAAATAAACCAGGACGACAATGAGAACATATCATTTTGCGGCACTTGCATGAATTACAAATGATATTTTGAAAACAATGCTACGCGAATGATGTCGTGCTCTGTTATTTATCTATTCTTGGGAATGATAGGTAATTTTTGGACTATTCGGGACATGCCCCGTGCTATACAGCGACCTTGTTCTGCTGTACTCCCACTGGCTGAGGAGGTTTTGTTAATGATATTGGTCGGGTGTTGAGCTGATGTACTCCCATCGGTAGGGACAGCTCTGTCAACAATTTTGATTGGGCATTGAGCTGATGTATTTCCATCGGTAGGTACGGTTCTGTCAATGATTCTGATTGGGGTGTTGAGCTGATGTACTCCCATCGGTAGGGACGGTTATGTCAGTAATTTGATTAGGGTGTTGAACCGATGTACTCCCATCGATAGGGATGGTTCTGTCAACAATTTGATTAGGGTATTGAGCTGATGTACTCCCATCGGTAGGGACGGTTCTGTCAACAATTTAATTGGGATGTTGAGATGATATACTCCCATCGGTAAGGACGATTCTGTCAACGATTTGATTGGGGTGTTGAGCTGATGTACTCCCATCGATAGGGGCGGTTATGTTAATAATTTGATTGGGGTGTTGAGCTGATGTACTCATATCGGTAAGGACAGTTCTGTCAAGAATTTGATTGGAGTGTTGAGCTGATGTACTCTTATCGGTAGGGACGGTTCTATCAACGATTTGATTGAGGTGTTGAGCTAATGTACTCCCATCGGTAAGGACGGTTATGTCAACATTTTAATTGGGGTGTTGAGCTGATGTACTCCCATCGGTAGGGACAGTTATGTCAATGATTTGATTGGGGTGTTGAGCTAATGTACTCTTATCGGTAGGGACGGTCCTGTTAACAATTTGATTAGGGTGTTGAACTTATGTACTCCCATCAGCAAGGACGGTTCTATCAACAACTTGATTGGGTTCCTTTGGAGGGATGAGGGCAGGTGATCTAAATTGATGGTTGTTGGTCTGCTAGAGATACTGTTTGGGTAAAGGAGATTGGTGATTTAGGATAAAGGTTGTTGAAGAAATGAGAATTGATGGTCTGCTGGGGAATGAGGATTCCTACTGGTTAGGATGAGGGCTGGAGGTTGATGATCTGCTGGGGATGATGATTGGTGGTGATGGACGGTTGATGATCTGCTTGGGGGAACCCCTTTTATTTGGTAAAAATTAATTCTTGATGAATTTCTGCCCTGAACGTTTTGGGGATTGCCATTCCATTGATCCTCAGATCTCGTGCGTGTTTTTTCTTGGGTTTCTCACCTCCTGCTTTGAATTCTTTCCAAGTTCTCTACAGTATTAGGATTTTAGACTCTTGCAGTGTTTTTTCCTGGCTTTTAGGGAATATTATTTTGCACCGCATCTTTTTTGTTCTTAATGCCCTTATATCACCTTGACTGATTGAAAGCTTTTTGATGCAGCTTATTTATTCTTTCTTTTTTTACATGGTTAGCAGCCTTCCTCACCCAAGACGTAGCCCTGGGCCTTTTGGCCTACCTGTAACTCTTGGTGTGGCTCTCGCCGCCATCTCTTATGATTTTTTTTTTGTGATTTCTCTTTTTTGGTGTTGTGGGATTTGTCCGCTTTTCTACTCTTTCAATTTTTTCTTGTACCCACTTTGTTTTCTTCAGCCAGTTTTCGTACTGTTATGAGCTTATTTCCTGTGCCCTGTGGATTCTTTGGTTTGAAATCTTGCAATTGGTTTCACCGTGCGTGTGTCCTTGTGCTTTCCGATCTGAGAATCTTAGGATTTTGTAACCCCTAAATTATTTTTGAGTAGAGCCGATCAAGGATTAGATTTTTTTATATTTTTTTGATAAAAGAGGTTAATAGGGTCTTGTGGACAAGGGGTGTGGCTGCGGACAAAAAGTTGGAAAAGGGTGTGTTTGCGGACGGAGGCTTGAAAAGGGTGTGTCTGCGGACGGAGGGTGTGGCTGCGGACAAAGGATGTGGCTCTATATATATCGATTTTTTCCATTGCTTTCTTCACCCTTCCATTGCTTTCTAGCATAATTTCTTCTAGCCTATATCTCAATTTCTTGCTCTTTTACCATGGCTCACTTCGATCCTTTTGCCAATATCCAAATGTCTCAAGATCTTCCGCCCGACTGTCTTCCTGGTGATTCTCCTTATCCTTACTTGGCTAGTGATAATGGCCGTTTGTCTGTGGCTCCTCACCATGATGATTAGGAAAGTGTGGAGTGGCAGGAGGCTGATGGTGCTGTCCACCGCCGTGCTGTATATAGAAATGATGTCATTCCGGCCATTCGCCCTCCTTGGCTTCTCATGGAGCCTGCTCACCATATATTTTTTGATCGCCGACAGGTACATTTTTTATGTATGCTATGAATTTCCTATTTCTATATGCCATGTTATGAACCATATGCTTACAATATGCCATGCTTACCTATATGCTATCATGCCATGTTATATGTATGCCTACCATTTTTGAGCTTTTTACTTGCTTTCTCTTTTAAAAATGTATGGTAGGCCACAGGCCCTGAAGGCCGCCGATGCTGAGGTTCTCCGAATTCGGTTCGGGAGGTTTGGATTACTACTCCTCCGACGATTCGTGAGTTCTTGTGTGCGATCCCTTTTGGCCCTATTATGGATATGTTGCCAAAGTGCTTGTTGCGCAGTCAGCATTTGTTAACCGTGCTGGTTAAACGTTGGTTTGACATCACTCACACCTTTCACTGGAGCTGGGGGGAGATGATCATGACTCCCACAGATTTATATGCTCTGACGGGTTTGCCGGTTGGTGGTGATCCTATTGAGTCTTCTCTTGCCGTTCGCATTTCTTCTGAAAAGAAAGCTGCTGCTTTAGGATGGGAATTTCCTGGTAATATGATTCGTCATGGTGCATTAGTTACTTATCTCCAATCTGAGAATGAACATTTTTTTGCTAGCGGGGGGTACTTTCTCGGCCATAATATGTCAACTTGCTCGGTGTATCATTCTCTTGGTATTATAAGAGTTATTTATGGCTCGTGGTAGCAAAGAGGCGTGCTTGCATTGGTTGTTTGTTTTGAGGGACTTTAGTGTTATTCGCTCTTGGGACTGGGGAGGGTTGGTCTTGGCGGTTTTATATGAATCTATGGACAGTTTCTCTCTCCGTTATTCTCCCACCCACTGGGGGATGTCTATGCTTTGGGAGGTAATTTATGTATTCTACCTTTTACTTTAACTTGAATTTTTGCTTATGGTTCTTGTTTTATATTTGCAGGTCTGGTTTCTTGCTTACATTGGTCATGGCCCTGCCCGGCTCCTTCCTTCTGGAGGTTTTCCTTTATTTTTGTCGGTTTCATGCGAGTCTTTGTCGAAAACCTTATCGATACAAGGATTTTACTTTTTGTCGGCCGGACGTTCATGGAGTCACCCCCTATCGAGTATATTTTTCTTCCTCTTTTTATGTTGTGTTTATTTCTGCATGGTTTCTCATTGCATCTTTCTGCTCTTCTTTTGTAAGTGAATTGGACCCCTTGGTTGGAGTTACACGGTCAAGTTTCTTTCGAACAATCTTTTGTGGCCTCTCGGACTCGGTGTTTGTTAAAACATGAGTACGATTTTTCTTTTTACCTGGGTGAGAGAGTGATGTGCCAACATTCCCCTAGGCTGGCTTTGATCACACCTACTTTCCCGCCCCTCGAGATGCGGCCCCCACGTATCATTTCTGCTGAGGATCATCTGCCTCTTTTTAGGGGTATTGACTTTAAGGCTTTTTTGACAGACATGCCTTACCCTCAGTTTATCCAAACTTATCTGCTACGGGAGTCTATTGAGGATACTCCCCAAGTTATCTATGATCGTTATGCTTCCATTGGGGGTGATCCAAATTGTATCCAAGGGTAAAAGTGGTTGAAGATGTATATGCCAGGCTATATGATAGCCGCTGGGCAGTCTGCCGAGAATGAGGTTATTCCTGATGCTGTCTTAGATGACGGCGATGATGATGATGATGGTGATGATCCGGATAATGGTAGCTCTAGGGGGCTGAGTCGTCGTGATGATTCAGATAGGGATTATGATCTTGGTGGGGATGATGGAAAGGGTGGTGGGTCCAGTGGTCGAGGTCGTGGTGATAGGATTGGTATTCATAATGATGGGATTTGTAGTCATGGTGGTGACATTGGCCGTGAGGGTGGTAGTTATGGTGGTAGGGTTAGCGGTGGTGTTGACGGTGGTGGTGGGGCCAAGGGTGATGACATGGGTGTGACCATGTCGGGTCTCTTTGGTCCCAATTATGTTGAGGAATTTAATGCTGGGGGTTAACCAGTAGGGCCAGGGTTGGACCCGCATTTTTTTGGCAGTTTATCTGAGTTTGTTACTGTTTGAGTTCTCTTTTTTCGGGCAGTCATGCGACTAGTAGCTCAAGGGGTGCTATGCCGCAACATTCTGAGGCTGATTTTTGGGCTACCCAGCGAGATTTGTTACAGGAGAAGGTGGCTAAGAGGTTCGTAGCGGATCAACGGATTCTTTTTGGCCCGGGTCAATCTTTCACTCCTTTTCGTTTGCCCAATGTATCTAATGTTTTACCTTACCTTTGTGGTGGTAAGCCAATGGCGTGTAGGGTTCCCTCAGTCTTAACGTCTGATAGGTATCTTTTTCCTGGACCACCGGATGATGAATTGGTTTCTGTTCGTTGGGGGGATGTGCATCGTGTTTATGCCAAGGCTTTTAATGTTTGGAGTTTCTTGTGTTTCTGTGCTCCTCAACTGGTGAACCGTGATAGGGATTATCGCCAATTGTTGCAACTGAATCATGGCTATGTAAGCGGATCCTTTGATCGTGGTTCACCTGCTGATTCTTCTGAGGGGTCAGTTTGGAATAACCTATATTTTTTAGCTCCCCCGGCTCGTCGTAGTTCCTCATCTCATCGTTCTCTGTTGGGTCCTGCGGAGGACGTCGGCTCGACGGCTAAATGTGATCGTTAGTTATTTTGTAAAAGTTGTTGTATTTTGTTTTGAAAAGTGTATTAGTTTTTAGTTTTTTTTTTAAATTTGTGTTATCAAAAAGCAAGTTACTCTGCTCGAAAATGTCCTATATGTGAAATGCATGCAATGTAGACTCTTTTCCTAGAATATGTCAAATATTTTGAGAAAATATTATTTATCTTGAGAAATCTTGTAGGCAGAAACATACCTTTTTGTCTTTTGTGGACAAAAAGCGGTTTATGTCTTGGGGACAAATATCTTAAGGTGTTTGTCTGTAGACAAAGGGTGTGACCCTTATATATATTCTATCATTTCTTTCATTTTTTTCATTCCCTTACTGTTTTTCTTTCCACTTATCCTATGTCTGCTTTCTGTTCCGATGCTGCTCTTCAATTCCTTCAGTCTCTTAGGCTGCTTATGCGCGATGACACTGTTTTGAATTGGGGGAATTGGGGTTGTCTTTTCCACTGGCGGTCTGTTGATATTCAGTATAGTTTTATTCTCGGGGCTGTGCCTTTTTGGGATTTTGTTGATCATGTTTTCCGTTTTGGCATTGACGAGCTTTATCCCACTTATGAGGAGTTCGCTTGGTTCTTAGGTCAGCCTGTCGATGCCGAGCTTGCCACTTTGACTCCTACCCTCAGCCCCCGTCTGATTCTTGCAGAGATTCTTCATGTGGACTCTCGCATTTGCCGTTTGATGTTTAGCCCTGCTGGTCTAGATCTCCGTCGTCTGGTTAGATTTTTGCTTAATTCTCAAGATGACCCGAGTTTTTTTCATGCTCGTACCAATGATGCCATGGTATGTTGTTTTGCCACCTTGCTATTTGTTATTGGAGACTTCATCGTTTGCCTGTATATTGTTTTACTGGTCCATCATGCTCTTAGTGGACGTTCGATTGTTCCATATGTTTTACCTGAGACTCTGAATTGGTTATATGCCATATCTGCTGGTGGATCTAATTTTTTCCGTGGTAGCCCGATATTACTGTACATGTGACTTTTAGAGCATTTTTGATTTGTATCGGATAGTCACGTGGGCCCAGCTATTCTGCGAAATCCCGCACGCTTTTTTAGTGTTCTCTATTGCTTGGTGGTTCTCGAAGTTCCCTTCACTGGGCCAAGGTCTTTGCTGAGGTTACTCGATTCATTAGGTGGCACGTGCCCTAGTGGCAGTTACGATCAATGGTTTTGTCTATAGGGGGCAGCATTATGTGCGGATGCTGTGAACACCCCAATCCACGACTCTCGTGTAAACACTGGTTTTTCATAAAACAAGCATTTCACATTAAGTCTTGAGTCATCATGCATATAGAAGACTGTTAGGAAAGACTCTGACTTTGAATTCTTCAAGAGTCTAATACGACCAATGTTGCCACTTCGCTTATCAGGACCAGTGTTTCAGGGCATTTTTGGAATGCCAGCCGCATCCCCCAACCGCACGACTACTTGCCAGCTGTACAGCTGGGCCCCAACCGCACCCCCTACAGCTACCCCCTACGGCTGGCCTCTTTTAGAGCATTTTTGGCTGAAATTTCTCTATAAATAAGACCCTTGAGGGTCTCATTTAGGATCATCAACAGTCAATAGAGTTTTTAGAGATGAGAAACTCTGTCAAGATTATTATAGAGTTGAAAGAGAGAGTTTTAGAGAGAGAAAGTCCGAGAAAGAGAAAGTCTAGAGAGAGAAAGTTTTTAGAGAGAAAAAGTTTTAGAGAGAGAAAGTTTTAAAGGGAGAAAGGAGCAAGCAAGCGGCCATCGTTCTTCTTCAAGCGCATCAGTAAAAGTTTTAGAGAGAGAAAGGAGCAAGCAAGCGGTCATCGTTCTTCTTCAAGCGCATTAGGTATGTCTTTTTACAACCTTTCTAAATTTCAATACTGCATTTCAATACGAGTTTAATACATAAAATTAGATAACTTGGAAAGAAGTTCATTGCTTTCAAAACTAGTATTTTCTAAGTTTTGCAAGAAAACTAAAATCCGTTTTGACACGTTTTCAAAACAAAACAAAAACACAAAAATAGTTTCCAAACATATAGAACTACGACACTCTGATTTCATTCTACGAATGAATACGTAGCCGCTCGTAAAGCTCGAGTCTGATTTTAAAATACAATTTTAAACGAAATTTATCCAGAAAGGACTATTTTAAAAACTATTCAAACCACTTGCAAGATGTCTAAAATAGGAAATAAATACATGATCCATTAAGAGACCGAAAGGGCGAATTGGGTGCCTAATACCTTCCCAATTCGTAATGTAGTTCCCAAACCCTAGCAAAGTAAGTTTTCAATCAATCTCTAGTTTCAAACGTATGAAAGATAGTTCATTATCGAATTGTTTTTTATACGATCTTTTGTTTGTTTTCTCGTAAAATAAACTGGCGACTCTAGAAAACAAGTTTCCATTCAAAACGGAAAGACGAGAGGATTCCGAGGGTCGTGGATCCGGATTCTCACAGATGCAGGGTCTATGTTTCACTTCTTTCTATATCCCCTCGAGGTTACTGCGACAAATCAATGTTCCCTGGATGGACCTACATGCTCCTCGAGATTTCAGGGCTGATTCTGTTCCTGTTGATGCCCGACTCTCTCTTAGGCTTCTGGTTATGTGGAGGGAGCGCTTTACTAGGTCTTTTGGAGCTGTCGAGTTTGGGATTTCTTGCCCTATGGCCGAGGTACATGTGAGGCGGATCTAGCACAGAGTTCGGGACCGGGTTCTTGGTGTCCCCCATCAGATGCGTTGGTTCGAGTTTATGGAGGAGGCTCCCACTGCGGATGCTATAGTGATCATGTATGAGATTATGGATTGGGACAGGATCGAGCATTCTGCTAAGGATGACCACATGCCACCTCCACTAGCTTAGGGATGCTTCGTACTTTCTGAAGGTTTTAGGGTGAAAAGATATTTTAGGATAATTTTTAAAATTCATTTTGTTTTTGTAAACTTGTTTTGTCATTTTGAAAGAAAAGTATGAATGTAGGGTTTATTTTATTTTATAAAAATTAGACCGGGCCCGAAGTCACTTCTCAGGTTGCCTACATTCCCCTTGTTCTTATATCTCAAATATTGGTTGTGATGCTTAGGTCTACGTAGTTTTTGGGTGTACCGGCTTACGTCCTTATTGATAATATTTCTTCAGACGATCAAGATTAACTGTAAAGTTGAACTATTGTTCATCTGTATCTATGAGTATGACTGCTCCCCCGAAGAGAATTTCTTTGACAATGTACGGCCCGGTCTATTTTTGTTCGAATTTACCCCTCGAATTTGTGGCTGGTTCCCTGATTTTTTTTAGCACCAAGTCATTTACCTGTATCCCTCTTGCTTTCACCCTCTGATTGAATGTTCTGGCGATTCTTTTCTAATACCCTTGCTGATGATAGGCGGCTTTCAGTCTTTTTTCATTGAGTAGTGCCAATTCTTCATAACTACTTTGGACCTAGTCTAATTCAGACGCTGAGCTTTCTAGTATCACTCTTAGTGACGAAATTTACATTTCAACTGGCAGTACTGCTTCCGTCCCATATGTTAACGAGAACGGTGTTGCGTTTGTAGACACCCTTTCGGTAGTGCAGTATCCCCACAACGCGTATGGTAGTTTATCGGCCCAGTCTCGCCCACTTTTCACCATTTTACTGATCATGTTCTTTAGGTTCTTATTTCCTGCCTCTACTGTGCCATTGGTCTGGGGTCTGTAACGGGATGATTTGTGCCTTTGTATCCCATATTCTTCCATTACGTCGTTGGCTTCCCCTTCAAAACCATTTTCCATATATTCTTATTATTCAAGTATTCTAGCTAAAGCATTGATCAATCTCTTCATTCTTTAAGCTTATATTCATTAATCAATATTGATATCTCTTAGTATGAGCTTCATTTGTATTTTGTTATACACAAGAGAGATATTGTACATTGGTGTTAGCCACCAAATCTTATTCAAATCATATTTGTGAGAAGTGTATCTCATAGAATAGCAAGAGGGATTTCTTGTGAGAGTATTGAGGGTGTTTCAATACTTGTAAGAGTGTGTGAGAAAAATACACTTGTAGAGGTTTGATCTTCACCCAGAAGGATATCGGTTATAGTGAAAATTCTCAGAGAACTAACCGAGCGCGGAGTAGGGCAACAAGCCGAATCGTGTGGACAAAAAATCTTCGACGTCGATCGGTTCAATCTTTTTATCTCTTGCTATATTATATTGTGCTATTTATTCATTGTGTTTGGAATTAACTTTGTTCTTGATTGCTTGATAAATATAGACATCAAATATTTTTAAATCATTTTTAAAAATCCGATTAAGTTTTAAAAACCCTATTCACCCCCCCTCTAGGGTATTTTTCGACCTACAATTGGTATCAGATATTGTACTCTTGTTTTGATTTTACAATCTTAGAGTTTACGATCATTTCTATCTATCAAGGAACCGGAATTAACGAAGGTTCTTCTACCACTAGACCACCTCTATTTGATGGCAAAAATTATAGTTATTGGAAAAGTCGTATATGTATTTTTCTTCAAGCTAGTGATTTTGAACAATGGAAGGTTACACTTATTGGACCCTATGAGATTACCAAAACCGATGAATAGGGTAAAGTCACTCCTAAATCCATTTCCGAATATGATGAGCATGATATTAAGAAAATCCAATTTAACGCTAAAGCCTTGAATGCCCTACATTGCGCGTTAACTATAAATGAATACAACAAAATTTCTAGTTGTAAAACCGCCAAAGAAATTTAGGACAAATTAGAAGTTGCCTATGAAGGAACCTCACAAGTTAAGGATGATAATATTAATATGCTCGTTCATGATTATGAACTTTTCAAAATGGAACCTAATGAATCACTTGCTTCTATGTATAGTAGATTCTCTATTATCACTAATGCTTTAGATCTTCTTGGAAAGGAATATTCAAATGAGGACAAGATTCGAAAAATTCTTAGAACTCTTTCCAAGAAATAGAGACCTAAAGTGACGGCTATTCAAGAAGCCAAGAACCTCAAGACATTAAGCATGGATGAACTCTTGGGGTCTCTCAAAACCTATGAGAAAGAATTGGAAAGAGAAGACGATGTCAATTCAAAAGCCAAGAAAACTCTTGCTCTCAAAGCAAATCAACTAGAGGATGATGAGGAGTTGATGGTAGGAGATGAGGATATGGCTCTTCTTTCTAGAAAATTCATAAAATTTCTAGCTAAGAAGAAGAAGTTTCAAGGAAAAGGAAACAACTTTGATTCTTCATCAAGAAGGAACAATGATCGATCTATTCAACCAAGAGTTGAAAACGAAGAAGAAAAGAAGTGTTTCCATTGCCATGAACCAGGGCATTTCAAAACAAATTGCTCGGTTAAAAGAAAGGAAAGAAGAGATAAAAGAGACAAAGCCTTCAAACAAGTAAGACACGCCCTCAAAGGCACTTGGAGTGATTCCGAAAAAGGCGAGTCCGATGCTAACTCTAGTGACGAGGAAACGGCTAACCTTTGCCTTTTGGCAAGAGACAATGAGGTATGCTCTACTTATGATTCATTTAGTGATGATAATGTCTCTATCAATAATGATGCACATGATGAGAATATGACTATGATGAATTATATGATATATTTGAAGAATTGCATAGCAAGTTTAATAAATTGTCTAAAGAATATGCAAGCCTCAAAAAGGAAAATTTGATGGTTTCTAGCAAGTGTGAAAGTTTTGAGAAAGAAAAAATATTTTTGAAAGATGAAATCAAAACTTTAAAGAAAGGAAAGGAGAAAGAAACTCCAAACATACTTGTAATAGAAAATATCAAATTGAAAGATTAAGTGGACGATTTAACTAATTGTCTAGCCAAGTTCACCAAAGGAAATGATAACTTGGATAAACTATTAGGAATGCAAAGGTGTGTATTCGACAAAGCCGGTTTGGGCTATAACCAAATTGATAACCAAAAAGATTACAAAAACTTTTTTAAAACATACACACCTCATGATCCCACTCATCTTTGCTCATATTGTGGTAGAAATACTCATTACGTGGATCATTGTTACTATAGAAATGAAAATTTTTCTAAGAGAAAGCTTGCTTGGGTTCCAAAAGGAACCATTATGTTTGCTAACCCAAAGGGACCCAATACATTTTGGGTACCAAAGGAGAAGTTACTTAAGGTTATGGTGTAGGTGTGCTTGAAAGCCAAAAGTAGCAAAACCAAGTGGTTCTTGGATAGTGGTTGCTCAAAGCACATGACGGGAGAGAAGAACAATTTCTTAAGTGTTATTCCCAAGCAAGGAGGGAATGTGATTTTTGGGGACAACGCCAAGGGTAAAATCATCGGTATAGGTAAGGTTGGTAAGCATTCTACTTGTATTGACAATGTTCTATTAGTTGATGGTTTACAGCATAATTTACTTAACATTAGTCAACTATGTGATAAAGGTTATGAAGTGATTTTTAAATCCGATCGTTGCGTTGTTAAGAATGTTAGTGATGATTCAATTTTACTTATTGCATATAAAACTAACAATGTGTATACTCTTGAACTTGATGATTTATCACAATAAGATGTTAAATGTTTATCCGCTATTAATGATGTATCTTGGTTATGGCATAGAAGACTAGGACATGCTAATATGGATTTAATTCATAAATTGTCTAAGAAAGAGCTAGTTAAAGGATTATCTAAGACCAAATTTGTTAAAGATAAAATTTGTGATGCATGTCAACTTGGTAAACAACATAAATCTTCATTGAAATCTAAGAAGGACATTACTACAACTAGACCTCTTGATATGTTGCATCTTGATTTATTTGGTCCTAATTCGGTTGCTAGTTTGGTTGGTAAATTATATACTTTTATTATTGTTGACGATTTTACTAGACTCACTTAGGTGTTCTTTCTCGCCCACAAAAGTGAAACTCGACATGTCTTTGCAAAATTTTATAGAAAAGTTCAAAATGAAAAAGGTGTTTCTATTATACATGTTAGAAGTGATAGAGGTAGAGAATTTGATAATATTGATATTGAGAATTCTTGTGATGAGCATAGTATTAATCATAACTTTTCAGCACTTAGAACTCCTCAACAAAATGGTGTGGTTGAAAGGAAAAATAGATCTCTTTAAGAGATGTCTAGAACCATGTTACATGACCATTCTTTACCGGAATATTTTTTGGCGGAAGCCGTTAATACCGCATGCTATGTAACTAATCGTGTTATTATTCGTAAAAAGTTAGATAAGACACCTTACGAATTATGGAATGATAAGAAACCTAATATTGTATATTTTAAGGTTTTTGGTTGTAAATGTTTCATTTTAAATGATCGTGATCATTTAGGAAAATTTGATGCTAAATCCGACGAAGGAAAAGTTTAGTTGTTCAAGAATCTATGCATGTTGTTTTTGATGAATCTAATCCTTTTACACCCATAGTGCATTCCAATGATGATGTTGAAATTATCCAAAAAGTTTCGGATATTCAAATTAATGATACATCTAAGAAAGAACCATCGAGTGCTCAAACTTCTTCTAAGGAGATAGAAAGTAAGGCCGAGCAAAACTCGAATGATTTACCTAAGAGTTAGAAATTTGTGTCCAACCACCCTATTGATCAAATTATTGGAGAGCCATCTAGTAAGGTCATGACTAGATCATCCTTAAGAAATGTTTGCAATAATGTGGCATTTGTTTCTCAATATGAGCCTAAAAACATAAATGAAGCCGAACAAGATGAATCTTGGATGATGGCTATACAAGAAAAGCTTAATCAATTTGAGAGAAATAAAGTGTGGACACTTGTTCCCAAACCAAATGATTATACTATTATATGCACTAAATGGGTATTTCAGAATAAAAAGGGTGAAAATGGTGTTATTGTTAGAAATAAAGCTAGACTTGTTGCCCAAGGATACAATCAAGAGGAGGGCATTGATTATGAGAAAACGTATGCACCCGTTCCACGTTTAGAAGCTATTCGCATGCTACTTGCTTACTCTTGCTTTAAAAATTTTAAATTGTATCAAATGGATGTGAAAAGTGCTTTCTTGAATGGTTTTATTGAAGAGGAAGTTTATGTGAAACAACCTCCCGGTTTTGAAAATCATATTTATCCGGATTATGTATTTAAATTATCTAAAACTTTGTATGGTTTAAAACAAGCACCTAGAGCATGGTATGATAGATTAAGTTCATTTTTGATTAACAATGGGTTTGTTAGAGGTAAAATTTATACTACCTTATTTATGAAAAATCATGACAATGACATGCTACTTGTACAAATCTATATTGATGATATTATATTTGGTTCTACTAACGATAATCTTTGCAAAGAATTTTCTACTTATATGCAAAAGGAATTTGAAATGAGCATGATAGGAGAGATGAATTATTTTCTCGGATTACAAGTAAAGCAATGCAAAGATGGGATCTTTGTCAA
This sequence comes from Lonicera japonica, assembly GCA_021464415.1. Taxonomy (NCBI): domain Eukaryota; kingdom Viridiplantae; phylum Streptophyta; class Magnoliopsida; order Dipsacales; family Caprifoliaceae; genus Lonicera; species Lonicera japonica. The sequence goes on from CM038469.1 coordinate 14,927,010, forward strand.
TCAAGAGAAATATGTGAAGGAACTCTTAAAGAAGTTCGACATGGAAGGCGCTAAATCAATGGGTACACCTATGAGTTCAACGTTGAAACTTGACAAAGACGAAAGTGGTAAGAGTGTCGATATAAAGAAGTATTGAGGTATGATCGGTAGCTTACTTTATTTGACGGCTTCTAGGCCGGACATTATGTTTAGTGTTTGTTTATGCGCACGATTCCAAGTGAATCCAAAAGAATCTCATTTACACGCCGTAAAACGAATATTCCGTTATCTTTCCGATACTAGTTCATTGGGTTTGTGGTACCCAAGAGAGAACTCATTTGACTTAATTAGTTATTTCGATGCGGATTTTGCCGGTTGCAAAATTAATAGAAAAAGCACTAGTGGCACTTGTCATTTCCTGGGACACGCACTAGTATCTTGGTCAAGCAAGAAACAAAATTCGGTGGCCCTTTCAACGGCCGAAGCCGAATATGTGGCGGCCGAAAGTTGTTGTGCACAAACTTTGTACATTAAACAACAACTTGAGGACTTTGGAATTAGTCTTAGCCACATTCCCATAAAATGTGACAACACAAGTGCCATAAGTTTGACCAAGAACCCCATACAACATTCACGCACTAAACACATTGAGATAATATATCATTTTATTCGTGATCATGTGCAAAAAGGTGATGTTGATATTGAATTCGTTGGCACCGAATCGCAATTTGCGGATATATTCACTAAACCGCTTTCTGAAGATCGTTTTTGTACTATTCGACGTGAACTCGGTATGACTAGAGCTTGTGATATCTAGTTTATTCCAAAAAGTTCATAAAAGGGATTGATAATGCTTAATTTTGAGCATACATTATTTAATTATGCTTAGTTTTCTTTTATTTTTATTTCATATAAAATTTGCTTGCATTAATGTACACATTATTATGAGTATTAACATGTATTTTTGCAGCTTTAAATTGATAATTACTGATTCCCTCCTTTTTGATGAAGAAAAAGGGGGAGACGTATGTGTGTTATGTGTGTGTGTGTCATGAGTGATAATGGTACACACTCGTTTATTTTATTGTGCTATGCTTGATCAAGAACTACTAGTTTGTCTATTTGTTTAAGTACTTTTCGAACTTATGCTTTCGGTTAAGTTGTTTGAACTTATCTTATCTATGCAAGTATTTTTTATTTTAATAATTGCTTGTATATTTTTATCTGTGCACCTATTTAGGGGGAGCATATTATTCATATGCTTAAAATTATTATCTTTTTATAAACACACATTAACTCTATTGTCATCATCAAAAGGGGGAGATTGTTGACCTTAAAGTCAATTAATCTTATTTTGATAATTACAATAAGTTAATAAAGTGTTATTTAACTCGGTTGTTCCAATGATGATAGCCATGTTAACCGATATATCTTTCGACCAAGTGTAACTTCAAACCGAAGCAAATCTCACACAAGCTTTACAAACGTCTCTACTCACAAGAAATGAACTCAAGTGATATACATGTGCTATACAAAGCCAAGAAAAGATCTAGATCATCAAGCAAGTGAAGATATGCACAAGAATGATCTCCACATGTTCTACAAGTTATCAAAACCAAGAAAGGATCAAGAACATCAAACAAGTAAAGATACGCACAAGAAAATCAAGCATCACGAAGACTCGAATTATCATTAAATGGAGTGAGTGCTTAGATTTTATGTAAAGATACTTTATTGATCAAATCTCTATAGCTCAAACATATTCCTTCATCTTTTAAAGATTGATTCAAACTAGCTTGAAATTGAATTTATTTGAAAAACATCATTTTACAAAGACTGAGTTTCAAAATAAATTAATATTAATTTTAAATGATCATATTTTAAGTTCTAATAAAAATAGGTATCTTATAAACATATCTTTGAAGTTCAAAAATCATTAGAATTTTATTTGGAACTAAATTGTTAAATTGCAAAAATATTTTTATTTTACATTTAAAATTCGCTCAATTTTTGCCCAATTTTGATCTAACGGTAAGATGGAGGCCTTCCCGAACTCCGATCATTTTGAAATTTTTACAGTAGTTAGACAACATCTCCTGGCACTTTGGACTAAAATTTGAGCATGATCCAACGGTCAAATTGGGAGCAATTAACAAAACAAAGTTGAATTTGTTTTGTCAAAACTAGCTATTGGAAAGTTTGAAAATGTATACCTTGGAGCTAAAACCTTTCTTAATCATCCCCAACGGCCATATGATTTTCCAAGCTATAAATATGAGTTTTAAGACTCATTTTTAATAACTTGAATGATCATACAAAACCATTTTTCGTATATTCTTATTATTCAAGTATTCTAGCTAAAGCATTGATCAATCTCTTCATTCTTTGAGCTTATATTCATTGTTCAATATTGATATCTCTTAGTATAAGCTTCATTTGTATTTTGTTATACACAAGAGAGATATTGTACATTGGTGTTAGCCACCAAAACTTTTCAAATCATATTTGTGAGAGTTGTATCTCATAGAATAGCAAGAGGGATTTCTTGTGAGAGTATTGAGGGTGTTTCAATACTTGTAAGAGTATGTGAGAAGAATACACTTGTAGAGGTTTGATCTTCACCCGGAAGGAAATCGGTTATAGTGGAAATTCTCGGGGAACTAACCGAGCGCGGAGTAGGGGAACAAGCCAAATCGTGTAGACAAAAAATCTTCGACTTCGATCGGTTCAATCTTTCTATCTCTTGCTCTATTATATTGTGCTATTTATTCATTGTGTTTGGAATTAACTTTGTTCTTGATTGCTTGATAAATATAGAAATCAAATATTTTTAAATCATTTTTAAAAATCCGATTAAGTTTTAAAAACCCTATTCACCCCCCTCTAGGGTATTTTTCGACCTACATTATCCACAATGAGATCAATATTAGGCAATGGGAAGTCATCTTTCGGGCAGTCCTTGTTGAGATCCCGATAAACTACACACACCCTTACCTTCTCGTTTGGCTTCGGCACTGGCACCACGTTAGCTAACCATATCGGATAATCTACTACTCGAATAAACTCTACTTTTCACTGTTTCTCTATTTCCTTAACTTTGAGTGACCATTCTGGTATCAACTTTCTGAGTTTCTGTTTGATTGGCCAGCATTCCGGCTTATTGTGGATTTCATGCATTACTATATTCGTGCTCAATCCCGGCATGTCTGCATAGGACCAGGCAAAGACATCGGCATATTCTTTCAACAACTCATGCAAGTCTTTACCCTCAGCTTTTCTCAATTCAACCTCAATCTTTACTTCCTTCCTATCCTCATCGGTCCCTAGTTTAACTGTAATAGTTTCACCCTCCTCGATTTGGATTCTCTGTTCGTGTTTTTCTAGGATATCATTCGTGGATTTGATTTCTGCTGAGGTAATATGAGACACGTTTAGATACAAAGGAATTGATACTATCTTATTATTGACAATGCTATCAAAAACATTAAGAAATTCTCCTAAGAGCTTATAATCGCTCATTCTACCCACAATTTTATCCCTCACAATTTCACTCCCTTTCTCACTCAAATTTCTCACATCTTTAATCGAAATGATCAGTGTGATCGGATCCGATATTTGTGTTTCCTTAGTAATTGTCATGATTTGTGCCTCTTCAATGAACATATTCGGCATCATACTTGCTATATCTTCCAACTCCTTTTCGTTATTCTCATCCTAAAGCTTTGTGTCATAACCCCAACCCTCGGTGTTGTGCATCTGGCTTTCTTTGTAGTATAAATCTTTAATATAAAAGATTTCAAAACCTAGTACTCTGTTACCTTCTGAATTGACCCACGGTTCTTGGAAACCACAAAATGGAAAATCTTCTCCATCTTTTACAAAAAACCCATTGAGAGAGGTATTAATCATTTCGCAACCCGAATCGTTCACGATTTCACCCTCTGTGTTGCATAGGAAACCCAACCCGGTGCATTTTCTGCCTTGCATATAGGGTTCGATTAGTTCAGCTATCCCGACCTGTTTATCTCCCAATCCTCGACCTGGTATATAGCCCATGGTATGCATCATTACTACTACTCACTCATTTAAAAACAGTACTGTTTCAGGTGGTAGGTATGTGATTTTCTGTGTGGTCAATGCCTGTACCCTCGATTCATATTGGAAACCCCCCAACTGCACATCTTGGCTTCCTATGCCTAAGACTGGCGTGTCTTTAAGCATTATGCTTTTGTCACAATCACCATGTATCACGATAACTTCATCCCTTACCGGGATCTTGATTTTCTGGTGCAAAGAGGATTATAGTGCTCCCACAGCATGTATCCAGGCGCGCCCCAGTAGAAGATTAAAGCTTGACGGTATGTCGATGACCTAAAATTCCACCAAAAACTCGATTGGTTCGATCAACAAACTCAATTCCACAGACCCCAAAACTGACCTTTTGGTATTGTCATATGCCCTTACTGTCACTGGCGATTGTTCCAGGCTATTTTTATCGAGTCCCAAAGCCTTGAAAGTTTTGAGTGGGCAGACATTTATGGTTGCCCCGTTATTAATAAGCACTTTCGGAACTATCATTTCCTTAGTTTCAACAGATATATGGAGAGCCTGGTCATGATTTCTCCCTAAGGGCGAAAAGTCTTCATCTAAAAAAGAAAAACTGTTTTGTAGATTCAGAATCCCAATCATGGCTATTAACTGTTCTGGAGTTGATTCTATAGGGACTATGGCCTCATCCATTAGTTTAAGGAAGGCCGCTCGATGGGGTTTGGAAGATACTAACAACCCCCAAATGGAGATTTGAGCTTGCTTTTTCTTCAGAAGTTCAACAACTCGGCTCTTTCCGGGCTGAGCTGCTTCCTTCTTGCCTTATTTTTTCCCCTTTTTCTGGGTTTGATAAACCTTCCCTGATCGGGTGAGCTGTTGTATCCATTTAGCCAAATTTTCCTTCTCGGCCATATTAGATTATGCAGCTATCTTTGACAAGTCAAAGCTGATCGTATCAACGTGTGCTCGAGTGATCTTTCTTGAGATGGACCACTTCCTACTGGGTGCATCTTGCCCAATCTTCACTTTTCTTTCCTGGTAACCCAAACCTTGCCGGTGTAGTTGGGTTTTGACAACAATGGGTTCAGCCATGCCCTGATTATTCTTGCCCAACCCCTATCTGGGCAATATTTTCATTTCTTGCATCCATTTGCTAACGCGAGAATCATACACTGGTTTCTTCAAAACTTGCGGAGTTTCTTTCATCATATCTCAGAACATGATTTCTAAGTTTTCTTCCTCTTCCTTTACTTAGCCCCGACCTATACGGCCTTCAACATGGTAAATTATTACAGCATTTCCTTCGTTCTCCCTTACTAGCTTAATCAAGGAGATGGGATTGCATTCTTCTTTTTCAACTAATATGGCATTGATGACCCCTCCATGGTTAGGGAGAGAATTCTTCACAACATTTGGTAGCTCTGGGTCAGGGATTCTTCCCGACTCGATTAGATCATGTATGGTGTGTCTTAGGACCATACATCGGTTAGTGCTGTGTCCTAGGCCTTGGTGATATTTCCAACATTCGTTGACTCTCCAACCATTAGGAAGTAGGTCAGGGGGAGCCCAGGGGATCAGTGGTCGTATGATTCCACTTTTTTGTAGTGCGGCCAGGGTGGTTTTGCTTAGTGAGGCTGGCAGTCGTGCGAAATATCGGTCCTTGTTTTTTCTACCGGACCCTTGGCCTTGGGCAGGTTCCTGTTCTCGTGGATACTGGAAATTACTTCTCTGATAAGACCCCGGATTCTACTGAGACCACACTTGATTAATGGCAAAAGCATTTTTCTTGTACTGAGACGAGGCTTTCTTAACCTCAGCGGCCTTTGCTAGTACTTCCTCAGTTTTGTTGGCCACATGCATCAAAGTTTTGTATTTTTTGAAGTATTGTCGCCCCATGCCATTTTTTTTTTCGGGCTTGAAATTTTTGACTATCAACCCTAATTGCTCTTTCTCAGGGACCCGATCGATCATTTAGGATGCTAACTCTCTCCATCATGTGATAAAATCACTGACACTTTTGATTTTCTGCTGATTAGCCATTTCAAGATGTTTACGAGTAACCTTCAGTTCTTCATTTGACTTGTAGTGCTCCATGAATTCCTTAACTATACTCTTCCAATCGGCTACCCTATGTTTTTCCAACCCCAGAAACCAACTGTGTGCAGGCCCTGTTAAAGTCTGATGAAAACCCTGGGCTAAGTGAGCCTCGTTCAACCCATACAATTGCATAGTACCAACATAGGCCTTAGGACGTAGATGTGGTGGACTGTTTCCCGAGAATTTTTCCATGTTGGGAAGTTTAAAGCCTACTGACAACCTGGCTTTGGGGAAGAGAGACAGGTTTTGGAGATCGGCCACGTCATCTGATTTACCAGTCACATTTTGATTTAATGCTTTCACTTGTTCTTTCAATCGGGTGATGGCCTCATTTTTTTTGGTTTGTTCGACTACTGACTCAGCATACTATCCCATATATGGATCTGGTTCGTGCCCTTCAAATAGTGGATTATGATGCTGTCGGGGTTGATTGTGTTCAGGATGAAGCCACATATTAATGGCATCTAGTGCTGGCGGGCCTTGGTGAGGTGGAGGAATGGGTAGTACATTTTGTTGGGGTAGAATATTCTGCTGAGGTGAGGGAATTGGTTGGCCTCGGCCTTGATTGTGAGTTGGATTAGGGTTCAGTGGATTTGGTTCGGCAGGTGCCCGGGTTGCAAGTAAGGTATCTAGACGGGCCTGAGTGGTTCTCTGCAAATTGGCCATGGTGTTCATAGATTGGACCATACCTTGTATCATTTAGTACAGTTGTTCTGGAGATAAGGCTTCGGGGTTGATTGGTAAAACGGGACCGGGCGGCGGATTCGCTACCTGATGTTGACCATCAGTATCATTACCCTTCCTTCGTTATCCTCGACCTGGTCATTGTGAAATTGAGAGCAAGTCGTGGCAGAATTATGAGAGGTGAGTCCGGTCTAGTAAGTTTACCTGTATGATCCCTACCAGCCTAACCGGCCAATGTGTTTCGGTACGAAAACCTGATAGTAATGGAAAAAATCGGGACGAAAGGGTGGTGTGACTTTTTTAGATAAATGATACTTTCTGCCAATTGATTGCGTAATTCTTGGAAAAGAGTATGACCATGAAATGCAAATCGAAAATCACTTTTTGGTGTTCAAATGAAAACAGACCATCAGTAATAACTTGAGAGCCCAGTGGACAGGTTTAGGGTAAGAATATACATTCCGGGGTGCCCTTATAACCTTCTGATTTTTGAAAATTAATTTAGAAAACTCGTTTTTGAAAAATGCATGACTCGTTTTTCGAAAAACATTTTTGAAAACATTTTTTAAAAATCGGGAAGTTCTTTCCTCTTAGAGTTGCTTTTTATGGAAGTAGTGACATGAAAATTCTCATTAATGATTATTAGTGAGGAATTTCTACGGGCGGGGTTGGACAGCCACTAGTCGTACTTGCCAAGTCAAGAGTTGGTATGCATGACAAGGCTTTTTGTTCACTAATCTCAAGACTGACGGTAAAAAAAACATGCAAAAATTCAAGTGTACTAGGTTGACGTATCCTATATACAAGCGGGTTTGATGGGTAAGGTTTAGGCTCCCTCCTATTTGGCTAGGTCTTGCTATATACCCCAAGGGCGAGTACGTGCAAGGACCTTTTGATATACGTCCCGGGTACGTGAGTGTTCTCGTTACTCGACATACCTCGGTTGGTACTTGGCCAAGGATAGTGGAAATAAGAGCTTTCGGTTTATGTTGACCCAGATGAGCCAACTCCCTACTTAATAAGCAGTATTTTCGGGTTGAATTAGGTAATTTCACACTCGCGATAATGCATGATGATAGTGCATGCGTGTAAAATAATAATTATGGAGGTATATTATGATGAGCGCTTTAAGATTTGTTCGAGTACTTTCAAATTTTAATTATGAAAAGATTTTCCTCAAACAATAATTAGTAAGCAAAAGGGAATCAGGATATCTGCCTAGATCGCATCTATGTTATCTTAAAACTAAGGCCGAAAAGAAAGGCATGCAAACAGGAACGTTTATCCACGCATATTCTACTCTTGTTTAGAGTCTAATCCTCTTAAAATATCCCCAACAGAGTTGCCACTGTGAGAACCCGCTCTTTCGACACCCGGCCCCCGTGGCGGCTATTCCCCCGGTTTCCTGGTTTAAAATTTAAAAAATGGTTCGTTTTATTATAGAGAAAGAGGTGATGGTTTGCAAAGGAATCAGAGTCGCCAGTTTGTTTTACTAAACAAACAAAAGTCTGTATAAAAGAGGAACATTTATGGATTAAACGCCCTCTTAAACACAATTAATACGAAACCAGTTGATTCAAAGGGTTCGGGAATTAAGTTATGAATTGGGAAGGTGTTAGGCACCCCAATTCTCCCTTTCGATCTCTAAGTAAGATATGTGTGGAATTATAATCGAACGTTTGCATGTTAATTAATGTTATTGCATATCGGTCCATAGTTTTAGGAAAAACGGGATTTTGGGGTGGGGATGAAAACCATGTTCTTCTTATTTCGCCCTTCAATTTTAGAAATTAGTGTGTGTGTGTGTGTGATTTGAAAGATTATTTTGATAATGATAAATAGCAAAACAAGTGCTTTTGGAAAGATTTAGGGCTTTTTAGAAGCTAATTCGATTTGGAATCGGATATCTGGCAATCCTCGAGATTCGTTCGTCAATAGTGTACCACAGTTTAATAATTTAAATCGGTATTAACAAATTGAATACTCTCATATTGGATATTTAGGTAAGTACCGCGATTTATAGATTAAATCGAATACAAACTTATATTGATTCCTTCGTAAACTAAGACTGATAAAATCAGAATTTTGTGAAATTAACTGATAAAAATATGTTTAGAAAATGGTTTCAGCTCATTCTACGCCTTTGGTTTTGAAAACGAGGTTTAAATATGAATCCGGACTGATTTTGAGATAAACAACAATTTTTGCATGCGATTGATCAATTATAACTGATAAAATAAAGACAGATAAAAAAATTAAAGTCGAATAAAAAATACCTGAGAGCCTCAAAAATAGTATAATGCTATTTTATAGCATTGTTCCCGAAGTCCCAGAGCTGACTGATGCTTTAAATGGGGTCAGTGCGGGTGTATTTATAGCTGTAGAATAATTAATGGGCTAGAAGTATTTGTCTGCGGACAAGGGGCGTGTCCGCGGTCAAACCCCTGATTTAAACGTGTGACATTTTTTTTGTAATTCTGGCCAAAATAAATTTCCGATTAATCTGATTTTTAACATGTTATTACCCATGTTAATACCTACTTACCGTCCAAATTTCAGAATTTTTGGACATTGGGAAGGCCTCCGTTTTATTTTCCAAGCCGAATTCCAGGTTTTCCCAATTTTTGACCATTGGATCGAGCTGATTTTTTAATATGTTATTCCCAGTAACATTTCCTAGCTCTCCACAAAATTTCATGATTTTTGGAAGTCGAGAAGTATCAAAACGAGAAAAAACGAAAAATTTGCTCGGAGGGGTTTGTCTGCAGACACAAGCCCCAAAGGCTTGTGTCCCCACGACACACACCTTTGTGTGTCGTGGGGAGACACCCCTGGGGGTGTGTCCGTACGCGATTTTTTAAATTCCCGGCAAACTGCTTATTGGATCGATTTGATTTTTTAGTATGTTGTTCCCCACTATATACCCTGTCTACTAACCAAATTTTAGCTCATTTGGACTTCTTAAAGGTCATCTGTTGATTACCCGAAGTAAACTTTCAATTTTTTGAGTTCCCGAAGTTCTAGCCTTCGGATTGAGTTGATTTTTGAGTATGTTGCTCCTTGTGGAAATGTCTAATAACCCTAAAATTTTGAGGATGATCAGAAATGTGGAACTCTCCTTTCACAAATTTCTAGGATTTTTTATGGTTTTCAGTTCCGGCGGCTTCCGATAATTCTCGTAACTTCTCATCCAGGTGTCCTTTCGGCTTTCTTCTTTGACCTGTATCACATGTATATGGTATGTATGCATTTAGGAATGCTTGTGCATGTGTGTGTGCTCATTTTCTTAGAGTTCGAGATTCTTGCGGGGGTCGTAAAATGAGGTGTTCACATCATGTAATGTTTTAGTTGTTACAGGGCGGATTTCTTAGTGTTTTTGCATACTTCATGCCAAAATTTTGTTAGATTTCCCAACTTTTGTGCATATTATTGGTTCAAATCACTTGTTTATCTGCTGTTAATTTAATGTAGCATCCATTAACACCTGCTTAATTAGGCGGGTTTTTACATTTTCCATATCCCCGTGTTAGTGCTGAATCGTATCGGATACCGACATTCGTATCCCTGCTTTTTAGGATGTTACTTTTTTTTTGGAAAACACGCCGTATTTTTCATCTTCTGCTCCCGACAGTCAGGGGAGGATGACAAATGGTTAATCTATACGATCATTTCTTCTTAACCTCTCACTGAACCAAATCCTGTCAAGCTTCCCATTTATTAGGTTTACTCCAGATGACGTCACCCTCCAAATTTGTGTCCTGCCTCAGCTCCAGCCTCAAGTAATGATCTTCCTAATGCTTTACGCAAACGTGAACATTAATGTAATTATCTCGTTTTTTCTTGTGTCTCTTGTAATCATTTGTCTCATTCTTCTCATTCATTTATTGTATCTCTCGATTCAATATATATTCCCAAAACTGTTCATGAAGCCATATCTTATCCTAGATGGCATAATACAATGATATAGGAGATGAATGCTTTAGACAACAATGGTACTTTGAACTTGGTGATTTACCTTTAGGAAAATAGGCTATTGGATGCAAATGGGTATTCACTGTTAAGGTCAATCTTGATTTACCTAGTTGTAATCTTTTTTCTTGCTCTCCAAACATTTTTCAACTATAAATAAACCCTCCTCCATTATATTTTCCATCAACAATCAAAGAGATTTCATGGTACACACTAATAGACCTTTTTTCTCTCCCTCTAAGAAGACTCATGTATAATTTTCTCTCTCTTCTTTTATTTATTTGCCAGTCTTATAATTCATACTCTTGTCTGCATAATTTCTATCACTTGATAGCTTTTCAAAACCTTTTTTTTCAAATTGTTTTTCAAAACCAAAAGCGTATAACAAACCCTAATTTAATTCCAAAAATGTATTATTACTTTTTTACTTTTTTAAAAGCCCAGATTAGCGGCATTGTTATATGAAGGAATTGATAATCGCTATATATCCAATCTAACTCATAGATTACGATGTATATGTAATAAATACTCGATTATGAGAGCACTATCGCCATCTATACCGGTTTAATCAATAGACTATGGTACACGATCGGTCAAGTCACCTCATATTATATCAAATGTAAGATTCCACATCGAATCAGTTTCCGAAAAGCCCAATGTTTTACAAAATCACATATTTCATTGCATCTACTATTATCAAACTCTCTTTTTTAAATCACATACACACTTATTTTCAAAATTATGGGCAAACTAGGAAACATGTCTTTTTCATCCCATTCCTAAAATTTTGATTTCTAAAGCAAGTACGGAAAGCTGTAAAGTAATAGCAATAGCATGCAAGAACTGAATTATAATATGAGCATATCCTACTTAAGAGACCGAAAGGACGAATTGGGTGCCTAGCACCTTCCCAATTCGTAACTTAATCCCCGAACCTTCGAATCAACTGGTTTCGCATACATTGTATATAAGAGGATATTTAGTCTATAAATACGTCTCTTTTACACAATTTTTTTTGTTTGTTTAGTAAAACAAATTGGCAGACTCTTATTCTTTTTAAAATCGATTTTCAAAGCAAGACGGAATCGCCTCCCACAAGGACTCAGGCATCGAGAACGCGAATTCTCAGAACCTCCAATAACAAAAAGAGAAACTATACATTTTATTTTATATACCTAAAGTTACAAGAAACCTATTTTCCTTTTGTAATTTTTAATTTCCTTTACTTTGTGACATCTTCAGTAAATGTGTATCCCCAAATTATTACCTGTTAGTCCTTTTGTATAAAACTATTATTTACAAACTAGTTTGCTTAAAAAAAGTTGATTGTGCACTGCAAATGAATATATATATATATATATATATAAGAATGAGTGACATATAATGAACAAGAATATATTCATATATATATGTACACGGAAATTTTCAAATGCAAATCGATCCATACGGACCAGGCCTTTTTACGACGTTTTTTGGTAGTAAAAACATCGGGAATATTTTTACGACAAAAAAACCCATCGTAAAAAAGTTTGGTCCGTACGAACTAGTTCATACTAAAAACGAACTATATATATATGTCACTCATTCATGATATATGTTAGATGTCACCTCTGAATATATATATTGGTCTAATGTATTTCATTCCTCATGCCCAATAAAATGTTATGTCCAACTGGGTCAATATTATCTTAAAAAAATTTAAATTCTTAATTAAAACTAGCTAGGGCTGCCTGGCTATGTATTTAAAATAGTGTTAAAGTAGTCACAGCAAAGTAAAGAGCAAACACGTTAATTATAAGGGTGGATTTTTATACCATTATTACCATATCAACCCGTATCATACCATACAATTATCAAAATGTACCGAATTTTGGTAATGGCTAAGTATTATACCGTACCAAAATAATATGGTGCAGTACTGGTACTAAAAATCAATATCGATGGTATATCAAACCATACTAAAATTTTGGTACGTACCATGGTATACCATACCATACCGTATCGTACCATACCAATTGTACCATTAATACGAAATAATATTTTGTTTAGATTTTAGTACCAAATACCAAAATAATACTAATATACCATAATATTTACCAATAACATTTAAATCAAGAGTCCAGATTTGAGCTAACTAAGGTTTCACTTTCACACTATCTTAAAGTTCATCGTCTCACTCAAAAACACGTCGCCATATCTTTCTCTTTCACACCTTTTCCTTTATTATTCTCTTTAGATCTGAAATCGCCAAATACCTATGCGGCACTACCACCCCCACCACCATTATATACAATATCTATTTTTAATCACTTCATCTACCTCTGCCTTTTCCAATTTTACTGGACATATTTCAATCCGTTTGAAGTTAATTTCTTATCTCTCTCTCTCTCTCTCTCTCTTTTATATCCACCTATCATTTAGGTTCCTTTAATTAATCAAAGGCTAATCCTATTAAACTTTAAATATCAAATATTTATCATTATTTTTTTAATCGTGTTAAACTTCAATCATTCGGTTTCCAAGTATTTGATAGATGTGTATGTGTTAATTATAATTTATGATGCAATAATATTTGTACATGGTTTAGTGTTTTTGGAACAATTGATTGCAAAAACTTAATTAAAGGTAAGAAAAAATAAATTAATTGTTTTGTTTTAGCAAAAAATGCTTATTTTTGATCGTCCACTTTCAGTTTTATTTTTAGAATTGATTTTTTGGTAATATATCGTACCACACTATACCATACCAATATTTTGGTCAATAGTAATGAATTTTGGCGTACCAAATTTTTAATACGGTACACAGTATACTCGGTATGATATGATATGGTATTGTACCAAAGCCACCCCTAGGCAATTATTTATATGCAAGGGCGGTGTTATTTACACCACCCATTTCTGTCACAAACACCACCATCCAAAATTTAACTAAAAACACATTTTAACACTACCTTATTTATCACAAACACTCCCTTCCATTACTTGATGTTAGGTGAGTTTATATAAGTGCACTCACCTCTCATTAGGCGAGCTTTATTTGAAAAACATTCAAGTCATTCATTGCTTGATGTTAGGTGAGTTATTATAAACAAACTCTCCTCCAATAAAACGAGTGTGTGTATCTGCACTCATCTCTCATTAGGCGAGTCTTAGGGGTATTAGTAATAAAAAATTTACCTTTAGGGCTTGTTTGGTTCGAGCTTTAGGAATTGAATTGGCATTCTAGATGCCAGGAAACCTTTATTCCTGACATCCTTTATTGGATTCCATTAATGCTCGTTTGGTTGGAGTTTTAGGAATGAACTCGGTAATTTTTTTTTTATTTTCTGGAATTTTTTTCCATTTACTGGGAAAAATATTTTTTTTTTTCATTTTTTGGGGAAAAATAAATTTTTTCATTTGTTGGGAATTTTTTTTTCCACTTTCTAGGGAAAAAATAATATTTTTAATTTTTTGGGAATTTTTTTTTTTTATTTTCTGCGGAAATTTTTTTTTTCTTTCACTTTCTGGGAAAAAATAATATTTTAAATTTTCTGGGATTTTTTTTTTCATTTTCTGGAAATTTTTTTTTTCCCACTTTCTGGGGAAAAAATAATATTTTTAATTTTCTGGGAATTTTTTTTTTCATTTTATGGAAAAAATTAATTTTTTTCACTTTCTGGGGAAAAAAAATATTTTTAATTTTCTGGGAAAAAATAAATTTTTTTCATTTTTTGGGAAAAAATATTTTTTTTCATTTTCTGGGAAAAAATATTTTTTTTTCACTTTCTGGAAATTTTTTTTTTCATTTTCTGGGATTTTTTTTTTTTTTCATTTTCTGGAAAAAAAAACAGCTTTTGGACAAAAAAAAAAGGATTCCTCAAATTGGGAATCCAAGATTCCTCCCAATTTATAAAGGAATAGATTTTGGCAAAATGGGGGAATTTAGGATTCATAGGAATCCTAAATTCCTACCTAAAACTCCAACCAAACAAAATAATTCTCATGGAATGGAATTTAAGATTTCAAGAATCCTCAAAAGTTCGAACCAAACGAGCCCTTAGGGTATTTGTGAAAGAAATGGCAGGTGTAAATAACACCGCCCATATGCAAAGTATTTTTGGGCGTTAGTGTTCATTTATTTTGAATTTTTCTTTTAATATACAAAATTTGCAGAATTAAGTAGAATGACTTTATCAAACAAATAGAAAATTAAGCAAAATTCAATTTAGAGAAATTTCATATCCAATCAAATCCAATAGAATAGGAAATTAAGCAGAATTAAGTTTAGAGAAATATAAACAACTACTTTAATCTACTTCCTCCGTCCCTAAATGCAGTTTCCATATCCATGCCTTAGAACCAAATGCTAGATAGGCTTTAGGTTACTATCTACATGATACCCACAATATAGAGTGCAAATTTTGAACTAATAAAGCTTGATATTTCCTTAAACCAAGTCATAATCAAAGAAAATTCTAAAGTAAAGGAAGAATACCTTGATAGTCAACAAATCAAAGAGCTAAATCAATGATATTTGACTCGATCAAACAAGGGAGAAACCTAGGGTTCTTCGCATATGAGGTAGATCTGGGGTTTTTGAGAGGAAGTTTTAAATTTGGGGGAACCAATGAGAAAATGAGCTGAGTAAATGATACCTATGAATTTGATCTATCCATATGATGTGAGCCATGAAATTGATTTCAGATGAATGTTACGAAAACTCCTGTAGCAAAAATTATTGAAAATGAGACCAGCGTACAATATTTGAAAATAAAGATTTTCTTAATATCCCCATGAAATTGTTATAAACGGAGTCATGGACCAAAACGGAGTTCACCATGGTTTCAGCCCGAATCTGAAACAATTTGTAGAAACTATGAGTGGGCTACTCAAATTAACCCTTTTGGCTAGAAAAAACACGTGTCTTGGCCATTAACTGTGATCCTTGTAATGAATTTTCCTGTAACTATTTTATTAATTTGGTGTAGTGCTTTCTTTCTCCGGAATGCTTCCACTCATACTCCATCTTAGGATGTAATAGCTGTAAATTGGAGTTGAAATAGGAAAGAGTATCTTAATAATTTTAAAATTTTAACTCCATTGTAAGATGTAATAACCGTAAATTGGAATTGAAATAGGAAAGGGTATTTTAATAATTTAAAAATTTTTAATATGAAAATTCGAATATACTCACGACGAACAAAAAAGTGTTTAATATCTTTTAAGTGAGTTACTTTATGTGCAAACTCTGAATCCATTACTCCCTTGTCACAAGATTCGGATTTTAATCAATGAATGAAACCAACAAATAAAATAATATATATATATATGAAAAATTTTAAGGGCGAATTGACCTGTATAGAGTAAGTTTTTTTTTACGATGTTCAATGTATTTTACGACAAAAATATCATAAAAAAGATGGATCCATACGAACCGGTCCGTACCGGCACAGACTCTATTTGTACTGAAATTATAAAGCAAAATATAAATAAAAATATAAAAGAAAGAAAAAATATATATCGAAGCAAGTTCGTTGTCAGGGAACGTTGGGAAGTCTTTCGTTAGGCCTCCCCTCTTTTCTCTCTCCAAAATTTTCTTGAGAGAGAGAGAGAAAGAGTCACCATTTCTCTTCTTCTTTCGTTCCCGAGATCTCCCCCTTTTTATTCGCCTGAATCAGATCATCATTATATCAGATCGCCGGAGCCAATCACTGGATCAATGGCACGGCCACGGCAACAACGCTCACGCTGCTCCACAGCCGCCATCGTCGTCCTATGCCTCATGGTCGTTTCGTCGTCGTCGTCGTCCGAGCCTGAAGATTCCGATTCCTTTATCCTCCGTTCACCTCTCGCCGGCGGTGGTAGCAACCGCCACGCTATGTTTTTTCCTCTATTTCTCTATCCTCCTCCTAATTCCTCACACAGCAGCTCCTCTGCCTCGCCCGGCGGTAGAAATTCACGTCGTTACATACTGAGATCTGATTCTCATCGCCCTAACGCTCGTATGGCTCTCCACGACGATCTCCTCCTCAACGGGTAATTTACTCCCATTTTCTTCATTTCTAGATTTGCTTTTAGGATTCGGTCCCTCCCTGAATTATCCATGCCATGATATAAAGTAAAGATGCTTTCCACAATCTCTCACTGCAATCTCTCACAGAATATATTATTTCCCGATATTTGTCACAATATCCACACCTCTTGCGATAGCTCAATCTCATTACTTGAGGTTAGGCGGTGTTGAGACTATAAATCCCACATCAGGAAATGATATTCTCTCAAAATAATATATAAAAATAAGGGACTACATGGATGCTCTCAAAGCAATATATAAAAATAAGGGACTACTTGGATGCTCCGAACACTAATAAATATGGTTTCATAAGGCAGAATTATGCCACACCTTACGGAATCCTAAATTTTTCTTTAATGTAACTGAGATTGTTGGTGCAATTGACTGATGTTCTAGGTACTACACTACTCGGCTGTGGATCGGAAGTCCACCACAGAAATTCGCTCTTATTGTGGATACAGGGAGTACTGTTACTTACGTTCCATGCTCTACATGTGAACAGTGTGGCAAGCATCAGGTGAATTTTCAATTTGGATTTTAAAATTCAGTTTGGTGATGTTGATGAAAATATGGTTTTGCTTTGGTGGTGGATTATCTGTAGTTATCTAAAAACAATCTAACCAAAAATCTTCAAATTTCGTTGGCCGACTTAAATTCACTTTATCATAACAGAAAGCATAATCATAGGCAGAAAATTGAGGCAGTGTTATAAGCATGTGTTTTACACCAAAAGTTAGAAGAGGTTAATTGGTAGTTATTTTCAGATGCAGAATTAAGCATTAAGATGCGCAAACTCACAACTTTTCTCTCCTGTTGTACCTTGTTAAATTTTCTTGACATGGATCTCTAGAAAACATAGTATGGGTCCAAGTGAAATGCATTCAGCAATCAGCATTCAAAGCTACTAGGCTAAAACAAACAAAATCTATTCCGTGATTCATTTAGATATAAACAAACAAACAAACTAACAAACAGATTGTGGAGCTGACATTCAGTATTCAACTATCAGAGGCTTCAAAAATCTAAAGGCGGGTTTGTGCATACCTGCTAACGTGCACAGGGAGCTAAGTAGCCAACAGTTGAAGAGATGATTGTAAAAGTTAGAAAAAGTAAACCTTGCAAAGATCAATCAAAAGATGTAGAGTGGTTTTGTTTATAAATGAATTTCATTTTCTGTAAAATAAATTTTGTGCAAGCAGTGTGGTGGGTGACACGGTAGACTGTACTTCATGATTCTATCAGGTCTGTGTAAGCTTCAGGGACACTAGTGCATCAGTCACTTTTTCTATGATTTAAAAACACTAAATATACAGCCATGTGCTTAGTATCTGCCTTGTTTTGTTTTCTTTCTTTCCACGCCCGGAGACTGAGTATCAAATTTTGTTTTCACCAGGACCCAAAGTTTCAGCCGGAATTGTCAAGCACCTACCAACCTGTGAAATGCAACCCTTCTTGCAATTGTGACAGTGATAGGGTGCAATGTGTTTATGACAGACAGTATGCTGAAATGAGTTCCAGCAGTGGTGTACTTGGTGAGGATATTATATCTTTTGGCAGCCAAAGTGAACTTTCACCCCAGCGTGCTGTTTTTGGTTGTGAAAATGTCGAAACTGGTGACCTTTACAGTCAACATGCTGACGGCATAATGGGTTTGGGCCGTGGTGATCTCAGTATTGTCGATCAGCTCGTTGACAGAGGTGTAATAAGTGATTCTTTCTCCCTATGTTATGGTGGAATGGATGTTGGTGGTGGTGCCATGGTTCTTGGTGGAATTTCACCCCCTGCGGATATGGTGTTTAGCAAGTCGGACCCTGTGCGCAGGTACGTTTTGTAAATATTATTCTAGCAGGGTTTGTTTGATAAAAAAAAAACCTGGAAAATGATTGAAAACATTTAATTTTTATCAGAAGTTGGACGTAGAGTCAAGTGATTTGGTGAGACACTCTTCATCTATTCATCTTTTTTCATGGAAAATTATTCTTACTAATCCCCCAAAGAATTGGGTTTCATGGGAAAAGCAGGAAAGTAATATAACATCTCCCTGAACCACTCTGTTTTTCCAACTTCTCTTAAAAATTAGTATTGTTTTCAATCATTTTCCAACTTTTTATCAAACTCGCCCATAGATATGAAAACCGCATGTGTTTTTCTAATAAATACCTTTGATACATCTCACGCATTTACTCTAGTCTCGGGATGGCAACAGTCCCTATTACAATATTGAGCTGAAGGAGATACATGTTGCTGGGAAGGCGTTGCCTTTAAATCCAAGGGTTTTTGACGGAAAACATGGAACCGTCCTAGATAGTGGTACAACATATGCTTACCTACCAGAAGCAGTATTTGTGGCATTTAAGGATTCTGTAAGATTCACGTTTCTCAAGTTTTATCTTTATTGTGTTCAATTCCTGAGTTTGATTGATACTAAAGATATTTAAGCATAATTGAACTTTTTTATCTTCAAGATGCTTATTCTTGTGAAGTTGTGATGTAATAGAGTTCAATTAATGTTATGCTGTTCTTGTGTAACAGACAATAAACGGGCTTGGGCTCTTAGGTTCATGATTCATTTACTTAATATTTGATACATTCTGGCATAGGGAAAGGCATTGATGTCTAAATACAATCGAACATATAAATTACTGGTAGGAGTAAACAAAATACGCCTGGGAGCGTGGGCACTCCAATTCTTTTCTTTTCTTTAATTTAATCAAATGGATGGATGCTATTTTTTCCTTTCACTTAATTGGATCAAATTAATGTCTAAATACAATCTGTTTTCAGTTGTTATTTTCTGAAAATTTGCTGCAACTTTTTCGAACATTAATTAAATCTTTCCATTTGAATATTTGTGACATTGTTGAATTTCAATTCTCCCAATTAGAATTGACTCTGAAGTGAATGAACCCTTGATGGAGGGACGGTGGGCATAAATCAACTCCATGGAGACTTTTTGTAGAACTTTTTGCATAATTGGCTTACAGTTAACATATTTTATTTTGATTACCCTTTTCTCTCTTTAGTAATTTTTCCTTCTTCCCCATGCAGATCATGAAAGAACTTCATTCCTTAAAGAAGATCCGTGGTCCTGACCCAAGTTACCATGATATTTGTTTCTCTGGTGCTGGAAGGTATTTGTTTGTAGCATAATAGGAACAAGTTAATGCAATCATATATATGGATTGATTAACTTGTGGTTGAGTCCTAGAGGGGCATATTTCTCTGACATAAAATAGTGACATTGCCAATTACTTAATGTATTGTCATAAGTATGAATTTTGTATGGACCCCACACTCTAACCAATACATGGTGGCCACAGTAGATATGCCAGTTTTTTATGTCACACGCATATATGTCCATCTAGAATTATTGATCTTTTTTGTAGCAAGTAATGTTAAATCTTGATTTTTTTCTTCAGTGATGTTTCCCAACTCTCAAAAACGTTTCCAACCGTTGATATGGTATTTGGAAGTGGACAGAAACTGTCACTATCTCCTGAAAATTACTTATTCAGGGTAAGCATCTGATAAGAAACAACTGTTTTCAATTATTTTCCAAAACACTCATATCTTTCTCCAATTTCTCATAAAAATTTAGTATTGTTTTCAATTATTTTCCAACTTTTTTTTTTTTATCAAAGCGGCCTTAAGGAAACATATTTTCTTTTGGCTCTCGATTTGCATGCTTCCGATTTCCAACATGCACCGATTCCCATTCTCTGTTTATTCATTCATCTCCATATATAGCATTCAAAGGTGCAAGGAGCATATTGCCTCGGAATTTTCCAGAATGGAAAGGATCCAACCACTCTTTTAGGAGGTATCTTATACTTTACCAACAATCTATTCTTGAAATTTTCATCTCTATTAGTCTATTTTCCGTCTTATGACAAAAAAAATTCCCCCTTGAATATTAAAAAGCTGATGTCGTTTCCTTTCTTTTAATCAGTACTTTTGGGAATTTTTTATAATGTCTATCAAATTTTGTAACAGGAATCATTGTGCGTAATACATTTGTAATGTATGATCGTGAACATGAAAAGATAGGATTTTGGAAAACTAATTGTTCTGACTTATGGGAAAGACTTAACGTTTCTACTGCGCCTTCCCCACTGCCTTCAAATAGAACGAATTCAACTATGGAGCCACCTGCATTTGCTCCTGCTGGACCTCCACAGTATGTCCCTCCAGGTATATTAAGTAACCTTTGAGTTGCATTCTATTTAGATAGCCTAGTCTACCCTATAATTTGAACTTTTGAAGTAAACTGTAAAAGTATGACAAAAATGATAGATGGCCCAGTGATTAAACGTGAGCGTAGATTGCTTCAAAATGAAGGTTCAATTTATGTTGCAATATTTTTATTTTTTTATGAAAAAAAAAACCCTAAAAAAACTGCAACGGTAAAATAGACATTTCAAAAATATGACCTAGCTTCATTTGGCGGTTGAAAGTAGTCCTTGCTTTATATGATAGTATAGAACTATAGATAATACATCCTGCTTATCGATTTGTGTCATGCTAGAAGGCTTGATTTAAATTGATTTTCAATCTAAATCAAGACTTCGGTTTTCGTTTCCATGTATTGCTTCACTTTAGATATCTATAGCATTATATTTACGTTTTCTTTTTGTTTGTATGAATTTCACATACCACACATATTGAAGAAATTCAGAATCAATACTGCTGTTTATTGTCTCAGTCACATTTGACACTCATGTCATCTCTCTCTCTGCAACATTTTGCTAATTTTATCAGTTATCAAGCTCAAGAATACAATTCTTCTATAGATTTTGGCTTGGTGCACATTAGCTACCCTCTTGTGAAATTCCACCTTTGGGCTCTCGAAAGGTTTTTTTTTTTTTTTTTTTTTGCTGTTTTAGGATTTTTTTTTTTGATTACGAGTTTTAGGATATTTTTAATTGTAATAACTTGAAATAGGGGCCTCAGATTTTATTTTTGTTAACTCTGAGTCTGAGCTTTTTTTTAGTGTAGCGAATACATAGGCATAATTTTACGTTTCCATATATTTAAAAATATGAGGGCATTTCCATCATTTTTTGCCCCTTGTAGTATGTTCTAGCAGTGGGTCTCCTTCTGTATATATTCTCTTTCTGTAACCAAAGTACCAAACCAGCCTTTTATAGTTGAATTCTTTTCTGCTCCAAGTCTTGGAATTCTCTTGGTAATTAGCAAAGCTTAGTAGAATCTTGTATCCATTTCCTATTACCAAAAAATTGAAGACATAACTCGACTTTTGTCTTCAATTTTGCTGTGAATTTTTCTACATTCCCTATGCTTAATCTGCGTCCATTTTGGCTCTCAATAATGACTTCACGGGTAACAGTTAAGAAAAAAATTTAATTTCTTAAAGTTTCAAGCTAATTTTCACCTATGGAAATGAAAGAATATCTAAGTAAAAAGATTCATGTCCTCATTAGTCATTTCCTATATTTGCAGGGGAAATAAAAGTCGGAGTCATAACATTCTCTATGTCATTGAATGTTAAGTACTCGGACCTTAAGCCTTCCATCACAGATCTTGTGCAGTATATGGCCCGGGAATTAGATGTAAATGCTTCCCAGGTAGATTAATTTTTTATTTTAATGCATAAATTTTGATCTTTAATTATTTTACTACTCCGTTCTCACGCACTTGAAAGCTCATTTTACATTTGATGAATGCTTTCAGGTCCATGTGCTGGATTTTGAATCCAAAGGAAACGATTCCCTCATAAGATGGGCCATTTCCCCAGCAGGATCTGCAGAATATATTTCCAATACCAGTGCAATGGTAAGTTTTTGCCTTCTTGAACTTTTGAGAAGTTACTTTTGTCAGGATTAGAACTATTTGCGCTTATTCAATATGCCTGTTGGCATTGCAGAGTATTGTTAGCCGGTTAGCTGAAAATCGTGTCCATCTTCCTGAAACTTATGGAAGTTATAAGTTTTTCGATTGGAATATCGAGGCTCAATCAAAACGGTAATCTTAAGTTTTGTGTCTGTTTTTCCTATTTTACAATATCTCTTGTTTGTTTTGCTTCAAGTTTCTAACTGACCTAACGACACAGTTGGTTTAGAGTAACCTGGACCAACCCGCAAAGCATATAAGAATTCTCTTTATATGTCATCTCTCTCCCTCTTTCCCTGACATAGAGGAAAGCTATGGAAAGAACAAAACATGTACTTGAAAGATAGTTTGCCTCCTACGATTATGTAGAGTTCCTTAAATGGGAAGGAAATATGTGGAGAGAAAATACAGAAGAAAACTGCCATCTGCCAAACATTAAAAATAGATTATGCTCTATTAATGCCAAAGATAGAAATCATCCTGGAATTGACGGAAGTCAATTCTGAATTTACTAGCACAACCTATTACCAAATCTGATCCTGCCCCATGAATAGTAAGATTGCAGATTTTGGGGGCCTAAACAATGGAATTTGGGCGATTTCAGATCTAACAGTCTTGGCCCCACGAGATTCTGGGCCTGGCTGGCTTGCTAAGATCTAGTGTGTGGCCAAATAATCTTCTGCCGCCAACTCTCTCTCTCTCACATCTCTGGTTTTTTTCTCTTTTTTTTTTTTTGCACTGATGCGCAGGTCATGGTGGCAGCAGTATCACTATATTTTGATAGGAGCAATTTTGGTAACATTAGTTCTCGGATTATCGGTTACTGGGGCATGGTTTGTTTGGAAACGTAGGCAGCAACAATCCCCTATTGCATACAAGCCTGTGGACTCGGTTGTCCCCGAGCAAGAAATGCAACCCCTATAAAACCCACAAAAGTAACCTTTTGGCCCAATATATACAATGTCTATATATTGATGCCAAAAAATATTGGCGCTGTCATTTTTTACTTGTAGTGACTGATTTTTGTAAACCATAGCTGGCCAGATTGATGAGAATTTTGTGAAGCCAAAATACATACCTTCTTGCGCTTTTGTTATAATGTTTCATTGAGAACTGGGAATAGTAGTAGAAATGTAAAGGTTAAGTGCTCAGGTTTGGTTATGTCACATATATGAATTTGTATGTGAATATTTTGTAAGGTATCATTGAATTACAAGCTTGACCAATAAGTCACATTCACAAAGTTACTTTATATCTACGTATTTTTTCAATAAAAACTAGTGAAGTGCAATGATTTCTTGGTTTATTGTAATCTTTGTTGTTTATGCTCCTAAGGAGAATTACCCAGGGTTTTGCATAGGATATTTTTATTGGCTAGGTTCATGACCTATAAAGGAAAAAGATAAATCTGCTTTGAAATTTGAGAGAGAGAAAGTGATCACAGGTTGAAATGTATTTACGAATGTTTTTGGAATTTTTTTGGGCTATATGGCATTGCTATCTCATCTATATTTAATAATATAACTTATTTCCAGTTGTAAAATTTATTCATTGATTTTGTTTCAAATAAAAAGCAGCTCTAATTTAACACGTCTTACAAAAGAAAATTGAAACTTTTAATTAAAGATGTAGAGTAGTACAATTACAAGTTTTAGATTTATTTTTTTTAGATCGTGGTTCCGGTTTGTTGTGTGATGGAGATTTTAAGGTATATTCTTCTAATGCTGCTTTAGGCGCGCGCTGATTGATCAATCATTTTCTATAATGGGTGGTGGTGGTTTGGCGTAGAAGGCTGTAGCTTCTTCGGCCTTGACAGGGCTCGTTTGGTTGGAGTTTTTGAGGATTCCTAGAATCCTAAATTCCATTCCATGAGGATTATTTTGTTTGGTTGAAGTTTTAGCTAGGAATTTAGGATTCCTAGGAATCATAAATTCCCCCATTTTGCCAAAATCTATTCCCTTATGAATTGGGAGGAATCTTGGATTCCCAATTTGAGGAATCCTTTTTTTTTGTCCAAAAATTGTTTTTTTTTTTAGAAAATGAAAAAAAAAATTCAAAAATATTTTTTTCCCAGAAAGTGAAATTTTTTTTTCCAGAAAATGAAAAAAATTATTTTTTCCCAAAAATGAAAAAAAAAAAAATTTCCAGAAAATGAAAAAAAAAATTCCCAGAAAATTAAAAATATTATTTTTTCCCCAGAAAGTGAAAAAAATTATTTTTTTCCAGAAAATGAAAAAAAAACAAATTTCCCAGAAAATTAAAAAAAATATTTTTTCCCAGAAAAAGAAAAAAAAAATTTCCCAGAAAATTAAAAATTTTATTTTTTCCCCAGAAAGTGAAAAAAATAAAATTTCCAGAAAATGAAAAAAAATATTTTTTTCCCTAAAAATGAAAAAAATTATTTCTCCCCAGAAAATGAAAAAAAAAATGTTTCTCCCAGTAAATGAAAAAAAAAATCCAGAAAATTTAAAAAAATAATTTGCCGAGTTCATTCCTAAAACTCCAACCAAACGAGCATTAATGGAATCCAATAAAGGATGCCAGGAATAAAGGTTTCCTGGCATCTAGAATGCCAATTCCATTCCTAAAACTCGAACCAAACGAGCCCTGAAGGCAGAAGCGAGAGAGGCATGTTTCTTAGCTGCTACTCGCAGACGCGCATTTTAAAGGATATCTCTATTTGCAGTGACTTTATAGCTCCGTTTAATTATAACATGAAAAAAGAAAATAAAATACTTGATTTGGTAAGAAATTAAAAAATAAGTTGAAACATATGATAAAATACTTTTTATTACGTGCTTATTTTATTGTAGATCCTCCGTCTTTAATAATTTTTTGTGAAAAAATTTTCTTGATCAACCACCAAGAAAAATTTCTCCATGGAAAAAGTTACAAATTAAGAAGATATCTCATCACATATCTCAATTTATTTTTTAGTTTCTCACAAAAATTAACTACTTTTTTTTTATATTGTTATCAAACGAAATATAAGATTTTTTGTCTCCCTATCTAGCATCGTGTTGGATCTTGATCCCCTGGGAGATAAAGGGCGGCTCTCACTAATGTTAAAAGCTAGGCCGAGGATATTGGATTGTTAGAATAGTTTATGTTCGATCTCTCCATGTGAATTGAAGCATTGGACGTATGCGCCCCCGTTCTCAGTTGCAGGGGTATTTTAGTTTTTGGTCGTAGTGAAAATTAGGAAACTCAAATTTAAATCTAAATTGAATTTAAAATTTTGGTTTTAGTTTTTAAATCTTTTAAATCCAAACTCGAATTAAAATTTTTGATTTAGTTTTGGTTCCATTTTATTAATTTTTTATATAGGGAAAATGCCTCAAGTCATTGTTTGAGTACCAGGCAAAAAATAGATAAATTGTAAAATGACACTTATTTTGGTCAGAAATATAATAATTCTATACCTACTATTACTTATTTTAAATAGGAAAAAAAATCAACTCTTACATTTACAGAATAATTCTAATATTCATGATAAATCAAAGGGTCGGCTCTCATCGGAGATT
The DNA here is from genome assembly GCA_021464415.1 of Lonicera japonica. NCBI lineage: Eukaryota > Viridiplantae > Streptophyta > Magnoliopsida > Dipsacales > Caprifoliaceae > Lonicera > Lonicera japonica. The sequence goes on from CM038469.1 coordinate 14,953,214, forward strand.
GTACATTTTAGTAACATAAAGTTTTAGATAGTAAATTAATATTATTTTTGAGTCATATATGCAATCGTTCGATTTTGTTCGGTTTGGTGGTACGTTGCCTCAACCCAAACCTGAACTAAATATATTCGATTTTTAATTTTTTTTTGGGTTCGGTTTTAATAGATCGCTATAATTCGGTAGTGCGATTTTTGAATTCGCCATAACACCCCTATCCAGCTATTGGATTTGTGTCTAAAATGTCTCTTCTGTTGTATTTTGCTTTTGTTTTACTGTGCATAAAAAAAACAAAAAACAAAAAAATAATTGGTTGATTGAAAGAAGGTTCGGCGGTTGAAAGAATATGGTATATTGGTCAACGGAGACTTCATAAGGATTAACGTCCAAAATGGAGGACGTTATTAGATCAGACATGCACATGCCAATACTCAAATTTATTTTATTTTACAAATCAGAATAATTTTAAACCACAATTCTTTCCACTTCTTAGTTTTTGGGTGCTTCAACAATCTTTTTTTTTTTTTTTTTTTTTTTTAACTATTCTTCTTTTTTATGGCTTTCAATAAGGTGTATTATATCATATTAAATTTTAGACTAATTTTCGCTCGCAAATTAAAATAATTGCCATAGCTTGTCCATCGCTATTGGCGTTCGGAGGCATGATAATATGATGGAATTTTTTTAGGCGGTATTATTTACGCCTCCAAATTTATTACAAACACCCCCTTCTATAATTTAACTAAAAATACAATTTATATTGCATGATATTAGGCGAATGCTTAGTAACATATTTTCCATATTTATCTTTATTGCATGATATTAGGTGAGTGCTTATCAACACATTTTCCATATTTGAGCCGAAATTATGTGAATGGACTCCCTTACTTATATACTCATGTTGAGTTTTACAATTTATCTATGTTGGATCAATGGTTTGACCCAACCATTCTTAACAATCTAATCATAAATCCACTTCTTACTTAGGTAACAAAACTCACAGCCAGACCTCCTCTAGCTGCTCTAGCAGTACGCCCAACACGATGAACATAGTCCCTTGAATACTTACAGTGATTGACCAATTATGTTTTGCTAAAACTATGTGTAACAAACTTGCAAAGTGTTGTAAAACAAATATTTGTGAAATACAGCAAGCCTGTAAGAATATCCAAACCACGGATGGCAACATTAGTCGCAAGCAATGTCAAGACTTTTCTAGACTTGAATTGATATAGTGCAGCAAGCCTTAAGTACTGGGAATTGTATGAATGTAAAGCAGCGACTTCAACGTCTAGCTCATCCAGCAATAAACTCAGAAGATAATAACTCCTGATTAAACATTACACATATATAAGGTGAAAGTCCAACTACAAATTGAAAAATGCTACTTGGATTATAAGGCAAGAGGTGTATTGAAAGAGAAGTGATAGTCGATTAAAAATATAAAGACAAATAAATCCTAAGAAACTATACTTGTAGGTCAAAAACGATGGCAGATCGAACGCCTATATCTTAAGATGGCATCGACTAATGAATTAATCTGCTCCGCCAACCATGAGCATGCACGTGGCCGTCCACGTTAGCAACCAAACCTGCCGTTGTGAAAAGAGCTCGAGACCTCTGCCTGAGTGGCAAAGCCCTACCTGAGTGCCACCTGCTGACCCAAGCTTTGGGAGTTTGGGCGACCAGCCAACAATGATCGTTTTTACATAATGAGATTTAGAGCTCAAAGACCAGAGCTCTCCCAACGAGCTCTAAAACTCTTTGGCCAACCACTGTGTCAGAAAAAGGTATAGACAGTACGGACGACTACTACTAAGTCCACCAACGCTGTAGAACCTCCCTCAACTTCATTAAATGTATACCAATTGCATTTAATGCACCAAAATATATGGAGAAGTAAGGTCAGAGTCGGTGATGTCTAGGAATGGCCTCAGACCTACTCTAATAGCTCCTTCACGCGTTTCCTCTCTGTCATATATATGTGAAAAGCATTTACTTCTTCCGCCAACAAGGTAACCAAGCAACGAATAGTTAGCAATTGAGAAAGACTTGAACATCCAAGCTTTTATCACAAGACAAAGAGAGATAGAGCTAAAAAAGCTCACGACAGAGCCCCTAGTATAGAGAATGTAAAACTTGTATGGCTTAGTAATATCTTTGTTGTAATCTTGAAAGAATAAAATAGTATAGAGACTTTGTCAGCTTATAACGTAAACTCATTTATCAAAATACAAGGCAGCCCGAGCTTCTAACTCTATTCTCAAAGAGGAGGACTAACCCATATTTTCATATGAGGCTAACCTCCTGATGTGATCGACCCTAACCTTCCTTAGCCAAGAAATTATAAGAGGTTTTTACATTCAGTGTAGCCACGCCGAAGTTGTTTTCTAGTGTGTTCTCACGACCGGCTGGTGGAATAATTTAATTAGTTTTATTTATTTACTTTATATTTCTTAAAAGCCCAAGGATTATTATTATTTAGAGTATTGTCATGTTAGGAATGTATTGGGCTTATTTTAGAGTATTTATTAGTTTCCTTATTGCATTAGAATTATTTTAAATGTTATTTTTCTTTTTTTAAAATAGGAATTAGTTTCCATATTGTTTTAGGAAACTAATTAGCTGCATTATCTCCTATTTAAATGAGTTCTTTTCACTGTATTAGAAAGACTTGGATAAATATAATAAGAGTGTTTTCACTTTTAAGTTCTTAAAAACTTGTTGAATGATTTCGAATGATTTATTCGTATTATTCTTGACTTATCAATTAATCATTCACAATCAATTATGGCATCTTTGACTACACTAAAGTTCACACCTTCATTATAGGTGTTGGGTTGAAGTTTATCTTCCATCTATCGTCCAATTCTAAAGTTCTAGTCTGTTTATAAACTATGGGTCAAGGATTCACAAACAACCTGGTTAGGAGTACGATTCGGTATCGCGTCATTGGTATCAGAGCGAACTTCTACTCCAGGTTATCTATCTTTTTATTCTTGTGTTTTCAATTCCAGATCCCTAATCTTAAATCTTGTGATATGTTGATTCTATAACTTTGATTTAGGGTTTGTCAAAAAAAAAGAGTTAAGATCATATTTGTTTTTTTCAAAATCCCACTAGCAGTCTAAATTTGTGGTTTTCGCTATCGGAATGAGCTCGGATCATCCTGATATTTTGCAAGAATATTGTAAAATTGCGTTTCGAACAACATATCCGAAAATCAGCCCTATCCAATGGTTAGATAAAAAGTTATAGTTGTTTTACGATAGCACCTACAAAAAAGAAAAAAATCAAAATTTTTGGAGAAGGAGAAGTTGGAAACCCTAGAAAGCTTGTTAAATTCATTGTTAGGGTTTTCTATTCTATTTGTTGATTGATAATTCTAGCATCCTAGTATTCAATTTGAATTCATTCTTGCTAGAGTTATGACCTTTAGTTGAGCTCATTGTTAAAACTCTAGAAATTGTTAATTCATCATTAGAGTTTGATTTCATTGATTTAGATTATTTTGAACTGTTCTTGATCATTCTAGAATTGTTAGATTGTTAAACTCCTTTGCGTAGTTTCAATTATTCAAATCTTGACCTGTTCTTGAACATTCTTGATTATTATTGATTGTTAGATTTGTTGATCCATTAAGTAGATAATTAAATCAATATATCTTAAAGTTGTTCTTAGTCATCTCAATCATTCTTGATCGTTCTTGATTCGTTCTTGGTTGTTCTTGAGTGTGACCCTTAGTTAATATTCCAATTCATAATTGATTGGTTGATTCTTGATTGGTTTTGTTGGAAAACATTGCGGAAAGATTAGAATTTGTTCAACTTGTTTGCCAAGTTTCAAAAGTGAGATTGTGAGGTTTATCATTCTTAAGAAACAAACACGAGCGGTAAAATCAGAGTGACAGATCTTTGAGCAAAACACGAAAAGGAGTTTGGTGAGGATTATCTTTATTGCACTAATCCTTGTTTTGTAGCAAATATGTCCTAACTAAACTTTGAATATGACCTTCAAGCGAAGATTAAACGCGATAGTGCGCGATTAAAGCAATTAGAGATTAAACGGCGCATGCGGTTGAATAAAGCTCCTAAAAAGAAATTGAAAAGTGATGTGAATCGCGACCATATTTCTATCCGATATGACGAATCTGCGACCCTTGACGTTGAATACGTAAGAACCTTGGAATCACGCGAAGATGATGGAGGTGAAACCTCGACCCAATCCCTAAAACGAGAATGAACCTTGGTATAGTCGAAGACAAACAATCAATTGATGGATTAATTTATTGATAAGTCGAAGAACAACAAGAATATTATTCTGGCTGTTCGATGTGTTCTTGAACACAAGATGTGAAAAACACTCAAATTTGTATTAAAACCAAGCTGCCTCAAACATTAGAGTTACCTCTTTTAAATAGGAGGAGAAGAAGAAACCCTAATGAAACCTTAAACAAACCCTAAAAACGGAAATAACAAAACAAGCCCAATTTAAAGGCAACAAAAATAATGAAAAACTCTAAACAAGCCCAAAAACACTCTTAGCGGGCCCATCACTCTAAATACTAATTATACATAATCCTTGGGCTTTAAATGATGCAAATAAATAATAACAATAATAAAATGCCCTAATTATTCTATGTTTTCTTGGCTAAGCATTATTCTCCATTCTCGTTCTCCATCTCCATGAATATTTCTCTAAGCTCCAGCTTTATTCATTAACTTTTGGACCACGATCATGACTGCTTCCTTGATCTTCTTGGCGCTAGCTCGGGTGATTGGACTACTTGAAACCCGAATGGGATCTGCATAGTCTTCACTCCATGATTCAGCTCCTGTGCTATCCTTGGGCTCATAAAAAAGTCAGCCTTATAAAGTTAAATTTGAAAATGAATGGGATCCGGTTGTTACTAATAGAAGACATGGTGGTGAGGTTGGAGAAAATCGGGTTCGAGACAACAATATGGTAGTATCAAGAAGAAGACTCCTTTGAATGATCCCGAAGAATGGCACAAATTAGAGAAGATGATGGAGGCTTATCTTGAATTCCATATGAGGGGCAGCGAAGAGCCAAGTCCAAATGCATCCTCTTGCGAATCAGATCACTGTAAAGAGGAGGAAAATGCAACCACATCTAAGCCATTATCGGAGAATGAATCGGAATCTAATTCTAAGCCGCCATTGGAGGATGGAGAGAGTTATGTGCAATGCGAATCGTTGGATGCAAGAATAGTTCCGTGTGTGCAAATGAAAAAAGATGTACTGTGAGAAAATATCGTTCAAGTACAAAACATCATGCATGAATCTCCAAAGATCGCTATTGACACGGGACATCGTCATCACCGAGAAAGAAGAAGATATTCAAGTTGAAAGCTTGGTTTGGAATATTGTTGAAGTTGAACACGTTGATTTTATTGGTGTAGATAAGTGTGATTTTCATCCGAATTACTTGCTAGTCAACCTCTTCAACAAATTGAGAAAAATTGAGATATCGTATGGGATAAAGCTTGATGAGTTTCGATTTGCAAAGAGTGTCAAGCTCGTAAATATTCAAAGTATTTATTTTCATGGCATGGTAGATTCAAGCTATTTCAATTCGAGCTGAGAATAAAGCATGAAAAGTATTCAAAGTACTTGTTTTATTGGAATATGATATTCTAAGTTCCAAAGTTGCGTCCGAATGTCGAAGTTGTTAGAGACTACCGGAATCCATGGTGGGTAGGCCAGATTCGAAGACGAATCTTCTTGAAAATGAGGGGTATGATGTGATCCAGCCTAACCTTCCTTAGCCAAGAAATTAGAAGAGGTGTTTACATTCAGCGTGGGCACGCCGAAACTATTTTCTAGCGTGTTCTCACAACTGGCTGGTGGAATAATTTAATTAGTTTTATTTATTTATTTTATATTTTTTAAAAGCCCAAGGATTATTATTATTTAGAGTATTGTCATGTTAGGAATGTATTGGGTTTATTTTAAAGTGTTTTTTAGTTTCCTTATTGCATTAGGATTATTTTAGATGTTATTTTCCTTTTTTTTAAATAGGAATTAGTTTTCATATTATTTTAGGAAACTAATTAGTTGCATTATCTCTTATTTAAATGAGTTATTTTCATTGTATTAGAGAGACTTGGATAAATATAATAAGAATGTTTTCACTTTTGAGTTCTTAAGAACTTGTTGATGATTACGAATTGATTTATTCATATTATTCTTGACTTATCAATTGATCATTCACAATCAATTGTCGCGTCTTTGACTATACTAAGGTTCACACCTCCATTATAGGTGTTAGGTTGAAGTTTATTTTCCATCTATCGTCCAAGTCTAAAGTTCTAGTATGTTTATAGACTCGTCACCTCCTCTATACATCTTTGACTTCCTTAGTTTTTTCTTTATTATTCCAATTACTTAACCAATCATTTGACTGTGTTGTCGAAACTGACCTGCTCTAGTTTTTCGCATTAACATCTTCCATTTTAGACAAAATGTATAGGAGATAAAGATCCTTCACATTTTCGTGGATAAAAATATACTGATGTTTAAGAGAATCAACAATCTTGAAGCCTTCATATGCTTCGTAGAAGTATGCCTTATTTTTGGAAAGGTCAAGTAGTGTCTTTAGGTCACTTGTCATTGTTGCAGAAAATAATGAAGTTTGTTTGTTATTTGGTAAGCACAACACCGATCTTAGTTCCTCTTCAAATCCAACATTTAGAACCCTATTTGCTTTATCCAACACTAAGAACTGAAACAAAATAAAAACATGCATATATCACTATCATTAGTAAAATTATGTTTCCTATAAGAAAAAAAAAACAAAAAAAAAGTTGGTTAGATACACTAGTCCTTTTCGGGATGAACCAAATTAAGAGTTTGGTTTTCTTTGGAATATAATAAATGTACCAAATCTCAAAATAGTAAAGAAGTTTTATTTATAACTACTGCAGATACTCAAAATAAAAACATGCATATACTCGTCTATCTACTAGTAGTAGTAGTTCAATTATGTGTAATTTTATTTTATTTTGATAATAGCAATAATTTAATTATGTGTAATTTAACATGTTTCTTGAAATAAGTTTATGATTCATTGACTTGGAAATTCAAGAAAGGCATGCATTTTACAAAGAAAGCTCAATCTCTATATGATCGTACGTGGAATATTGAGAACTGGAACTAAATATCTAAACCGAAATCATTATACTCCACGAGGACTATTCTATCCACAGAAGAACTCTTCACTAGTCAAATTAAAAATCAAGATAAAAAGACTTTCATTCAAGTGGAGAACAAATAAACAAATCAAACATTCAAAAACTCGGCAATCCGATGATTGAGTGAGTGCTTAGATTATATGTAAAGTTTCTTTATTGATCAAAGTACACAGCTCAAACATGATCATTCATCCTTCTTTGATTAAATCAAACAAGTTTTGAATTTAAAAACTTTGAAACCAACATTTTGGGTAATTAGCAAAAATGACCCTTGGAGTTTGGCCAATGTCCCTTGCTCACCCTTAAAGTTAAATTTTCGGTTGAATCATCATTAAAGTTTCTAATTTTTCCCTCACTCGTCCAAAACTAGACCTCCCATTAAAAACTTGGACGGAAACTGCACATGGTTGTCATTAGACTTTATTTGAAGGGGCATTTTTGGTACTTTTGCTTTGGTGGGTCAAAATATATACTAACCACGTTCTAAATTTCTTATATTACCAGGAACTTTATTTAAGAGGAGAAAAGAAAAGAGAGATTAAAGAAAAGCTTATGAATAAGATACGAGAGAACAATGGTGGCTATAACTTGCCATTGTTTTAGGAAAGCTAGAATGGTTACCTCATGGACAGATTTAAATCCAGCAATAAGATTTCTTACCCGTGGAAACACTAGAGTAAGTTTGAAATTAGGGTTTGTTAATTTCTTGACTTTAGTCTTACTAAAATGATTTCTTCTTCCTTTGAAAATGCAGAACAATGATTATGGATTTTTGAGGTAGGTCAACCCTCCAATGTGCGAAAGATCTAGGGTTCTTATACCTAGTCTATTGAGGAGGATAAATATAATAGAGGCTGAAGTGAGTAGGTCTAAGTCAAGGGAGAAGAAATGGTTTTTCTTATTGATTTTAACATGGGTGGCCATATTTGTATTTGTCATTTCTATTGTAGTTCATAAATGAGAGCAAAATCCCTTGTTTTTAGCAGTTGTAATACAAAAATGAATAAGAAATTTCTTTTTGTAATGCAATTCTAGTAATATAATGAATTAAATTTTCTTTTGGAGCCTATGACTCTGTTTTTGTCCATTTTCATTACTCTGTTTTGGTCTATTTTCATTACTTTATTTTGGTCTATTTTCATTACTCTGTTTTGGTCCCTGTTGTAATGCAAAAATATTTATTACATTTCGACTAGAGACAAAAAAAGGATTCATATTACATTACATAATAATGATGACCACAATTTTTCATTCATTCCAATGATAACCACATATTACAATTCCATACAAAAAACATAATCTCATAAGGGACAAAGATATTACCAATCCAAAAAATATGTTATATCATATAGGACAAACAAACAAATATTCCCATCCCAAAAAGAAGTAATGTCATAAGGGATAAAACACATGTCCCCATTCTAATTGATAATTGCTATCATTTACTCATGACTCTTAAAGTTGACAAAGTGACAAACTTTTTTCCATCCTTTATAATCATTGGTGTCTTCCTTTGGCTTGGATTACTTGGGCCAACTATTTCATTGATGAAAGGAGCTGGTATATAAAAATTCACTGCACTCCTAGCTAATTGAGAAATGAATGGAATTGGTTCAGATAGCAATAGATCTACAGTTGTTGGTTGTAACAAAAATGGTACTGTAATTGATGCTTCAGTTGGTCCCTTTTTTGCCCTTTTAAGTTGTATTTGTGCTTTTGTTACCCTTATACCAATTGTAGGTCTTTGGTCCTATATCCTCATCTATAAAAATGACATAACTTGTTATATAGATATATATAAATAGACATATATATATACATGTTACATATTAACAAAAATTATATGACACAAGTACTCACATTTGATTAAGGCTGCTCTACGCTCTGTTTTTGTTCAGGATGCTCCAGGCTCTGTTCTTGTTATGGCTGCTCCATTTCTGCTTCATTGTTATTGCCTTTTTACAGATTATAAGAGCACAAGTAGTCATCCAAACAGATTATGAATGCATGACAATTGAAATGACCATATTCAAAATTTATACTTACATTAGTTTTGCAACTTCTTTTATTATATTGCCACAGTTCCCACCCCTCAATGATTGTTGGTGCTTCTTTCTAAGCTTGCCCTGACTTCTGTCAATTTCATGTGGTTGCTTAATTATATTCTTCTTTTTCTTTCCAGGCTGTGGGGTCACAATTGGTGGCAAAATTGGGGGGTGTTGTGTATTAAGCCACATACTTGCACCATTCATAGGGTTGATAATTGGCTTGTAGATCTTCTTGAATGTTTCAACATGATAGCATGGAAGGACATAATCCTCAGGCTCAAGGTTATTAAAAATCATAGCTGATATTGAATGTGGGCATAGTATACCACTTAGTTCCCATTTCCCACAATAGCATGTTTCATCATCCAAATCAACTGTGAATTTGTCACCATGGATACAAGTAATCTCATACTTCCTTGCACCTGACTAAGTGGGAATACAATTTGCAGATTCAAGTCTATACTTCTCAAAAAGCTTTACAATCTTAGGACACAACTTTCCTTCCCATTTGTTAGCTTTTTCTCTATTCTGCAGCATCCTCACCATTAAGTATACCCTAATTTTCTCAAGCAACCCAATGATAAGCTTCTCTCTAGCATCAAGGATGCACTTATTAAAATTCTCATAGATGTTATTAAGTAACATATCATACTTGGACATACAACTGAAGTGGGATTTAGATTAGTGAGCAGGTGGCTTATCCTTGAACCATTCATAAGCAGATTCTTTGTGGTACGTCCTTTATCTTCTTCATTGCATTGACAAAGTAAGGAACATTACTACACATTGCAGCATTCCATAACAATTCCTTATGCACCTTCCTTGTACACCCAGCTATTTTAAAGTTTGCATAAAGGTGCATCACACAAAACCTATGTTCAGCTATAGGCAATAGCTCAAATAAGGCAGGAACAAACCCTTTTGCTTGTCAGATATGATTGTCCACTGCTCTTGATTGTTGATCTCTAATATTTTATCAACATTTCCAAAAACCAAGTCCAAGAACTCTTATTTTCACCCTCAACCACTGTATATGCAATTGGGAACATGCAATTATTTGCATCAACCCCAATTGCTACAAGAAACTGTCCACTATGTGGACCTTTCAAAAAACAGCCATCAACACCTACAAAAGGCCTATAACTTGATTGAAAGCCTTTTTTAAGAGCTCTCAAACATACATAAAATCTGTCAAACCTTGGCTCTCCATGTTCTAAGGTTCCCTCTTGAAGTTTTATGATCACTATTGAACCTGGGTTAGTTTTCCTTAATTACTCCATATACCCCCATAACTTTGCATATTGTTCTTTACATGTCCCCTCAATCAATTGCATTGCCATATCCCTAGTTCTATAGGATTGAGGCCTAGAGACTTGAACAACATGATCCTTCATCACTCCTACTCTAAAACTCTCAATTGGTTGCTTGGGGTTGGTCCTAAAACTCTCCAAGTACTGTTTTGTAAGCCATCTAGAAGTGAAATGCTTGTTTTTAAACTTCCTAGCACACTTATGTTCATCAACAAGAGTTTTAATATGAATAGATGAGGAATTTTGCATCTTTGAGCCACATAGAAGCCAAGGACACCTATCACTGCAACAAACAACTTTCACCCTAATTGATTAATTTTTTAGGAACTTAATTACTTTCCCTAACTTAATGTTATAATATTTGACAGTATCTTTCAGTTTATTATGATCATTTAAAATCATTCATAATATTCAATTGTGGCTTAGCCATTCCATTTTTAGAGTTAAACTCGAGGACTTTAAACATTGGACCATCATCATCAGATTCATTTAGACTATGCAGCTTTTCAGAGTCCTCTTCCTTATCCTCTAATTCATTTAGCCTACTGTTCCCCTCTCCAACCCATTCAGTATTGACCGCACTGTTGCCTTCACCAACTCCAAAAAACTCAGCATCTACATCTATGTTTTTTTGTCAAATAACTCATCATCATACTTTGGGTCATACATGCTTTCACAATCAGATGAATTATCACTCTCCTCCTCACATAATTGTGCTCACTTGGTTAGCTGGGCTTTGTTTGGGTAGGCTCTGGTTGGATGGGCTCATCCACTTGTAAATACATTTCTACCTCACAATAATTATTCAAGTAATTAGATATTTGCATTACATCTTTGTCATTTGCTAAATGCTTAAATATCCCTTGCAAGAAACAATAGAAATTGAAATGACCATAGTACCCTAATTCAGATGCCATACTACTCAACTCTACTAAGGACATTTTATCAAATTCACAAGAGTCAAAATAAGTGGCCTTCCCACACCTATACTCAAAATTTAACCTAACATCCGTAATACTACCTCTATGTTGTAATTTAATAGTGAATAGTTCAAATAAAGGACCTGCACACACATATATACATATATATACAAAAATCATTACTATACATATTACATCTTCATCATGAATAACACAACAACAAACAGTTATATATATATACAAGATAATAGTCAACAATTGGGACCACAATACATAAATAAAACAATAACAATCTGGACCACCAATAATGAAAAAATAATACAGTATTTATATTGGGACTACAACTCGCCATTCAAGATAAAAGTGGAAAGAAAGTGGACAAAAAGTAAAATAAAAGCATGAAAAATAAAAGAAAACGTATCATAAAGTGGTGTGCCCAAGTCCTCGAACTCTTTCTCCCTTATACATTAACTCATTGCACTATAAAAGCCTTAATTCGATCACATTGACTAAAACCTAAGCTTCGCTCTTTGATCATCTCTCTTTCTATATGGTCCTTTTCAAAAGTAACCCTAATATTCGTAATTTGTCCCACCAAAGCAAGAGTACCGAAAATGCCCTTTCAAATAAAGTCTTGTGATAACCACGCGCAGTTTTCGTCCAAGTTTTTAACAGGAGGTCTAGTTTTGAATGAGCGAGGGACAAATTAAAAACTTTAAGGATGCTTCAACCAAAAATTAAACTTTAGAGGCGAACGAGGGACATTGGCCAAACTTCAGAGGTCATTTTTGCTAATTACCCTAACAGTTACATAAACTAGTTTTCGTACTGAATTCATAACTAAATCAAATGGACGTTTCAAAGCTCAAAAACAATTTTAACATACTTAAAAAAAAATTTAAAACATTCCTTAATCATCGAAATGATTTTGGATCGTTTGATTTTTTGACAAAAGTGGGGCCCGGTAGAAGAAAATAGTCAACTACATGGCATGGTTGACTACATGGTTTTGTGGTAGTCTAATACATTATGAAAATATATTCGTTAAAAATTAATTTTGTCCATACCTTTCCCATCTTCACCTAAACGACTCTATTACTTTTTGGGGGTTTAAATACATGTAGAAATATTCTAACATGCTTCAATCCATTCTAACACTCTATAGTCATCATCTAGTAGGATTAAAGATATTCAAATCCTTCATTGATCATATTCATCATATTTGAGCTATATTCTTTTGATAAATATTGATAACTCTAGTGTGAACTTAATGTGTATCTTATAAGCACTTAAGAGTTATTGTTCGTTGGAGTGTATCGCCAAACAACTTCTATTATTCATTTGCGAGGGGATTTCTTGTAATTTAGTAAAAATATTTTATTGTGTTAAGTATGATGAGAGACCCACACTTGTTAAGTGTTGTGAGAAAGATTAAATTTAAGTGATTTGATATTTGCTCAAAAATAACATTATTGTAACTGGTTTGTTCCTCACCCGTAAAAGGATCTATAGTGGAAATTCTCGGGTACCAACCTCAGGTGCGGACGTATGTCGTATGGTCTAAACAATTGAATTACGTAAACAAAATGTCCAAGAGTTTTACAGTTCTATCTTTCTAAACTCAAGTTCTCTATTTATCATTATTGTTTGATATTAAGTTTACATTACTTGCCATATTTCCTTGATATACATATATATATATATATAGTTAAATATTTATTGAAGTTATTTTAAATTCCACATTTATTACTAAAAACCCTATTCACCCCATCTCCCTCCAGGGTTAACATCTGACCAACAACAACAATAACAATAATAATACCTTAGTTTTGGAGAATACTGAAGGAATATCAAGATTTTGATCCAGAAGAACCTTAATCTTACAAGGAATGGCTATAACCACATGAGGGCACTGCATAAGGCTTTGAGTCTGGTTAATCATATTCATCCTACCCACTACAACCGCACACCTGAGATTCAAACAAAACCTAAGTGCTCTAAGCTGCTTGGCCAACTGATACGCAAGCTTCCTCGTTAGAGTGATCACCAACACAAATACCTCGTAAGGATCTTTAGTTTGATGATTCAATATAGCGAGGGCAAAGGTCGCAGTTTTTAGGGATGACAAAAATACTCGCGGATCCTCGACCCGATGGGGGCAAGTATAGTTCGAAACAATCGAGGGCGGGTTCGGGTTTGGGTTTGGGTTCGGGGAAGGTATTTGTTGGTCGGATTTCAACCCTAAAGGGAGGTGAATAGGGTTTAAATACTTTAATGCAGAATTAAAAACTTTTCTAAAAATGTTTAAGTAAAACAAATTTACTAAACCAATATATCAAGTAATGTAAGAAATAAACAATTAAACACAAGAGCAAATAATCAAACAATCTCAAAATAAGCAATAATATAGCAAGTAAATAAAGAGATTGAGTTAGAAAGATTGAACCAATAGAAGTCCAAGGCTTTTTGTCCACACGATTTTGGTTTACCAAACCATAGTCCGCGCTCGGTTAGTTCCCCGAGAATTTCCACTAAAATCAATCTTCTTCCAGGTGAAGATCAAACCTCTACAAGTGTTATTGTCTCACACACTTTACAAGTATTGCTATACCACAATACTTTCACAAGATACCCTCTTGCTAACCTTGTGAAACTTACATTTCACAAAAACTAAACAAGAATTTACCTTCTTGTTTTTCCTATGAGATTTACCTCTCACAATGAATTCTAATTGTTTGGCGATTCACACCAATTTATAATAACTCTCTAAAGTGTGTAAAGAATACAATTTGAAGCTCACACTAGAGTTATCCTATTTGATCAAGATGATACAGCTCAATAAGAATGATTGATCAAAAATAATTTCTTGAATCTTTGAATGATGAAGATAGATGAAGAATATAGTATATGAATGATTCAAGGTGGTCAAAATGTGTCTTAGATAGTGTATATATTGTCCCAAAAGTGATATAGCCGTTTATGAGGTTTGGTAGAAGTTTGGTACCAAAAATGGTAAAAAATCATAAATCCAACGGCCATATTCTGGAGCATCAGTCGACTGAGCAAATCATCAGTCGACTGATGGACCCTTAATCGACTGAGCAACTCTACTTAGTCGACTGATGGGCTCTGTCCATCAGGCCAAAATCCCAATTTTTGCACTTTTGCATATAAGCTCTAAAATCAATTCTAATGCTTTGGGGACTTCAAAAATAAGTTTCTAAGACACCTATTTTTGGAAAAACTCAAAATATGATCATTTGAATTTAATATGAATTCATTTGAAAATCGGTTTTTGCAAGAATGATGTTTTCAAAGAAATTTTGATTCAAACTGATTTTGATAAATCTAAAAATGATATATCAATATGTATGAGCTATATAATTAATCAAATAAGAAACTTTACATGAATCCTAAGCAAACACTCAATTACCGAATAGGTGAGTCTTCAAATGCTTTGATTTGTTTTTTCAAATTGATTCTCCACTTGAAGCTTTTCCCTTAAAGCTTTGGCATATGATTTTTGATCTTTTGTGCCTCATGAATTGCATTAATGAGATTGATTTTCTTGCTAGTCCAATGCTTCGTTGACTTGATCGGATATTGATTGAACGATCCTTGTCAAACTTCCTTCGAGCAATCATGTTATTCTCGATTTTCCAAATAAGAAAGCTATAATCTTAAATCAAGATCATGTTAAATTACACATGATTAATTTATTATTATTATCAAAATAAGATTAAGACCTACAAGGTCAACAATCTCCCTTTTTTTGATAATGACAATAAATTAATGTGTGTTTTCAATAACAAGCATAAATAGCATATGAATAAATGATATATGCTCCCCCTCAATTTATGCATAGATAAAATAAATGATTTGTAAAAAGCATTGCAAATATTTGAGATAGTTTTAAAACCAATAAAACATTTTTGATCTCAAATAAAGTTTTCAAAAGAAAATAAGTATTAATGTTAAAGACATAAATCAATTAATAGTCTTACCAACATTGATTGCCACCAACACACATTTTCTCCCCCCTATGGCAACATCAAAAAGGGATCAAAGCCATGGAGAGAAAATGATAGCCGCCATGTGTGCTTCATCGATGAGGCAACGATTTGTATGCCCTTTCATCTTTTGCCATAAGGCAAAGGTCAGCCGTTTCTTCATCACCTGACTCAATATCGGATTTGTCTTCATCTAATTCGCTTGAATGCCATTTCAGAGCATCTTTTAACCTCTTGTACAATTTTTCCTTCTTTGCTCTCTTCTCCTTTCTTCTAACTGGACAATTCGTCTTGTAGTGCCCCGGTTCATGACAATGGAAGCATTTTCTTTCCTCATTATCAACTTTAGGAAGAGTTGATCCATCATTGAAGTTCTTTGAGGATGAGGGATAGTTGTTGATCTTCCCTTGAGAATACTTCTTCTTTGCTAGGAATTTCTCAAATTTTCTAGAGAGAAGTGCCATGTCTCCATCTCCTTTTCCACCATTTCCTTCATTTGGCTTTAAAGCAAAGATTGTCATTGGATTTGCTTTCTCTCATCATTCTTCTCTTTGCAACTCCTTTTCATGGGTTTCGAGAGAACCCAAGAGATCATCCATGCTAAGAGTTTTGAGGTTCTTAGCTTCTTGAATTGCCATCACCTTAGGTCTCCATTTCTTTAGAAGAATCCTAAGCACTTTTCTAATCTTCTCTTCATTGGAATAAACCTTGCCAAGAAGGTCCAAAGCATTAGTGAGAATAAAAAATCTACTATATATGGAAGCAAGTGATTCGTTAGGCTCCATCTTAAATAATTCATAATCATGGACAAGAATATTAATATTGTCCTCCTTGACTTGAGAGGTTCCTTCATAGGCAACCTCAAGCTTGTCCCAAATCTTTTTTGCGGTTTTGCTACTAGAGATTTAGTTGTATTCATCCATAGACAATGCACAATGTAAAGAATTTAAAGCTTTAGCATTTAATTGATTTTTTCTAAGATCATGCTCATTGTATTCGGATATAGACTTGGGAATAACATTTCCCTTTCCTAAGAATCTGGACCGTTTCTACAATAAGATTATGGTGAAAAACGAAGACGCCACAACCGGGTGCGAAATATTAATTGATAAGTCGAATGAACACTACGGACAAACCGATAAGTTCAAGTAGTTCGTGAAAAACCGAAGAGGATTAATATCACTCAATATCATTAATGAGTAAAGTCTTTTTAATAAAAATAATACAATAAACCCCCTATAAATAGAGTGTAAAAAATACTAATCTAAATAGAATAAGAAAAATACTAATCTAAACACAATAAGGCAACTACTAATCTAAATCCTAATTCAATAAGAAATCTAAACACTATAAGGAAACTACTAATCTAAATCCTAATTGAATAAGGAAAGCATTCCTAATTAAATAATGAAAACATTCTTAATTGAATAAAGAAATAATAAATAATTCTTATAATTAAAACTACTTAAAATAAAGCTTCTAATTTATTCTAATGGGCGTACACGAGTTGATTTGAGCCCTTGTAGCCTTGTCCGCGTCATTATCAAGTTGCCATGGCTCTGATTACAAGAGCTCATGCAAGAAAATTCAAAGAAGATCTTATTTTAATTACTTTTAAATTATAGGACTTATTTATTATTTTATTATTCAATTAGGATTATGAATGTTTTCCTTATTTAATTAGAATTGTTTTAGAAGTATTTCCTTAGTCAAATAGAATATTCAATTATGAATGTTTATTCAATTAGGATTGTTTTACTTTTCTTATTGTGTTAGGATTAGTAATTCTTTTATACACCATATTTAAAGAGGATGATTGTATTATTTTAATTAGAGAGTTATGGATTAATAAAATTGTGAGAGGTTTTCTCCTTTGTTCTTTTAGAACATGTTGAACAAATTCGGTTTGTCCGTAATATTCATTCGACTTATCAATTGATTCATCATCATCAATTGTGGTGTCATTCGCGCATACCAAGGTTCACATCTCTTTATAGATGTTGGGTTGTGGTGACCATCAATCCATTTATCCTTATATACCAAGGTTCTTGCTTCTTTATAAGCAACGGGTCGCGTTGCCATTCAAATCTAATTGTAAAAACTGTCCAATTCATTAATTTGCTACGGTTTTCATGTGTATCTGTGTTAAGGTTTGTACAACCAATTCGTTGTATTTGCGGATTTTGTGTGATGTCACCATAGGTCGTATCAGTTGGTATCAGAGGTTGCTTATACTTTTAGGTTTATCTATCTTTTTCTTTCTTGTCTTTGTTAGAGTTTTAATTCAATTTAAAAAAATGATACAATCATATTTTTTTCCCAAATCCTGTGGCCTGTGGACATCTGTCGATTTTTATACCAAAAAGACATATAATCGTCCTAATTTTTCATGTAATAATAATAAATTTGTGTTCCAAACAACGTAACCAAAAATCAGCCCAATCCAACGATGCGATCAGAAGTTAAGACTGATTTACGACAAGATCAAAATAAATTTCATGAAAACCTAGTGTGCATGAATCTCATAAAGATATCTACTGGTATGGGCAACATCATCACAAGGATTTGAGGACAAATCCTTCTCAAGAGGAGGGAAATGATTTGGACAAGGCTAGCATATAATCAAGCACATGGATTGAAGAGTACATAGGCCCAAATCAAGTTTTCATGGGTCCGATTACAAGAGCTCATGCAAGAAAATTTAAAGAAGATCGTATTTTAATTACTTTTAAATTATAGGACTTATTTATTATTTTATTATTCAATTAGGATTATGAATGTTTTGCTTATTTAATTAGGATTGTTTTAGAAGTATTTCCTTAATCAAATAGGATATTCAATTATGAATGCTTATTCAATTAGAATTGTTTTACTTTCCTTATTGTGTTAAGATTAATAATTCTTTTTTACACCCTATTTAAAGGGGATGATTGTATTATTTTAATTAGAGAGTTATGGATTAAAAAAATTGCGAGAGGTTTTCTCCTTTATTCTTTTAGAACATGTTGAACAAATCCGGTTTGTCCGTAATGTTCGTTCGACTTATCAATTTATTCATTATCATCAATTGTGGCGTCATTTGCGTATACCAAGGTTCGCATCTCTCTATAGATGTTGGGTCGTAGTGTCCATCAATCCATCTATCCTTATATACCAAGGTTCTTGCTTCTTTATAAGCAACGGGTCGCGGTGCCATTCAAATTTAATTGTAGAAACGGTCTAGATTCTTAATTTGCTATGGTTTTCGTGTGTATCTGTGTCGAGGTTCGCACATCCAATTCATTGTGTTTGCGGGTTTCGTGCGATATCACCAAAGGTTGTATCAAACACTCGACCTTACCTTGCCCTGACTCTGCTTGTAGTGAAAGCCATGAAAGTATAGCACCGATTAGAATTGGGAAATATACTCTTAGAGCTATCTCTTTTCGACCTAGGCTGATGGTTGAATCTACTGCGAGTAGCACTAGGCCTATAATGGAATATTAGGTAGACTAGTCTTAACAGGAGCTAATAAGTCCCAAGGTTTATGAATAACTTCTTACTCCGCATAAGGGAAAGCAAACGCTTAGCTTTAGAGACTTATCACGTAAGGGAGAAGACAGACTGAATGTGTGAAGCATATGGGTAAGAACGACACTTCTCCATTATAAAGGTCCAAAAGCTCCAGCTCAAGCAGTTTAGTCCAAAAAAGAGATGTCCGCCTTCGTTCTCGTTTTAACCAAACCATATGCTAACACTAAGAAAAACGAAAAAAACTGGCAGTTCGGGCTGGTTCCCTTAATCTTATCAGTTCGATTTCTGCACACCCCTAGTTCCGGTACTAATGTTTTAAACATCATACTATTTCATTTTTACACATTAACCATCCTCTACTTTTCATTTTTGTAGGACTAAAAGTATAAGAAAATGAATAAAAATTCTTATAAAAGTAGGCTTTTAAAATTTAAACCGAAGACTACAAAGTAAACGACACTAAAACAAATTGAATCATTTTAATACAAAAAATATAATGAATGGGGCCAATTAGTTTACGATTTACCGAACAATATCGAAAGAGTGAGATAATATACCACAGGCTAGGGATGGGAAGGATGGGGGTTATTGCCATAAGATGAAATATAAACATAATACCAATTAAATAAAACTTATAGGAGACAGAATGAAGGAGGTGCTCTTTCACAAGTTGAGGGCTTGAGTAGTAAACTAGTACAAGTAACTTTTGAGCATGTGTTAGCACTGACTCATCACCTCTAAGCACCATTTTTGGAAGGTTTTCAATAAGGCTGTAAGAAAGTCTCAGACCCATCAAGACACTTCTCTGAAGACTTCTTTTACAGTCCAAACCTCTACTAAATAGTCTTATTTAAGATAAGTAAAGTACAAATTTGCAAATAACTTAGCAATGCCATCTTTAATGTGAAGCCTCACTCTTTCGGAGGCCAGTTTGCAAATAAGGTAATGGACGTCATGCCTTGTGAAAAAAACAAACCAAGTGCCAGTAGTAGATCACAAGAGCAACTTGTAAACAAGCAAGACATATAACTCCAATGTAATTTTAACGCGATTCTAAAGGGACGGAGGCATAAATCTAACCTAACTTATTCAACAAGCTCATTAATGTTAACCATAAGTAAGGATAAATAGTGATAGCATCTACCACAAAATAATACCATAGCAAATTGTATTTACAACGCAAGAATATGAAACAACATGAATTAGGAAATAAATCCCATGTCCGAAAATTATAGCTTTAATTCCTTCCTTGAGTTTACAATATGCAATATAAATGCACGACAATGCAACTACGTAAGCACTCCTCAATGTAGCATTATCAATGGAATTTTAAACTTGGGTACATGACCTACAAATCGTATACGGCATTTACTCAAAAGTACTAAACATTGGTTATGGGCATACACATGTGCCTCACTCGTCACATCCACCATCCATCAAAACGTCAACAAATTCACATTCATTTTGTTTTGTGAAAAAAGGAAACTAATAAAAGATCCAAGCACAATACGTAGAGGTGTTTGTTGAACAATAAGTGATTTCTTTATTGTAAAAAGCTTTAGCCTAATTGTAGATAATAAATTGATTGCCATGACACTTAACCCAAATGTTATCTCAAACTATTACAAAACAGTAATCACACCTTACTTATCTAATCTAAATTGAAACATCATTACTAGATAATCCCAATTCTTTTTGGATTTAAGCATCATCAATATGAAATAAACTGTAAGGATATGATACTTTAAACCAAATAAAACAAAAGGGAAAAAATAGAGAAAATGTAAGACATTGAAATACACGAAGAAAGGCCAAAGAGAATCGAGCCAAAACTGGTGGAGAAAGTCATGAAGTTGAGAGAGCATGGAAGTGTTCTTCTCAAGGTTTTAAAGGAGGTCCAATAGCTCTAAGAACACACAAGTGTTTGAGCTCTAAGAAAATCGTGTTGCTGGCCCATAAGAAATTTGTACAAGAGAGATTGTTACTATTATTCTTCTATAATGGCAATAGAATATGCACAAACTATTCACATTGAATCAATTCTCCAATCAATAATCATGATGGAATTTAATCATTATCAACAAAATGGAAATTCAGATGTAGTATATATTTGAATTAATTTCCTTTGACACCACTAATGTCAATATTCTCCAAGCTAGCTCTAGTCTTCATATTAAGCATGATGTAGAGCGAAGGATATGAAAAAGGGAGTCAAACCTTGGCCATTCCTAAATAGGGCAGTAATAATTGAGAAAGTCAGTCTTAAAGTGTAACTTTACAATGACATCTTTGGGAAAAAAGACAATTAAACCTTGAAATTTGGGTGTAGATTCAATTTCCCTCCTGATGTTTCAAAAAAAGCAACGTCTTACTTGAAATTGCTACAGTGGTTCAATTGAGACCCTCGTCCTAATTCTGTTAATAATTATGTCCACATATTTTACACTTAACCCCTTAAAACTTTAAAAGTAACATTAAACCCCCTTAATTTATATTTTTTTAACTTTTAACTCCGCCATTAATATATATACACACCCCCTTCGACCACCCTCACCACTGTAACACCACCGTCATCTCCACCTTGAGATGAGTGATTGAAAAGCAAACAGTATCTAACACCTTGAGATATAATTATGATGGATATATATATATATGTGTGTGTATCTTGTATGGAACTATATGTACATGTGTATGTGTGTTGTAGAGAGAAAATGAAAGTGATGATGGTTGTAGTGGGGGAGTGGACAAAGGTAATGGTATATATATATATAGAGAAAGGTGGTGTGAAGAGAGGAAGATACATTTACATATATGTATATATATAAAGAGGGGGGAGGTTAGTGTAATTTATGTGAGAGAGAAAGACACAGTTGTATGCGCACTCTGTGTGTGTGTGTGGGAGAGAGAGAAATAGATTGAGAAAAACAAAGTGCATATATTCTCTCTTCATTCTTCATTACCACCACACTCTTTTTCTTCTTCACCTTCTTCTATCTCTTCATCGCTGGTGACGTCTTTGGTAAAGCCTCAACACTCGTCTCATGGCTAAACACTTCCTCCTCTCACTCTGGCATCTCCAGCACCAGCGAAGCCTTAAAGTGGGTTTGTAACCGAAACGGGTTACAATCCAAATGGATTGTAACCGAAATAAATATACAATCAATTCCCCTATATATTTAGTTGTTGGCTAATTTCTACGTTTTCTGGCACCTCGAGAAGTTATTAATCGTCGACACGAACCTCACCAGAACAGTCCCCGCTGACATCAGCTCGTGTACATCACTCTCCGTCATCGAGAAGCTTGTGATGAATCTTAACAAAAATGGAGTTAAAAGTTAAAAAAAAATATAAATTAAGGGGGTTTAGTGTCACTTTAAAGGTTTTAGGGGGTTAAGTGTAAAATATTTGGACGGAATTGTTAAACAGAATTAGGACGAGGGTCTCAATTGAACCATTATAGCAAATTCAAGGAAGACATTGCATTTTTAAAAATATCATGGGAGAAATTGAATCTACACCCAAGTTTAATTTGTCTTTTTTCCACATCTTTGCATTGTGATAATTGTACATCATAATTAAATAGTAGTAGATGTAATAACGAGACGATAAATATAATGTCTAAACAAGAATTCAAACTCAAAATTTTAAAACCTAAATTATACACATTAGTACCACTTAATTAAATATCATTTAAAATCTAGCATATCTCATGTTAGGTATTATATCACACATATATAAAATATATTTCGAGACTAGTATTTATATAATAGAGAATTCTCAAATTTCTTTATCTTTTATTATAAATTTTTAGAATTAAAAATCCATCACCATCATCTTTCATATTATTATTGCGACGCCCCGAAATCCCGTTTAGAGGATTTCACCTCCGGGACCCGGTTAGCCACGGAGTCGTACGCGACGACGGGTGATCAGGTGTAAAACTTAGAATTTATATAGTTGAGATATCGATTAAAACCATACATTTTGGAAAATTTTGGCATGTGGAGCTTGTACTTTCAATAAAACCATTTCCTGTCAAACCAACACAAGTTTAGCTAAAATAATATCTCCACATCTATCAATTCCTTATCATATAAAAAATTCACCCCTGGTACACAGCAGTGCCTCTATTGAGGTCTCAATCTCATAATAACTTGACATCAATATAAATACATAACAATACAATATACATATCCAGTTTATTAACTAAAGAATTAGTACACAAGTCGTTTCCCAACGACTTAGGTGACCAAAGTCCATCAGAGCTATCTAGACTTGCACTCGTACCATTCCCACGAACACCTGCAACACTGGTTTGGAAAATGGGAGTGAGCCAAACGGGCTCAGTGGGAACTATAAGGGTTGTATAAGAAAATAAGTTGCGAATCATGCATGCCATGCCATGTATTATAATGAAAGTAATTTATATGCTGCTTCTCTATAATAAACCATATCTGGGTAGAAATGTATGTATACGAATGTAAACACATATATGTATATAATACAATTTAGAAACAGCCAATGTATAGAAAACCTTTTGTCAAATATATGTATGATGTCCCCAACCCAAAGTACGAGAAAAGCAATGTAAGTATACATATACGTCATCGTACAGTATATGCCACAACACCGCGACTAGATCTATCACATCAATCACATATATCAAACTCACGTCTAGGATTTTCATATATCTACTGTACAGAGATAGCCGGCACTCGGTTTCTTCTGCCCAAGGCAGGGACCACCTACCAGGTCCACCTAGACGCTACCTCACGCAGCCACACAGGCATACGCTACCTCACGCAGCCACAAAGGCATACGCTACCTCACGCCGCCATAAAGGCGCACGCTACAATAATACTCACGTAGCCACCAAGGCTATACGCTACCGGTAATCACCATCTATCTAGTACGAACGGTGTGGCCATCCGATATCAAATCACAGAAATCATCTCATCAAATCAATGAAATCACAAGAATATAGAATCCAACATATATAGATATGAATATGCAAGTATTCCATATGTAGTCGTAAAACTTGTATATATGTATATATCCATAGTGTAAGACATGTAGTGGTATTGTTGAGATTTAACAAGATCCGCCAAATCCGTCGGTTAAGAAAAGAAACCATGAAAATCCTTAGTTTGGGAGGTTTCATATGTTTTCATCAATTGGCCCCAAGCCAAGTCTAATATACTCAAACAATGTATATAAGTTCCCAAATAGCCTCCCATTATGATTTAAAGACCTCATTTATTCAAAACATATTTGTATATTTGACCAGCATACTAACGGACTGGCTAGGTAAGTAGAAAATCTCATAAACGTAGTTTTATAACTTAAACATAACAACAATACCACTAATATATGTAACTTTGTCAAAAATATAGTTTAAATCCCATATATGACATCATACATAAGCGTATCAAAGCTTAGCGTATATAATCGTATACGTACTTGAAGGTCATATACCAAACTTTCTCATAAATCATTTATAATTGGGGCTTTTTGTATAAAATCGTTATTGGTATCATATATGAAGCAAATCTATCAAAAATATCCAAAGAAATTAACCCAAGCCCCATGCATATGCAACTTTGAGTAGAAACCCTAGGTTTGGATTGATTTGAGATGAATAAGTTGTAATCCTAGGAAAAATTGTTAAAATACTATTATTCCCACCTTAAGAGGGTCAATCCCTCGAAGTATTGCGGAAGAATCGAGCCGAAATCGCGTAGATGCGAAAATCCCCAATTTGAGCTCAAAACCCTAGCTATGGTGGATGGAGGTGAAGGAGAAGATGAAGATGATGATGGAGATGATGATGATGACATGGATTTGTTGTAGGATAAGAGGCCTTTAACAATCCCTCTTCATCCCCTCAAATTCGCCCCTCTCTCTCTCTCTAAAGACTCTCCAATGGTTGGGGTGAAATGAGGAAGAAATGAGATGAAGAAATATAAAAAATCTCGCCAGAACCATGTAGCCGACTCCCCACTTACCCATGGAGTCGACTCCATGGGTTAATTTCTGCCTCCTTCAGTTTTTGGTCATAGCTCGACTTCGTACGCACTTTTGGGCATCAAGGAGTTGGAATTGGGTCTCGGCCAAAACACGATAGTTGTAGAGGGCATTGAAATGAATACGTGGCCGAAAACGGGGACTCATTTGGAGTTCGGATGAGGAAGTTATGGTCATCCAAAGTTGGGTAAAAATAACTTATCGCATAGGATCGAAACTTGTGATTTTCGAGTCGATTTTCGTCCGAGCCACCCAAAACAACTTATGGTCATTATAACACACTTGAATATATTAATATGACTTGTTGGAAGTTTTCAAACCATACCAACCTTTACAGAACCCAATTTGGCTACCCGGAGCCAAATTCAGCCTTATACGCGATATGGGCCGCGATTTGCAAGCGATAAGGAAACCGGGTGTTACAATCTCCCCTCCTTAATAAATTTCGTCCTCGAAATTCATGTAGGATAGCTTACCATCCATGACTAAAAGTCGTTCTGAATTCTACATAGTTGCCCTTCCTTAGAAGGGAAAAAGTACACTCGCCAATGAAAAATAATTCCGAACTCAAAGATCAGAACAATAGGAACAATCGTAACAAACGGTAAAGAAGAAAGGTCACATGACTAAAAGTTACCTAATTCATTCTCTCTGACAAGCCACAACCTCATTAAGATGTTCAATGGAAAGAGATACTGACCAAACATGAGGGTTTTCAACCGCTAATACACATGAACAAAGTAGTGGATGATAGAACTTTCCTTATACACCCTCTTTCTCTCTTCCAACTTATCAAACAATGCAACGATCTTGTCTTCACCACCCCAATGTCAAACCACTATGTTCTTCAACTCAATATAGGCACTATGCTGATAATCCGCCTCTTAATGGCTTTAGAAGTTTCCAACTCAAGAAACTTGGGATGCTCATATCAAAATACAGGGTGATTGAAGTTCCATATCGAAAGGGGTAAGTTAGTAATCCTTAAATAGGTTCTCAAGCGACACTAAATCTCAGATATGGAAGGGTTTTCAGTGTCTCATTTCTCACGAAAAAGGTACAATCTCCAAGGAATCAGAGAATGACTGAAGGGTCCAAAATGAAGTGTCAGGTCTACTTTACGGTATATCTATAGCCTGAATTCAATTTCCATATACTCGGGAGAAAAGAGTATAAGCCAATCTCCCAAAAGTTAAATAAAACCGATTCTCAATTCGGTTGTGATAACTATAGTGTTATCTAGCCAGTAGACAAATAGCTCCACAAAAGGTTGAAGGCACCGAACAAAAATCACTACCGTTTGGTTATGGAAACCAAATTCCGTACCCTGCTTGAAATTTTGAACTAGATTCCAATTCCACTCAATCGGAACCAGAAGACGAGTAAAAATGCATGGGTCGATTTCTAGAAGATGAATCTGAATAACTCACGAAATTCAGAATTCAATTTCTTAGGAGGTCGTGTCAAAATACAAGCAGTAGTTATACGTTAAATGCATTCCTTGCCCTGTATGTCTTCTCTTATCCTAGACGAATTCCTGAACCAAGAATGAAATTTCAATGGACATCTCATAAACTTCAGACTAAGAAAATAGGTTCACTGAGAGCTCATTAAATTACAGGGAATGTTAGAGGTCCTCTCATCTGTATAGTGATGATCCTATGATCACCTCGTAACCATAACCCCGATTACTCCACTAGTAACCCAGGATGCGGAGCATCGCCATACACAGGCCTGAATCGAATAACATGGTACGAATACTGCATATCCAACTGTAAGGATTTCCTCGTAATGCATCTGCCATGCATAGCATTTCCAATAAATTTATAGGATCTTACCTTGTCTTCCCCCTTAACAGGCAATGGACATACATCTACGGGAAATCTCTTGAGGAAACTACTATACACAGGGTGAAAATGATAGACTCGCAGTACGTTGGCATGGTTTTAGGAGAGTTCACACTCCTCCAAGGATATAACTCATGCCCGATAGAATAATTCAGATTGTTCTCCCCCGAGCCAGAACAAGCTTTAACACACCCAAATATATATGTATATATATTTGCAAGACATAAAGGGAATGGCGGTGAGAATGAGATCAATTTACCTCAATCGAGTGTCGACTCCCCTCCTTAAAAGGTTTGCCCGTGATTGGATTCAATAAGGCTTGAATTTGGAGTACCACTTCAAATCCTAAACTAGAATCACGAGGGGAAATAGGAAGGTCTAAAGCTTGAAATGCTTACCTCAACAACATCTGGATTCTTAAAACAAGGTAGGACAAATTTTCACCAGGAAAGTCATCCTGAATTGAAAGTACAATTCTCCGTTCCAGACTTCTCCTTGGGTGAAACTTGCTCTTCAACTAGCGTACACTTCACTATAATAAGGTATCCACATAGGAGGGTATGGACGATTTCTTGAAATTTCTCATCTCATAGAGACTAACTCAGTAAGGATGAAGCAAAGGTACACTTTGTGTCTCACAAGTACTACACCTTTCTGGTATAAGGAGAGTTCAAATCCTTAGCTTACAAGGCCACAACTGATTACTTCATCCTGCTATTATTGAGTAGTTCAAACCAATCTCCTCTATCAGAATAAATGAAATCATATTCAACTTGAATGTGTACCCAAAGCTCCACTTAAGAATAACAAAAAAAATGAAATAGAGGAGTATTGAGTTCTACTAAAGGTTCCATTCTCTTTCGCCACGAGATATAACTGTCCCGTAAATATACTTCCTCAAGATTTGTACCAAGGGAGTTCGTCTCAATTCCCCTTACAAACCAAATTCTCAAGATTTTGATACAATATACTTAACAAATGTGGGAAGCTTACAAAAGGAGTAGTCACCTTAATCTCGAATTAACAAATCATCAAGCTTTCGCTGCGTTACTCTGATACGTGCCCCTAATGAAAATGGAATAGAATTGTCCTTCAGACGAATTCATTGTGTATTCCTTATCACGAAGGAAAAATGAGTCTGCAGCTACTAAAGATAGGATGTCTAGCGGATACCTTTGAAATCTCCCATCACATTAGGGAACAAGGCATTATACAGATACACTAGCTATAGGGGTCATCAAACTGGTTCTCGTTCCCAATTAGACTTTCATGACAAACAAAATGAGGATTCGATTCCAAAATAAGCATATTCAATGCTTTTCCCCTGACAGGAATAGCTACAACCGACCATTCTAGAAAGAAAATATATATAAGTCTCTCTTACTATGGCCATGTGCCTCTCATTCCAAGAAATAACACAGCTACAAGCACTTACACGGTGTCGGCGTCCATAAGGAAGTCCAATCACCCATCCACATCAGATCTCTGCATGATTGATGGGATATATACATATGCATGACCATACTTGATCACTCTCATTTATTCCATATGGATTTCCAAGAAAATTTGCTCACCATACCACCATAAAAAGTTATCTTGCCAAAGAGATCTCGCAAGCCAAATGATTTATAGAACAATATAAAAGTTTACTCGTAGCAAGGTAGTCAATCTGAATATAATCCACAGATTCCCTCTTTCGTAACTGAACTTACAAGTTCAAATGCGGCCATACGGACACGGAGAAGCGATCAACCACGTACTAGGTTCACCCCTCAAGAAAATCGAAAATGAAACAACGGGGTAAACACGGGGAATAGGACTTTAGCAGCCACTCTCCTACGAGTATGCCACGTTCTAACCTCAGTCAGCAGTAGTGGACTGGTGGTTTATCAGATAGTCAACCGTTGGCCGGCGGATGACTATAACATAATCCATCAGTCGCCTTTTGCTCACTTAATGGTAGAACTAATCCAGATCACAAATCGTATATGTGAAACATGTGATATAGGAGCCAATGACATAGATAATTTACGAAAGAGGCCAAATGAATTAATCAAGAACTTTGTGAATGGACGTAGCCAAGACAAGCCACATCTCCTCTCACAATACTCCCATTTTCCAAATATCCTAGCGGTAGAATCCTATTGCACAAGAGCGTATCAATCTTCCGAGGAATAATATAACTGCTCGCACCCCTAATCTCGGATCTACCCATGAATCCCCCGAGAAAAACGTCAAACCTATACCTCTGATACCAACTTGCGACGCCCCGAAATCCCGTTTAGAGGATTTCACCTCCGGGACCCGGTTAGCCACGGAGTCGTACGCGACGACGGGTGATCAGGTGTAAAACTTAGAATTTATATAGTTGAGATATCGATTAAAACCATACATTTTGGAAAATTTTGGCATGTGGAGCTTGTACTTTCAATAAAACCATTTCCTGTCAAACCAACACAAGTTTAGCTAAAATAATATCTCCACATCTATCAATTCCTTATTATATAAAAAATTCACCCCTGGTACACAGCAGTGCCTCTATTGAGGTCTCAATCTCATAATAACTTGACATCAATATAAATACATAACAATACAATATACATATCCAGTTTATTAACTAAAGAATTAGTACACAAGTCGTTTCCCAACGACTTAGGTGACCAAAGTCCATCAGAGCTATCTAGACTTGCACTCGTACCATTCCCACGAACACCTGCAACACTGGTTTGGAAAATGGGAGTGAGCCAAACGGGCTCAGTGGGAACTATAAGGGTTGTATAAGAAAATAAGTTGCGAATCATG
This sequence comes from Lonicera japonica, assembly GCA_021464415.1. Classification (NCBI taxonomy): domain Eukaryota; kingdom Viridiplantae; phylum Streptophyta; class Magnoliopsida; order Dipsacales; family Caprifoliaceae; genus Lonicera; species Lonicera japonica. The sequence goes on from CM038469.1 coordinate 14,982,895, forward strand.
CATGCCATGCCATGTATTATAATGAAAGTAATTTATATGTTGCTTCTCTATAATAAACCATATCTGGGTAGAAATGTATGTATACGAATGTAAACACATATATGTATATAATACAATTTAGAAACAGCCAATGTATAGAAAACCTTTTGTCAAATATATGTATGATGTCCCCAACCCAAAGTACGAGAAAAGCAATGTAAGTATACATATACGTCATCGTACAGTATATGCCACAACACCGCGACTAGATCTATCACATCAATCACATATATCAAACTCACGTCTAGGATTTTCATATATCTACTGTACAGAGATAGCCGGCACTCGGTTTCTTATGCCCAAGGCAGGGACCACCTACCAGGTCCACCTAGACGCTACCTCACGCAGCCACACAGGCATACGCTACCTCACGCCGCCATAAAGGCGCACGCTACAATAATACTCACGTAGCCACCAAGGCTATACGCTACCGGTAATCACCATCTATCTAGTACGAACGGTGTGGCCATCCGATATCAAATCACAGAAATCATCTCATCAAATCAATGAAATCACAAGAATATAGAATCCAACATATATAGATATGAATATGCAAGTATTCCATATGTAGTCGTAAAACTTGTATATATGTATATATCCATAGTGTAAGACATGTAGTGGTATTGTTGAGATTTAACAAGATCCGCCAAATCCGTCGGTTAAGAAAAGAAACCATGAAAATCCTTAGTTTGGGAGGTTTCATATGTTTTCATCAATTGGCCCCAAGCCAAGTCTAATATACTCAAACAATGTATATAAGTTCCCAAATAGCCTCCCATTATGATTTAAAGACCTCATTTATTCAAAACATATTTGTATATTTGACCAGCATACTAACGGACTGGCTAGGTAAGTAGAAAATCTCATAAACGTAGTTTTATAACTTAAACATAACAACAATACCACTAATATATGTAACTTTGTCAAAAATATAGTTTAAATCCCATATATGACATCATACATAAGCGTATCAAAGCTTAGCGTATATAATCGTATACGTACTTGAAGGTCATATACCAAACTTTCTCATAAATCATTTATAATTGGGGCTTTTTGTATAAAATCGTTATTGGTATCATATATGAAGCAAATCTATCAAAAATATCCAAAGAAATTAACCCAAGCCCCATGCATATGCAACTTTGAGTAGAAACCCTAGGTTTGGATTGATTTGAGATGAATAAGTTGTAATCGTAGGAAAAATTGTTAAAATACTATTATTCCCACCTTAAGAGGGTCAATCCCTCGAAGTATTGCGGAAGAATCGAGCCGAAATCGCGTAGATGCGAAAATCCCCAATTTGAGCTCAAAACCCTAGCTATGGTGGATGGAGGTGAAGGAGAAGATGAAGATGATGATGGAGATGATGATGATGACATGGATTTGTTGTAGGATAAGAGGCCTTTAACAATCCCTCTTCATCCCCTCAAATTCGCCCCTCTCTCTCTCTCTAAAGACTCTCCAATGGTTGGGGTGAAATGAGGAAGAAATGAGATGAAGAAATATAAAAAATCTCGCCAGAACCATGTAGCCGACTCCCCACTTACCCATGGAGTCGACTCCATGGGTTAATTTCTGCCTCCTTCAGTTTTTGGTCATAGCTCGACTTCGTACGCACTTTTGGGCATCAAGGAGTTGGAATTGGGTCTCGGCCAAAACACGATAGTTGTAGAGGGCATTGAAATGAATACGTGGCCGAAAACGGGGACTCATTTGGAGTTCGGATGAGGAAGTTATGGTCATCCAAAGTTGGGTAAAAATAACTTATCGCATAGGATCGAAACTTGTGATTTTCGAGTCGATTTTCGTCCGAGCCACCCAAAACAACTTATGGTCATTATAACACACTTGAATATATTAATATGACTTGTTGGAAGTTTTCAAACCATACCAACCTTTACAGAACCCAATTTGGCTACCCGGAGCCAAATTCAGCCTTATACGCGATATGGGCCGCGATTTGCAAGCGATAAGGAAACCGGGTGTTACAATTATAGGGTGGTGCTATTGTCACCCCACAAATTTCTTGCTTTCACTCCCACTAAAAAAAGTTCTAAACTTCTATTTTCACCCCCATTCAATTAATCATTTTTAACCAACTAAATACTCATTAACATTAATTACTATTTATCATCATCATCATCATCATCATCTTCATCTTCTTCTTCCTCCTCCTCTTCTTCTTCCTATTCTCTACGGTTTTTACTCAATGGTTAATAATTAACAAAAATTCAGATCTAATTAACCCATTCTATCTCATTCAGTTCATTTCAAAAGCCAACAAAAATTCAAAAGTAACTCACAAAAACATACAAAATCTCCATTGATATAACACAAAAAAAATCTTAAGTTGTAGAGAATGGTAGAGAAGAGCGAATCAAAGATTATCAAGGTAGAAAAACCTAATGAAAGATAGATATGTTTGTTTTTATTATGTTTAATGTTTATTTTCTTTAGTTAATATAAAAAAAATTGTACCAACAAAACAAATTAGAGCATCAAAATAGGTTACCTTGGTTACGGGAAACTGAAATTGGAGCACCTGTTCGGTTTTCGATGACCGAATGTGTCAAATGAAGACATGAAGAAAAATGATATTTTGGTTCTACAAAATCGACATTTATCATTTTTCTCAGTCTATAACAGTCGAATACATGCCTATTACTCGTCTCTTAGGGGGCGAGGTAGTGAAAAAAATTCTAAAGGGTTATGTTCTTCTCTAAATACCTTAGTCATTAGGAACTGAGATATTGATACATATCAGCTATATATTAGTCACGTGAAAATTTACTAGATTTTTTTATGTGCAGGAATATCCCAAAATTCAAAATGTGATCACATGTTTAACGAGTATATAATTGAATTAGAGCCTCCGAATTCAAAGTTCGAACGATGTAATTTTTTGCTTTTCATAAAATTCTAAGGATGTAATTTTTTTTTTATATGAATGACAACAATTTAACTTGATTAAATTTGATCACAGAGAACCGACCACTATCCAATTTATTTTTTTTGATTAAATTCGAGTTCTTTAAGTAATTTGATTATATTCCAGACAACTTCAGTCCTAGGAGATTGAGCAATTTGGTGAACTTCGGTCCTAGAAAATCAAAATTATCCAAAATACTCGGTTGTTAGAGACCGATGTAAGATCCCGAGAGCTGAAAATATAGTCCAGAATACCTCGGTTGTGAGGGACTGATGAAGTGGATGAACCCCGGTCATAAGGAACCGAAATTATTCTCAATAATCGGTTGTTAGAGGCCGATGTAAGGTTCCGAGAGCTAAAATATGATACGAGAAGGCCTCGGTTATAAAGGACTAAGGAGTGTGATGAACTTCGGTCATAGGGAACCGACATTAGCCAAAATAGTGTAGTTTCTCTCTAACCCTTTTTGCTTCGTCTTCAACAAATATTAGTGTTGAACAAAAAAAAATAATCACAAAAAAACTGAGTCAATGGTTGAATGATTTTATTAACTCTCCAACGTGTTAAGAAAACAAAATGAATAAGAATCTTCAATTATTTCTTCTCTACAACTTAGAATTTTTTTGTGTTGCATTAAGGATAGATGGATGCAAAAATTTAAAAACTATTGTTGAGAAGAAGAAGAATTAATGATTAATTATAATTAGTTTGTGTTGCATTAAGGGTAAATGAATGTTTTAGAGACCGCTGTTGAGAAGAAGAAAAAGAAGAAGAAGAGGAGGGAGGAGGGAGGAGGGAGGAGGATGAAGAAGAATAATGATTAATGGTTAATTATAATTAATGATTAATTTATGTATATTAAAAAAGGAGTGGTAAAGGAGGGAGTGAAAGTGTTAATGAATAAAAGAGAGTTAGTAAAAATAATAATAAAAATAGGAGTGATACTAAGTATATATTGATGTGAAAATAGCACCACCCTTATTATATGATACGCAATTTTATCTCACAAGCAATTTCCAACAAATTTAAAACCGGTTCCCCCAACCTGGTCCTTTCTTCTCCAAACATGATGTCAAGTCATTAGCCCCACCAATCAATATCACATTGTCTGTACTTCATATACATACATATGTTATATATATATATATATATATATTACTACCGAATGTGATTTAGTAGTCGCGACTCTAAGGCCTCGTTTGGTTCACGAATTTTAGTATTCGGGAAAGGAAAGTCGTTCATTTCCTTTATTTGGTAAGCACAAATTCCGGAAACACTTTCCCGAGAGAGGGGAAAGTAGGGGGTAAATCCATTCCTCCCAAAACACATGGGATTGATTTTCCCATGTGAGTTCCAAGCATTTATTACACAAATTTTAGACAATAATACTCTTACCTAAATACTTTCCATGGTTTACCGAACACAAGAAAAAAAATTTGACAGGAAATTTACTTTCCCACCTCCATGGGAAAGATGGGGGAATTAAGTTCCTTTCCGTGAACCAAACGAGGCCTAAGATTAACAACAAGTTTAAATGAAAGTTTTTAAATCCAACCTCACAAATTACAAAAATCTTTGGTGGTCAGCAAACAAAAATTCATCCAAACAATCTATAACTTAAATAAAATTATATATACACACTTGGCAATTACATTATGAAAAATTTAGCTTGCATCCTTTCCCCAGTCAAAGTCTCTCCTACCATCTTGTTTCTCCAACAACACAAATTAATTGACCGTTTGACCCAAACATTAGTTTTAATTCAACACGCACAAAGATTCAAATTTGGTTTTATCATAATGCATGATCGAGTCTTAACACCTTTGCTTAGATTATCTGCCATGCTATATCAGGTATTATTTTTTTAAAAAAGGTAAGACTACAGATATTCGTTTTAATGATCTTAGAAGTAATTAGTTAAAAGAAGATGTGCCAATTACTAAATTGCATTAAATGAATTCAATTATTTTCATGTGATTGTCAATAATTTTTGTACTAGTACTCATATTATTAAAGATTTTAATGTTTCTTTCACCTTAAATTAAAACTTTTACTTGATTTTAATCTTTTTCATGAAAATAATAGAGATAACATTTCAAAGTTATCATCCAAGAACTGCTTAGACATAACACTTAGGGCCTGTTTGGTCCTTGTTTATTTATTTTTTTTCCTCTAAATTTTAAAAACTCAACTCAAAATCAACTCTACTTTTACACTTCTCAAAATTTATTTCACTTTACTTTCTCTCTCTAAAATTTTTTTTAAAACACCATAACTTTAAATTAAATTAAATAAAAAATATATATTTAAAACATACTCGTCGAGATCTATAAAATAAGATCTATTGTGACTATTTTTTTAAAAAAATTTATGAGATTTTTAGTTGGTTGAAAAAAACTCAAAAAAAAAACCAAATCAACTTTTTAACATACTTCTAAATTCCACCAAACACCATATTTTAAAAACCCAACTTAAAAACTCAACTCAAAACATCAACCAAACATGCCCTAACTAATTACTTAAAATTTTGCATAAAATATAAAAAAATACTTTTTCTATTGTGAGAATTGAAGTATGATCTAAAAAGAAAATGCAAAATTCCAAACAAAATAAAAAAAATAAATACAAGATAAGAAAAGAAAAATTCGTGAAAACAAACTACTTTTGTACCACCTGATCCCAAAAAAAAAAAAAAAAAAAAGAAATGAATTTTTTAATTTTTTTAGCCTTTTTTTGAGTATATCCACGTTGGAAGGGGATTCAAATATTTTGGAGAATTCCGGTCAGTATACTAATCTCAATGATTTAAATAAATAAAAAAAGAATTAATATAATATATTTTTCCGCGGACGGTTAGTTAAATAATTAATGTAATATAATATATTTATTTTATATAAATAAATGAAATAAACGAAAATTGAAAGGGCAAAAAAAACCAGTTGGAATTTTCAGACAACTCCATTGGAGAGGTCGAGAAGTACCCAAATTCAGCTGCTAGTTCTATAGACCTTCCCTCCTCTCCGCTCTGGTTAGCTCTCTCTCTCTTTCGGCTTTTTCCTCTTTGATCCATCATTTTTAGGGTTTAATTTCTTCCTATTTGATGCTCTCTATCGTGTTTTTTGATTGATCGGTTATGCTTACTAAAACATTTCATTTCGCAAGCTTATAATTTAGACAAAGTGAACAAATTCACCAGCTTTACAGCTCAAAAAGTTTAAATTTGGTGTATTTTTTTTATTTTTTTTTTTACCAATTCAAGTACTAATTGGATGCGTGGAATTTACAACTCGATGTTTGTGTTTCATAATTTCGATTGATAAGAGCCGCCTGTATTTTATTTCTAGTTTTGGAGATGTTTTAGCTTGAATTCTGAGATTTTGATCATGTTAATTGTATAGATCTTGTTGCTGCGTGTGGTCATGTATTAGGTTCTTCGTTTAGTTTAATTATTGCTGATTTTGAGGTGGTTTTGAATTACTGATCTTTTTTACTAAGACAAACTACCACAAGTCAACTCAAAAGGTGAGAGGTTCTTTTGCCTAGTGAGAAAATTGTTGGTGTTCAGGTTTAAGTTAGTTTATACTTTGCTTGAAGAGGACAAGTCCATTACACATTCTTCATGTAGATTATTATCTTATTATTATTAATGAAGAGCTGGATGGTAGTAGCTATATAGATTTTTAGAGTTTTTATTGTTAAATCACAACATGTGTTCTGGCTGAATTATATGTTTAATCACTAGCTTATTTCTGTTACCTGGAACTTCTTGTGAACTTTCTCTAAATTCTGCTTCCAAGTTAATAAATTCCTGTTATTATACAACCACTGTGTATTACAAAGTTATGACTCCACTTCAAACATCCTGATTTTGTTTTTCTCAGTAGGCTGTGTAGCGTTAATTGTTGTTCTTATATATGAGAGATTCATGTTAATCAATTGCAACTGGAATGCAAACTGTATACAAAAAGGCCAGATGTCGAAAAATGTAGCCATGCACATCCACTTGCTTCCTACACTGGTTTTGGCTCCAATTTCTATATAGAGCGTCCACCAATTTTGGAATAACCCAAGCAATTTTGAAACAAAACAAATCAAAGATGCCACAATTCTGTTATCGGAATGATAAAGTAACGTATACCAACTGCTTTTGTTTTCCTAGATACGTAATACCAATTAACAATCCTATGTTCGCTGCCTTGTAATTTAACAGTTGTTAGAATGGGCCCCAGGGCCCAAAAGCTTCAGTTTACATGAAAAAGGGTACCTCCAAGTAAAGACAACTTTGTGCTTCTTCTGAGAACATCATAGTGTCATCAAGCTAGACAAATCTCTTGCAAACGAGATCAACGATTGACTTTTAGCGAATGACAAGCATTATGGAAAAGATGTTTTAAAAGGTGCTATGTCTTAATTTAAGGAACACAAGTATGGAAGGTTTTTTGGTTTATATAAGTTAGGATCCGAGTTGTGTCCGTGGTTATTATTGTACTGGATCTTGAGGATAAGGGTTAAGATTTAAGCTGAACTTCGCTTTGTCGAAACACGATGGTGAGTATAGAACATTCCATGTTTCATTGTTCTGTAACTAATTACAACTATAATTTGTCATTATGTTGTAACTGGAACCTTTTGTAGTAGCAAGCTATTGGAGGATCATCAGAGCTGTCTAATTGTCTGTATTCTTTAGTTTCACCTAGTACAACCAGACACCTCATTACACATTTCTTTTGGGATTCTAGTCATTTTTTTGGACCCTTTCTACAGACTTTCTGTGTCCTGAGAATGGGATTTAAAATTTTCGTAGTAGATCAGTAGATACATGTTCATTTTTACTTGTACTCTTTATGGCAATCATGGTTTGTACTTTGTTTTTGCAGGATAACACTAAACAAGATTTTCCAGCCTACCTCTCAGCAAAACTTTAATAGCTTAGTAGCGTCTCCACTCTTTGCTAGAGATTGCTCAAAGAGGAAATTGCCTTTTTAATTTCTTTGGTTAAGGACCTGCAATGTGAGCATAATAACCCCGAGCTATTGAAGATTTTGGCTGAAAAAGGTTTGTTTCCTGTTCTATCTAATTGTTGACTAGGTTAGTACTTTCGAGGGAGCTGGTTGATTTTTTAGTTTTAATCCTTGAAGTTGTCCGTAACACGAAATTTGTTTCATATTAAGTCGAACATTTTCTTTTTTGGTGTTTCCAACCAAATTTTTATGAAAAGCAATTTGTGTTGGGAGCAATTCATTTACTTGTGTATTGATTTGTTTATCCTAATATACTTTGGTTTTGATTTGCAACAAGTGATTGCATTCAGTATTTTTTTTGTGTCTTGCCCCACTTTTATTTTTTTCTTTTTGCATAGTATAGTCTTCTCAATGAAACCTTTTTCTCTTTCTTATTTAAAAAAGTCATGTTGTTTTGAGACTGCAACTTTGATTTTGTTTATGGTTATTATTTATTTTCTGAATTACATCGAGCAGCTTGAAGTTGTACCTTTTACGAACAGTTTTTCTTGTTCCTCCTTGCATTGTGGATTGTCAATTGACTTACTTTACTATATTGTCAATTGCAAAGATTTTACTATGAGCCTTTTTAGTTAATAAATCTTACATTGTTATCTGTGGAATTTTTTCCTCAAAACTTTATTTTTCTTTCATTTTTTTCCAGTGAATGTTGTTTACATTAGTAAAAATGGTGTTGACTTGTAAATGGATTACTAATCCCATTGCACATTTTCTCCCTGTAAGTCTGGAAAGGCGGTTAATAATGTCCATTAGTGTTAGAAGAACAAGAAAAACTTTCCATTTCATAATTATATACTGCAGTTTTATTTCTAAATGGAATTCCTAGAATCCTATATTGTGCATTTAGCTCTAGATTTTTCATAGAGGTTCACCAGAGTTTGACATGAAGGCGGGAATTTGAGAGCTCATATGCATGTACTTGGAGTGTTGGCTATGAACTTCATCTCTCATTTTCAACTGCTTTAACTGGCTAACTTTTTAGCATGAAAATTGAGAAGTAATATCGTTGATTTCTCGTTTATAATAACATATCTTCTTACTTCCATTTTCGACCCTCCTGGACCATCAGAGATTTTACCTGCTTTTCTCATTATATCCGTCTTGTTTCTGTAAATTATTCCTTTGAATTATCTGGCCTTCAAAGAATGTGCATCCCAGAGTTCAAATAAAGACTCATATTGTGAATTGATGGCCCCTCTTTCTTGGTTCTGCATCATATTGAATTGCGTGTCCTATTTAAAAATTTTGACTATTCCATATAAATGTAGGGAAAAAAGAAAAAGAAAAAACTAAATCAAATTGGAGTCAAAGTGTAAAAAGTCCCAACTTCACATTGTTTTTGACAGGCAAGACATATTGTGTGCATGGTATTTGTAACAAATGAAGTAACTTTGAGAGAATAAAAATAATTCATATGTTGTAGGGTAGGACTATCAAATTTTTGTTATGTGTTCCTTGAGCTTAGAAGTTATCCCAATCAGTGACTGAACTTAAACGTGAAGTGGAATCCCCAGTTACAAAAACTTAATACAACACCGTCATTATTTGCAAATTGCAACAATTTTCACATGAAAGCATAACTTCAGTTTTTATTTCTCTGAAGAATTGGGTACTGATTCTAAATCCTTGAGAGTGTTTGCACTTTGTTGAGAAAAAGTTCATGATTCACTGTATCCCATTTATATCCGGTGTTACCTATTATTTTGGTACAAAGGTCCAACTTTTCAAATTTTCCATTTTTTGTGTGCTAAATGTGACATGTGCTACACTGCTACACAGTTTCAACTTCACTTAATCTTTGTTTGGTTATCTGCTTACAAGTTTGTTCTGATTCAGTTTACTGAGTGATACTACTATTCCATATTGACGCAGGGCGTGATGGAGATTTCAGTGTTAAAAGCTCTTCTCAAGAACATATCTTGCTTCTTTCGATTATCATCTAGTGAGAACGTAAACTTCGAGCCCTTTCAGAAATATTACGAGAAGATCGAAGAGATACTGAAGTTGATAAAGCCAGTACTTGATGCAATTGTTGTTTCTGAAATAGCTTCTGAAATAACTTCTGATGAACTGCTTCAAAAGGCATTTTCAGGCTTGAGTCAGTCTGTTGATGAACTGAGGGAGTTGTTTGAAAACTGGCATCCGTTGATGAGTAAAGTTTACTTCGTATGTTTCATCATCGATATTTTCTTTTCCTTTTTTTTTTTACAAATCTTTTTTGAAAGCAGTGTTCTCTTGGTAACCGATTTAATAGAGCCTAAAAACAGCTGAATACAAGATTGTTAATCAAACGAGAGTACAAGATGAATTCCTCCCTTTGTTTGCATTAGAGATCAGATTTGCTCATCAACATATTTCATAATGGTTCAAGTTGTGTTTTCCCCTCTTGTTTTTAGGGTTTTGTTGATCCTTCCATGTTGTTAAAATTCATTGGAGGAACTACCCCTAAGTATTTAGCCCGTTCTTTCAGATTCTTCTAGTCTTTTCATGTTTCTTCCAACATCTAGAAGCGAAGCACCATTCCTGTTCTGGTCATTCAGTTTAATGTAGGACTTAATTGATGGTAATTGTAATAGTTAGTTTATAGGGTGCTGGGTATTATGATTGTGGTTATGACAGGGGCAGGACCAAATTTTCTTTAAGCGGGTTAAAGAATAGTAAGCATAAAGTTAATATTACGTTAACGGTCTATTTTTAAAATACAAGGTCAAGGTTTGATAGTAATATTCTTTGGGTCAAGATTTACAGGAGTATATTTGCTAGATAATTTTTATTTGGTCCCGCAGAGTATGGAGTGCAACTATTAATTTGGGACAGAGGGAGTATATTTTTATCTTTATTCTTGTTATCATCATTTCTTTTAGGTTTTTGAGATACTTGTGTTATAATAAGCCATATTTGGGGTTCCCAAGCTTGGTTCTCTATAACATGGTTCTCTAAATTTGTTTCTGTATGGCCATTTATAGGACTTATATATTTCAATGAATATCTAACGTTTTATCAACCTAAATTCTTAATTTGTAGTCATGTAGTATAATTTCTTTATTGTATTCTATGCCAATTTTTTTTTGTTTAAACTAGCTCATATTTGCATAATTATCTAGGTTTTGCAAGTCGAATCATACATAGCAAAGGCTAGGACTTGCGGGCTGGATATTTTCGAGCTGCTAAAATCTTCTGATCAATGTCTCACTGTTGGATTAAGTTCAGCATCTCTTGAGGTACCAAACGAAGTCGAGTTGATTTTAAGTTCTACCTTCTTAAGCAGTTTGTAGATATAGACAAAGGCGAACCCACGAATTTTTCGAGGAGTGGGCTGATAGTAATAGACAAAAAAAATATGGAAAGTATAAATATATAGTGAAAAAAAAATTAATAGCATAATTTAAATATTTGAATTCATACATAATGAAAAGTATTTAACAAAGTTGAGCTCGACGAGTTTTTAATGATTTAAATTCATCTATTACAGACTCTATCTAATATATATTTGAGCTGGGCTAAGGGGAGGACTAAAACTTAACAAAGGGGTGGGCTAAAACTTAGTAAAGGGGTGGGCTTAAATTAATTTTTTAATTTTTTTTTTACAAGTGCTAGTAGGTTTTTCAAAATTTGCCCCCTGTGCCAAAGCCCGCTCTGTCCCCCCTAGATCCACCCCTGGATACAGAGCAAGATAACTCTTCTCTAACTTATTTCATACAAATTATAACAATACTAAAAAAATATTAATTTCCTGCTTATAAATTTTATTTTTATTATTACATGCTATTCTATTACTAATAAATCTTACAATAAAAAAGTTAATATTTATATTATGATATTTAATTAGACATACCAAAGAATATTTATATGGATGCGTATTTAAGTGGATGTATGATGATTTATACCCATGATTCTAACTATATACCTGGAATCATGATGAAAGGACTCCCCTACCGTCTCCACTTATTCGGCACATTCTTCTTTAAATCCATTTTTGCTGTGTTGTAATCCCTAATTATTGATATACTCATTCGGCATGCTAAAAAAGGTCATCATATTTGAAATTTATTCATTAATTTAGTGGCACGACATAAGTGTATCCGAGAGCACCCATGGAGTAACAATATGAACAATTCTTCTTTCTAGAAATAACTTTGCTTCTAGGTTTGGTTTATGCGTGTCACAAGGAATCATATCTAAACTTAGCAAAGATACATAATTAGAATCTTGCCAACAATCTTGACATAAACATACATGAGTAGATGATATACTTTTCGACAAAATTAATTGCAGGTCTGCGCACAGAAAATTAAGCATATGGGATATGAACAAATGTCGGTCATCATCACAAAAGCTATAAGGGATCAAATGGAGGGCTCTGAACCTAGCTTTGATAGTCTGACAAAAATTACAGATTGCTTGAACTTAAAGTCAAACCAGGCCCTGCTTATTGAGGTTGTGGCCCTCGAAAAATTGAAGGAGAATGTTGAACAAACAGAAAAGAATGGGGACTTGGAATATATTGATGACATGATTGCTCTTATCACATACATGCACGATCGCTATGTTACAATGAAACAGTCCCAGAGCTCTAATCCCGTTCTGATACCTGCTGATTTTTGCTGCCCTCTTTCACTAGAACTGATGACGGACCCCGTTATTGTGGCTTCTGGACAAACATACGAGCGTGCATATATCCGTAAATGGATCGATCTTGGTCTCACTGTTTGCCCCAAAACACACCAAATTTTATCTCACACTAATCTTATTCCTAATTACACTGTAAAGGCACTCATTGCAAATTGGTGCGACTCAAACAATGTGAAGCTGCCCGATCCCGTTAAATCTATGAATGTGAACCACCACCCTCCTCATCTTACCCATCCTGAGTCCAGTCCCTTGCGGGAACCACTTATTGTTCCTCATTCACCCGATTCAGCTCGATCAATGGGTTCCCCAGCATCTAACATAATCTTGGCTAGTGGGACTCATCGAGAGGGAACTTCCCCAATGCATCCTCGTTCTTCTTCAGAAGAGTCTTTGCCTGATGACAGATTGGTTTACTCAGGAGAGAGTTGTTTGGATGCAAGTGGTCAACTATCCATGGCGTCACCGTCAAGAAAAGAATTTTCTACTGGTGTTGGGGGTGACGAACAGTCATCTGAAGGCCACAATAGAACCAATTCAGCATCTAGCACAGTTTCCAATGCAAATTTTTCCCAAGAAATTCCTGGTGATGCCAATGAGGGGGGTTCCAGAGAGGCGGCAGCCTACGGTAATGATGCTTCGGTGGAGATGGCATCTGAATCACAGCCTACTGCTACATTGACGGCCCCACAGAGAGAGCCAGAGTTCCCAAACCGATTTGAGACCCGATCTCGAAGCCAAACAATCTGGCGAAGGCCATCCGAGAGGTTTATTCCAAGGATAGTTTCATCTCCCACCATTGAAACTCAGCCCGATCTTTCTGGAGTCGAAACCCAAGTGCGGCAACTCGTTGAGGATTTGAAGAGCATGTCACTTGATGCACAAAGAGATGCTACAGCAGAGCTCCGGTTACTTGCCAAGCATAATATGGGAAACCGAGTCGTAATCGCAAACTGTGGGGCCATTATTCTGCTTGTTGAGCTGCTTCGTTCACCCGATACAAAAATACAGGAAAATGCCGTTACTGCCCTTCTAAATTTATCGATCAATGATAACAACAAGACAGCAATTGCAAATGCTGAAGCAATTGGACCTCTGATTCAAGTCCTTGAGTCGGGTACCCCCGAGGCCAAGGAAAACTCAGCTGCAACTCTTTTTAGCCTGTCGGTGATAGAGGAAAACAAAGTAAAGATTGGGAGGTCAGGGGCAATCAAACCGTTGGTTGATTTATTGGGATACGGAACACCTAGGGGAAAGAAAGATGCGGCCACGGCTTTGTTTAACTTGTCAATATTTCATGAAAATAAGGCAAAGATTGTGCAGGCAGGTGCAGTGAAGCACCTTGTGGAGTTGATGGACCCTGCTGCAGGTATGGTTGATAAGGCAGTTGCCGTGTTGTCAAATCTTGCTACTATACCTGAGGGGAGAACCGCTATTGGTCAGGAGGGTGGGATCCCTGTTCTAGTCGAGGTTGTTGAGTTGGGTTCTGCTAGAGGGAAGGAGAATGCAGCAGCTGCTCTTCTGCAGCTCTGCACCAACAGTAGTAGATTCTGCAACATGGTTCTCCAAGAAGGAGCCGTCCCCCCATTAGTGGCTTTGTCCCAGTCTGGCACCCCAAGAGCCAAAGAAAAGGTTTACTGCTTTATTTTCTCTTTCAACAAACTGCTGCCCCCCACCCCAAAAAGACTAGGGATTGCAAAAAGGCCCACCCTTACAGGGCTGCTATGGGTTTCTAAAATATAATCCTACTCAGTTTCAGGTTTACATAAATAAGCCCGTTTGACTGACTAAACCAGAAAATAGTGCTCTTTTCATTTAAATACCCTTAGAATACTGTAAAATTATGACAGTGCGGATTGGGTTTGGCCAAACGCGGCCAATTGCCATCCCTGATGACCTAAAAAAAGAGCACAAACTATTTAAAGGGGTGAATAAGGGTCCTAAATAAGATGCAGGGCAGATTGCACCTGTTCCTAATCCTAGTAGGGGATCATACACGCACTCAAAGGAAAGGGTTGTTTTGACTTCTGTACCTCGCTAATTGTCAAAATCAGACTTTGGCACCACCTCATTTATCTTACTTGTGTACCTTTTCGAGGCCGATTGCTCAAGGGTTTGTCATCAACTTGAACAGCGACAGAAAAAGTACCCCCAAGTCTAATTTATTTATTTATTTTTTTTCATTGGGAGGTAATGGAATTAGTAACAAAACTATGTATATGTAGGTGTCCCAAGTCTAATTTTGACCATTCCCAGGTACCTAAGTCAAAATCACCTGAAGATGTTACATTTATTTTGGCACTTAGAACTAATATTATCGCTCTTTGTTTGCTTGCAGGCTCAGGCACTACTTAGCTACTTTAGAAACCAGCGGCATGGTAATGCGGGGAGGGGCTGAATATAGGACAATGTACTTTTTGATTTCATCGAACTTCTCGTGGTAAGTTGATGATAAATATATACTGTAAATTTGATCGATCGTTGCAAATAATGCAATATGGTCCAGTTCTTGGATGTTTCTCGATTTGTGAAATGAACCGAAAGGGGTGAAAACAAACATTGATTTATGGAGGATGGATTGTGTCCTCTCATGAATAACTATGTGAATGTGAGATTTTTTTTTTCTTTTGTTATACTTGTATGTGTAATTTTTCAGCCTTTGTAATGTAGAGTTTGGCAGGCCTTTGATTAAACTATATTCTGATAAAATTTGTTGATGTAATGCTTTCTTTTGACTGAAAATATTTCCTTCCTCCTCAAACTACTATTTTAGCATTTCTTTTATTTCATTTTTAAATGCTATATTTGTTATTAAAATCTCTTTTTTAAAGAGAATGGTCATTTTATTAATACGAAAGATTGGAGATTATCTACGTCAAAATTTATAAATATATATATATAATCGAAAAGTTGTTTCTCAACCCACAATTCCCTCCCATGCCTCGCACAATGTACTTTTGGTGTCCCTTCACACTCCTCTCTCTCTATATATAAAATTTTTCACAAGTACCAACTTTAAGGATCATTTTGTGCAAATTGGGACTTTTGATTGGCGGAACAGACATTAATTTTTTAATGAAATTGGTGGAAATGATATTCATGGTTTTTATCAAATTTTATTATAATGTTCAACCGAGCCCTTGGTTTCATATCAATTTTTTAGTAGGCCCACTTTCCGGTTGAATGGTTTTCATCAAATTTCATCAAAAATTTTAACCAAGCCGTTGGTTTATATATATTCACATCAATTTTTCAATAAACCCACGTTCTGGTTGAATTTTTTTTGACTTTTATATCAAATTTCAACAAAAAAATTATCATTTTACCCTCTCAAAAGTCCCGATCCGTGCACAATGATCATTAAATTTTTAGTCATTAAATTTTTCATGTATATATAAAGTGAACTTGAAAATTCATTATACTTTTAGATAAATACAAAGATCAAACCAAAAGAAAGGGGACTTTATGAAGTTCTTTTAAGTACTAAGAACCAAAATGGCAAAATGACACTCTACAAATTCATTAATACAAAGGGCACCATTTTTGTACATGCAAAGATTCGTATTATTTGTCTATTTATACACTGCTTGCAGAACTTTCAAATACGTACATCTACATTTTGTATACATAAACAAATATATACGACAATTAAATCATATAAACATCAACCTCCAAGACTATAGGAAGGGCCGAAATGATCTCTTGAATAATCTTTGGCACTGTGATTCGACGCAAGCAAATTAACCTGCGCAAAGACCTCATCACACTTGGTTTTTTGAATTCCAGTTGAAGTATCGAACTTGTGAAAAAGAAATTAAGAAGGGATAAATACCTTCACAATCTCCCATTTTGGGCTCGGACGTATTTGGGCAGCTAACACAGCCATGTGAAAATGCTGGTTTTAACAGAACAAAAAAAATCAACTTCGAAAGTATAAATAAGTATTTTCGATGTTTATGGACGGATTTCTAAATTTCAAACTACAGAGGGAGAAGGACTACAATCAAATATCGATTGTAATTCATCACAATGTAGCAAAGAGCCAAAGAGAGCTTACTCTAAAAGGATCACCCCTTAAAGATTGCACATTCATTAAGCTGCTCATGTCCCTACCCTGCAAAACCAAATGAGCAGAACTCCAGATATTAATGTACTTGTTGGCAAAGAACTGCAATTTGCACAAGAGTAGTCGGAATTCAGATTTATGCCCTTCGAGTGAAATCTACCTCCAAATAAATATCCCGAAGTCGCCTTCCAGTTTGACCACAACAAATGCGAACAACAGGTTCATCACAACTCCCACTGATAATATAGTCTCTTCCATTCATGTAATAAGAGCGTGTATAATTGTGGGCACTTCCTGTGGGAGCTATCTCGAAATTCGTGTGGAGCCTCCCGTCTGCTGCCAAAAGTTGCTTAACCTGGCATACAAGTGCATGTAATCATGAATAAATGCGTGTGCGCGGACAGTCACTAAAGCAATGAAACTTCAAAAAATAAGGGAACACCAAATATAGCAAAATATTTTTAACCATTTTTCGTTGTAACAACCCCAGAGTTGTGGGTGGGCAATTGTATGTTGTGTGTGGCTGCAATAGATGCTGGTAGGCTACATACTATTGATATTACATTCCACATCATCCCTGTGAGGTGAAATGATGTGTTGTGATCACCAGTTTTTTGTAGTAAGCGGCCTTTTGGGAGAAAACAAAAACCACGCAGGTTGAGCCCAATGCCACATTATTTACTCCGCTGGATTGAGAGGTGACAATCACAAAGGTGAGAACTATTTTACCCTTAACCAAACAGCTCCTTGTGTAATTATTGAATGCCAACAAAGCATAGTCTATATGTAGCTTTAATTGCAGTACCTCATTGTCCACGGCTGAGACAAGAAGATAAAGGTCATCCGGGGAGAAGCAAGCCATTACGTTTCCTCTCGAGCTTGAAGTAGCAAAGCAAGGCCGTACTGGTTTCTGCCTCAAGTCCCACATTTTGACATACCGATCAAATGACGAAGTAACAAAGAGGAAGGGGGAATGGTTTGCAAACTTAGCTACATTAATGGGTTCTTGATGCATATCAGTGAACAACTGTACGCGTTTCCCACTACTAATATCATAGATACCAACTTTTTTCGAATAGCCACTCGCAAGAATCTGTTCGTCTGTTGAGTTGACATGAACTGAAGTCAACTGCTCAAAGTTATCAAAGGTAACAGTCGTCGAAGTGCAGTAGCTGTTGGCAGCTGTTGGCTGCATATTTTTTATGTCGTATAACCTCAAGGAACCATTATCGGAACCTGCAAGGAGCTGCAGTTGACCAATAAACACAATCAAAATGGACAACTAAAGAAGGTATTCTAACAATTATGAAATAGTAATAAAGTATATAATGTGTAATGTGACTCTCTCTCTCTCTTAGTCTGGGCATCCAACCAAAAATTGCAAAATCAATTGGCTTGGCTTTGCATTGGATGCTCCGAATGCCCATATGGTATTAGAGGGCAGGCTATTTACCCACATGTCAGGCTGAACGGCCACATGGTCTCCACGTCACCCAATATAACTAGTCTACATGTTTCGCTCAAAATTACTCCACATGTGAGGGAATGTTGATAAATATATATCCCACATCAAGAAAATAAAGCCTTGCAAAGCAATCTCTCTCTCTCCCCCCATATATATATATATATATTGATTCTTGAGGTAATGTCATACCTTGGATGGGTACTTTTTAAGCCAACAAAGTCCCAAAATGCTGTTATCTGTTTCGAAGCATGGGATATAGCTGACAAGATTCCCTTTCTCATGGTTAATAACCACTACTTGCCCGTCTAGAGTTCCGAAAGCCATTAAACTCGAGTTACATGGGTGATACTCAAACTGCCTTGGACGAATGCTCTCACAGTCTTCTTTGTTAATATGCCCAATATCATATATGCGATCCAAAAGAGGCCATGCACTAGAACCAAGTTTGGCAGCACAAAGGGACCTCGAGTACGCATGTTGGCTAGAAGATTTTTGTTTATGCATACCACTTGTTCCTGTTTCACGCGTATGCAAAACACGTACAACACTCTCTTTGTGCTGGCGCTTGTACGGTAGGAACTCATAGTGTCTTGAGTTGACGAATTTAGCTATTTCTCGGTCCGTTTTCCCTATTGGCAGGTTGTCTAAAACTCCTAAGCGAGGCAATGAAGTGATCATATATTCTCTGTAATGTTTCTCAAAGCATATGGGCGAAGGATGGTGTGAAATATACTTTTTCGAAGACATGAAGGTATCTGCCAAGTCTCCCTTATCTTGAACATGCAATTTGCCAAAAGAAACCTGTTGAACAGATTAAAAATCCCATCAATCATATATAAAAGGGATAACTAAAAAGTTTCGCTTTTCAATCATACAATTTAGCATGGGTCAGTTTAGTTCCAAATCTAAAACCAAAACCAGAAACTGAAGCAGGTCAGTTCCTGTTTTTGTTACCAAAACCAAGCCAAAGCTATGTTTTAAGTAGTTTTTCTTTTTCTCAATCGAGGGTTATTTTAGAAATTTCAGGTTCATACCATGGACTGTTACATTTAACACAAGAAGATATATATATAGCCACGGAAAACAAGTTCTGTACTGACCTCAATTTGTGAATTGGCCCGTTCTTTAAAGACAGCATCAGATTCCAAACTCATTACTGCCTCGTCTGCACCAGAATCTCGAAATGCAATATTCTCAATTGGTGGCTCAGTGCAAAAGTCCTTGTTTGAATGACCCAATCCAGTTCTCTCACAAGCATGAAGACTAGTACATGGCCCAGTGTCATTGCAACACAAACAA
The DNA here is from genome assembly GCA_021464415.1 of Lonicera japonica. Lineage (NCBI taxonomy): Eukaryota > Viridiplantae > Streptophyta > Magnoliopsida > Dipsacales > Caprifoliaceae > Lonicera > Lonicera japonica. The sequence goes on from CM038469.1 coordinate 15,002,343, forward strand.
TTTTGAAACCGGAGTTCCACCAAAGAAGGAAGTTTCGACAGGGCAGCGGCAGTTGTCCAAAGATTAGCAACTCTTGTTCCACACATTGAGAGACGCATCAGATTGGGCATGCAAGCAAATGTATCCTTTTGCAGAGTAGAGATTGAAGTACAAAAATCAAGATTAAGGGTGTGTATCTTCATTAATCTCCCAAACATGTCGAGCTTTCGTATCTCTGTGGACCTTAAGTTTAGAACCTGGCAATCCAAGCCACCCTTGAAAAGATCCCTGGAGAAACCTCAAATTAATAAAGAAGCTACTTAATTTGAGAAACCGGATCCAGCTCCTCTAGAGTGTTTCAATCACTCTAGAGTAGTAGATCAGTACATCTGGACCGTTCGAATAAAACTGGATGGTTTAGATTTTGACAGATGGTGTTTGCCTTGGCGACATCTCGTTTTAACAGAAACTACCATTCAGAATCTAAACCATGTAATTTTAAACCAATGGTCCAGATTCTTCAACTCTCCTTCCCGATACACAGAAACCATTTATACAGACCTCAAGTCATCCTCCTTAAGTGACATATTCTGGAGATCAACAACTCGGACCTTTGAGTTTATCGCACGCATTAAAGAGAAAACACAATCTTGGTTCAAGACACAGGGTGAATTATGAATTACGTCAACAGCCTCAATTTCAGAAGCGTCATTTGCATGGAAGAAATCAACCAGGGGAGAGAAATCAGCATCATTAAGTTGGTCCAATAAGACCACTACAGAACATTTCTGATAGATGGATTTCTTAACATTGGCCTGGATAAATAAAAACAGGTGGAAATCAGAACAAAATACCAACCCTCAAGCTTCATTTAAACCATAAGAATATCAAGAATGAGTTAAATTAAAGTGAAAAATGACCTTATAAAACCATGATAATACTGCAGAATTGGGTAGCACATCATGCCTCTTGCAAGAATCCAGATACCTAGCACCCAAGATATAAATTAAATAAAAGAGAAAACCTCTCAAATTCACAAGTAATAAATCGGATAAATAGCATTCGTTATAAACGAGTCCACAAGGGTAATAAACTTTTGAAATTGCAAAATTTTACATCTTCAACGACTTGTAATTATGTAACTATACTTAGATTGGAGACACTCTAATAAGAAAGAGACCTTCACCAAATGGAAACTGTTCCATGTATCACAAGTCAAAAGTAATATTAATTAGGAGCGAAAATGACAGAATAAACAGAATATGGTAAGGTGATCTCAAACCAATAATTGCACCGCAAAAAGTCAGTCATCTTATCTAATTAAGTGAATAAATTAAATAAGGTATGGTGGCTCATTATCAGTTATCTGGATCAATGGTTCTTTCTTCTCCTAGATAAGATTTAAGGAATAAAAAAAGTCTTTCTTTTGGTCAGGTATTTTATAATTTTAAAGAAGCAAGAGACCAAACTTTGCCAATTGGAAAGTAGATCACATATCCAGTTTGCAAACGTTGCAATCGCGCTATCATGAAGCTAGGTGAAACAACCACCATGCCAATATAAATCTGAAATTAAGTAAATCCGTATTTGACTTTTGCAATTTTTAAGAGAGACATTAATTTCAGGCTTCAGCATAATCAAAGGGACAAAAAGTTATTGACGACTATAGCAAGATTTAGTACATTTATTGTGTCGCAAGAAGAAAACATTTTCCTTTCTTGAAGCTGGAGACTAATTACTCATTAGCAGAACAAAATCACAATCATCATACACAATCCTCCTATTTTCCTCCCCTTTCTTTCTTACTTTTTCTTGGGGGTGTGTTTGATTGGCTACAAGGAAAAAGCTCCCATGGAAAATAAGAACTTTTAAACTGGAGGTGGTTTTCAGATTCCATGGAGAAGTGGAATGAGGCTAAAGAAACTTGGACCATGGAATTTGACTCCTTGTACATGGAAAGTAGGCAATCAAACACACCCTCTACATCTCTATGCCTTTTGTCCCCTAAACATATAAAATAGAGGTACCTAATCCATAAACTCAACAAGAGTTTTAGCCCTTCAACTGAAGTCAACTTATGAAATTGGAAAAATCTGCATCAATTGGTGATACATTAATTCCAAGGTTAGCTACAAATCTCTCCAAAATGCATCAAAATTTCTCAAAATCCACTTTTCAAACAACTTAATAAATGCTCCCCCTCCAAAAATTTCCCTTTAAACCTCATATTCTTCATCTCAATTCCCAAGAAAAATTGGTCAACAACTCCATTGACTACTAGTATGGGTTTTTGATTAAAAGAACAATTTCCTTTCAATTGCAGCCAAGTAAAAGTAGGAAGAAACATAAAGCAGCATTTCCTTCAGTACAATTACCTTCACTAAAGAAATTTCATAATCAAATCAATCAAAGAGAGAAAAAGATAGAGAGGAAATGAACCTGGATGTTAAGCTGGAGATTTCAAGTGACATGTTCGTATATTAGTACATTCAGATTCAGTGCTGAATGAGAGAGAAAGAATAGAAGCTAAATGTGCGTGGAAATAGGCATTTGCACCGAGCTAAAACAGATAAGCATTGCTCTTTACTGCACATATTACACGTTGTACGGATCTATAATACAATCCAGTGGAGAAGAGCTGGGGACCCACTACAGAGATGGGGACAGTGCAATTACTATGGGCCCACCATTAATAAGGTAGCTTCCTTCCCTTCATTCTTCCATGTGATAGCTTTTACTCCATCTATATAAGTCACAGTCAATATAACGTATCGTATTATAAGTACCACTCTAATTACGCATCATTTTATTTCGTAACATTTTATTTTATTTATTTAATCGTATCACATTGAATACGTGTAAATTATGTTGGTATAATAGAGTTTACTTATTATTAGAAACCAAAAAAAGTATATTGATTCGGTTTTATAAAACAAAGGTCATTTGCATATACTCAGTTTTGTAGCACCGAGTATATGCAAATACTCGATTCGGTCATATATGGCCGACCTAATATTAGACTTTTATATTGTGTTTTGGTGTAATTAATTAGTGCCACCCTTATTACAAAGGCAATGTGTAAGCACAACTTTTTTTTGTATAATTATCAATCTGGGTTTAGTTTTAGAGTTGACCGAGAATTCTCTAGTCAAATTCCGATAACTCAAAAGTATTTTGTAGCCAACAATGAGTACGGTTTAAGTTGCAAATGAAGATTTGTCAAACTATACGAAAACTAGTTCAGACACTGCCTCATATAAACAAATATATATATACGAAAATTTTGAGGTAAGGACTGATCCTTACGGATTGAACCTTTTTACGACGGTTTTGCGTCATTAAAAAACACACTCAAAGTTGTTTTTATGACGGAAAACCGTCATAAAAAGGCTCGATTCGTATAAAAAATGATGTGTATATATATATATTTATGTATTTCTCTCACCTACCACACTTGATCATATTTTAATATCATTCAAAGTTTACACCTGACTAACAAAATCCAATCTAATCTATCTGTTTATTAATTAATTTTGTTTATTAACATTCACGTTTAGACTATTATGAGTGCGTAATTAATTATGTATATTGAATAGAATATGTTTAGCTTGTGCTTCAAAAATACGCGCTTGTATGACACAAATTTTAGTTACTTCTCATTTTTATGTTAAAGACTTTTTCCTAACCTTAGGTTGTCGAACAGGTGCAAAGGTAAAACAATTGTGATAATTAAACTTACTTAAGAGACTACGATTAAGTATAATTAATTATTAATTATGAAACATTTAACATCGCCAATTAGTCATATTATTTTACTAGGTATTGCCCGTACTGAACGGCACAGCGACATAAAAAATATTAATAATTTAAAAATATTAAGATGGGAAAAAAATACCAGTAGCCAATGGAGTAGCAGTGGTGTAGCCAAGAAAGTCTGATAGTGGGTTCATCCAACAATGTATTAATTTTTATTTTATTTTTGATGAATTATAATATTATATTTATAAATATATATATTTATAGTAGCATCAACAAAAATAACCAAAAGCACATGAGACTTTTCAAGTTTCAATAGTTTAAAAAATTAACTCAAGGATAAAAATCATCAACTAAAATAAATAAATCACATAAACAAGAATAGAGCGACATAAAAAATATTAATAATTTAAAAATATTAAGATGGGAAAAAAAATACTAGTAGCCAGTGGAGTAGCATTGGCATAGTCAAGAAATTCTAATAGCGGGTTCATCCAACAATGTATTAATTTTTTTAATTTTTTTTGATGAATTATAATATTATATTTATAAATATATATTTATAGTAGCATCAACAAAAATAACCAAAAGCATATGAGACTTTTCAAGTTTCAATAGTTTAAAAAATTAACTCAAGGATAAAAATCATGAACTAAAATAAATAAATCACATAAACAAGAATAGATTGGCTAATAATTATCATCATCACAAATAATTATCCAACTTAAAGAAATAAAGAACTATAGAATTAAATTGGTGTAAAGTAGGGATTAAAATTTTTTACCTTTAATTAATTGAGTATAGTGATTTAATTTATTTTTGGCCACACTGGTGAAGAGTGAAAAGCTAAGCATCAGGCATTGTTCATAAATTCCTACTCTTATTATTTTTTTGCTAAAATGAATGCCAGGTTTAGAGACCAAATGAGAAAAAATATAGAATGAATTTGGTTATAAGGTTTGTGAAATACAATAATAAATAAAAAAGATAGAGAAGAATGGAAAATGTATAAAATAATAAAACATACAACAGAGAAAGAAAGTGTCTTGGCCTTTTACAAATATTATTATTTTTAAGATTTGACCCCACTAATGTTTTTTTTTCTTTAAATCAACCGGTGTTAAATATACACCACAAGATTGAGGATTTAAAAAATACTATACATTGACCTCTTAATTATAAATTCGAAGTGGGGTCAACTAAGCCCACTCTCCGTACTAGTGTAGCCACGCTCCTACCAGTACCTAAACAACAATCCAAAATATATATTAAGAAAACTATATATTCCAAAAATCACACAACAAAATAGCAAAAGCCATGAGTTAATGATTGTTGTACTTGGGATGTCAATCGGCCGGGTTTTGCTAAACCCACATAAATTATCTGTCATAAATAGTGATAGTTTGGTAAATCCGAACTTGAGCTACCAAATGAACATCCGACCCAACCCGACTAGGCTGTTTTATCATCTTTAATTAGGGTCGGGTTGAGCTCTTTTACCATCCCTAATTATTCGCCACTATATACAAAAATTTAAACGCGATTTATAGAAAAAGTTACTTGTCATTATTGTCAAAAAAAAATGAAAAATTATTAGTACAACAATATTCCCAAATTTTAATTATAAATATATAATATCATTCTTATATAAAAAGTAATATATTTTTTAAAAACTATTAAAGTTTGTAAAATAGCAAAAAAAAAATTGTATTTCCAAACTAACAAAAAAATTAGGCCGCAACTAGATTTGACATCCATTTAAATTGACAATAAAATGATCTGAATGCAAGTTAAATAAGAAAAATTAGGTTAGAAATATATAACTTTTAGTAAATTCTAATTTTTATATTTAAAGTTAATGTACTTCCAATTTAAAAAAATGAGTTGACCAGGGAGAAAAGTGAGCAATTGATGGAATAAGAGAGACAAAAAAAAAAGTTGAAAACTTATTTGATTTGATATTTTAACACATGAATGGTTCAAAATTTATTCAATTAATAGTAATAAAATATGAGCTATTGATTTGATATATTAGTGATGTGATAGTTTTAATTCTTATAATATAAATAGTGATAAATTTTTATTTTTTTTTAACAACTATACCTAAAAGAATTTGAATACGGAATTGACTGCTAAATACAAGAATATGATGAACTACTGAATCAATCTCATAAAGTTGATAGTAGTTACTTACTTAGAAATAAAATATTTAAAAAGATAAATAGGAACTCATGGTGGCACGAGACATGACCAAGATAATGTTATGCCACTTACTTTAACCTGTACGACTAATATTACTTTCGTACAATATTATCATTATTCGTTTCCAATCTAATAATAGATGGGTATTAAGATTATTATGTATATCCATCAAGAAATTCACAATTACTTATTTTTGTCATTTTCATGTGGTCTATTTGTAATTAATGATTGATATAACATGAGCTAAAGGGAAATATTTCGGATTATTTTTTAATACAAGAAATTATAAGTACATCTTGTACTTGATTTTGGGAGAAGGAGAGGGAGAGTTGAGGCCACATAACTCAAACTTTAAATCTCTTATTTTCAACTAAGATCATTTATTAATTTATTTATTTTTGGACAATAAAAAAAACAACAACAGAGGAGTAAAAAAAAAGCCCCCCCTAAACGTCAATGAGAACTAGTTTCGCAAACAAACAAACAAAGAAACAGCACAACCAAAATACAAAGCAAAAGCCAAAAAAAACCAAAAGCAACAGATTCCAAACATATCCAACTCCAGTGAGAGAGAAATCAGACAAGAGGAGGCGAGATAGAGCTGAAGGAAGATTAAAGCGCCAATCTAAAGATAAAAGACATAAACTTAACTTGCGTTGCGACCCAATGAACAAGTATATTATCCTCTCTTTTACTAATATTAAAAAAAATTATACTGCAATTAATAGCTATATCTTGAATAGAATCCTAAGCACCAACGGAATCACACTCAAAAAAACAACCTCCGACTTAATAATATCCCCAACCACCTTACAATCAGATTCAATAATAACTTGAGAAATTAAACATCAACAGCAATTAAATATTAAAATTAACGGTTATACTAATTGATGTACACAATTAGGTGTGTTTCTGTGAATCATATTAAAATAAATATTTTGAATTTAATATTTTTAGTGGAAGTAATTTTATTATTGTAAGAACGTGGGTCAACTTTAAATATTAGCATTGACTTCTTATATTCTTTTGAATAGTTGCAACATGGACCACTATATATATGGCTAAGTGGCTAAGTACTTGAGTGATGAGTCAGCATTTCTTTTTTAAATGAAAAATTAATTTATTAGAATATGAAAAATGATATAAAATATAATTAATTTATATAAAAAGTTAAAAATAAACCGAAAGATATAGTAAGATACTATTTATCTCATGTTCATATTTATAAGTAAATGTCATATATTCGTTACTTTTTGTGAATTTTTTTTCATTATCATTGAAATAAATTCTTTTCATAGAGAGAATATCTCACTATATTCTTCAACTTATTTTTCAAATTTATACAAAAAAAAATTAAAAATTTTTTTAGTCATTGTCTATATTATTATCAAAGGAGTTTATAAGAAACAAGATAATTGAAACACTAAAGAACATACCATATATATATATATATATAATTTCAAGTGCAAACCAAGCCTTTTTTACGACTAAAAAACGTTGTAAAAAGCTCCGTCCGTACCAGAAACGGACTTTATAAATATATGGTGATATATCATTCTGCCTTTTATTAATAATTTTTTAACCTATACTATATAGTTTTAGTGAATCAGATTCTTAGCTGTAGCGATGACCGGGGAATATATATATATATATGTTATTGTAAATTAATCTTCAATAAATTAGTTTTTCTTTTTAAAAATATAAAATTACGAAGAAGGATGCTTGTTATAACTTGTCATGCTTTTAAAAAATTTCTAGCATCTGTGTCGAGTAAGTGTACTTGAAAAAAGACCAATATTTAACTAATTTAAGTTATTATTATTCTTTCTTAAATCAAATTGGTATATTTTTAACTTTTCTTCCGTTTTACAATACATATTGAAATGCCTTAAATAGAAACATACTTTAAGCATTTTAAATTGATAGAGTAAATTAATAAAGTGATTTACTCAATCAGTCACAGAAAGACACGTGGCCGCACATATCAGTAACCTAGTCCATTGCAGCAAAGGAAAGCTTAAGAACTCTGGTCTTTTACCATTTAAGGACCATAGCTCCAGAGAGTATGGGTATTCGACTTGAGTGTTGTTTTCATGTACTAGGTTTTGGAATTCGAATGCCAAAGCTCTTCTGACGAGCTTGAACCATCAAAGCTCCGAGCTATCACCGACTTTGAACTGTGGGTTTATCCTCCCCATTCAACTCCTCTGAGCTAAATGGCAAGGATAGGGGCAATTGCTGGTGCAAATTAGTGACCTAATTCACCCCGCTAACCATAAGCTGACAAGTGGCCATCCGCGTCAACGACCAGACCTGTTAAAGTGAGAAGAGCTCTAAGAGTTCTATTCAAGTACAACAAGGAAATTGGAGCTCTCTATGGCATGATATCTGGTCCGAGAATTGATTTCACACAGCAGATAACGGAGTTCGAATGCCATAGCTCTTTCAACAAGCTCCAGAGCTCTCTCACATAACCATTATGTTAGAGTGGTTGGTAGAGGTATGGGTGACTGCTACCGACTCCGTCAAACGCCGCAGAACTTCTCTCAACTTCATTAAATGCATACCCATTGCATTTAATGCGCCGGAATTCATGGAGAAGTAAGGTTAGAGTTAGTGATAATCAAGGCATGGTTTCAGACCTGTTCTTGGATTTCTCACACACGATTCCTCTCAGTCATATATATAGAAGAAACATTTACTTCTCTCAAAAACCAATTCAATCCGATTGAACTAGAAAACAACGAAGAACAACATTGAGCAAACAGTAAAGCGTGAACAATCAAAGGAAATAGAGAGACATAGAAATACTGAGCACACGTCAGAGCTCTTGATATAGAGAAGCTATAAGTTTTATAGCTCAAGACACTCCCATTGTAATATTGTGATGATATAATAGCTGGAGAGACTTTCGTGAGCTTGTAATAGTCATTCAATTACTCTCAATACAAAACAAATCGAGCTCTTAGTTTTATTCCACAGAGGATGACTAACCCATATCTTCATATGAGGCCAACATCCTCTATACGTCTTTGATTCTCTTAGCTTGCTGCATTTATTGCGCAGATTATTTGATCAAATCATTTGACCATGTGTTTTAAATTACCCCTCTAGTTTTATGCATCAACAATGATAACTAGATGAAACTTTTGACTTATTTTGTTTAATTTATTGTGTTTTTGTAATTACATTACATTTATTGTAATATTTTTCATACGAATTAAATAATTTAATATTAGTGTAAATCTAACATAAATTATTTCCATTTACTTATTATTTTAATTAATTGTTTTTTAGAATGACTAGATCTATATTGTCTCCTCTTGATTTTATTTTATTTTGAATTAAAATCATTAGTTAATTTATCCCAATTCATTTCAAATTTTTCATTGATTATGAGTATATGTCTAGTTATTGGCCCTACTTCAAAGATTGTTTGTGTATGAGATGATTGCTCTTCTTTTGACTCATTATTAGTGTAGCAATTGTGACTAGTTTGTCCTTGTGTTTTAACACTTTTTAATTTAGCTTCTTGAGTAGTGATTTTATTAAGTAAATCTATATCTTTTTTAGAAATAACTGTGTCTTTCCTAGATGTAACTGACGAAATATAGTTATCAATAATTAGTAGTGTTCGAAATCTTGACTCAGCAAAACTTATTCTAATATAACCATTTAGCTATTGTTTTATATTTTATAAATTCATTATATTATTAATAATGGGTTTTTGTGTAAATTCATTTTCCAAAATCTATTGACTGGAAGACTAATATATTTCCTTAAGATTGTCTTAGAGGCCTGAATATTAGCATCACTATTATATGAATCAAAACAATTTTGTCTTTTGGACTTTTGTTAAGTGCATTAACATTTGAAATTTTTTTTTTACACTTATAATAAATCATATACATTAAAGCAAGAGCCTGAGATCCTTCAACCATTTGAGAGATTTCTCCTGCAGTTTTAATATTTAATATAAATGCTTTTAACATATGTGGGTCACTCCAATTTAGAGTGAAATATGGAAAGCAATTAAAATAAACTAGGCCATCTGTGGATACCCCATTTCACAACCCTTGGAAGAAGACGATATTCGCTCTCCAGAAAAACATGGCAAAACTTAGAAGAAAACGAAAAGTAAATACTGGTCTCGGACAACACCAAAGACAGACATACTCGGATGACTCAAAATCAAAAAGACACAATCGTACAAGAGGAGCTGAATGCCAATTGGTCTTTATGCATGACCGATCGGTCTTCCCCCAATGCAATGTAATGCCGATTGGTATTATTCTAATGCCGATCGATTTTCAGTCATGATTAATTGGTTTTTCTCAATCATAATCAGTTTTTGTTGCCCGCAAATTGGTTTTCAAGCCTTACGGATTGGTCATCGACAAAAAAAATTGATTTTCCACTATATATATCTGCTAGATTGGCCAGAGAGAAAAAAGAGAGGATGAGAGCGTAGAGAGAGGTCAGATGAGAGGTTCAAAAGAGGAAGAACTGCTGGAGTGTTGGATAAGCCTAACAAAAGAGCAAAAAATGCTCAAAATTGCTTAGAAGATACATACAAAACCTGGATCTAAAGAGAAGAACACATTGTAACATTGTAAATATGCGAGTAAAGACTCCGTAATAGATTTATAGTGATGTATTCAAAATTCTTAGACTAGTTTTAATTTGTAATACTATTTCAATATCAATAGAAACAAAAGCTTGTCTTTGCATATAAGGTTTTATATTAATCTTAATTGTCGGTTTTAATTTATTTGATTGCTTGATTACCTCCCATGTATGTGTATGATATATGAAATGTTGTATACTTAATGCATGCTGTATAATTTGAAATTGGACCAAGTTAGCTTGTATGATACGTAAAATTGATTATGGACTAGGATAGAATTGTAAGTACATTGATATACCCTTAATCTGGTTTTAATTCACCTTTGCATGCTTCCCGGACACTGAAACATGAAAATCAAGCATACGTGGTACGACCATGGATGACCGATTGGTTCTTCATGGATGACTAATCAATCTTTATTGCATTTTAATCGGGTTTCAGTGTTTTTACACCAGTTTGCCTCGTAAATCGTATGATTGCTCCAGCATGTTAATAATACTGATGCATATGTACCTTTAGGCTTTAAAATAGTAGTAAACAAGCATGAAAATGTGAAAGCGAGTATATTCATTTAGAAGTCGAAAGGGCGATGTAGGTGCCTAACACCTTCCCACATCGTAACATAGTTCTTGATCATGCTTTGGTTGCGTAGACACCGTTGTATCCCCAAAAGGGTACGAAAACACACTTTTGTCCGTTTTTTCAGAAAACGTACTGGCGACTCTAATCTTTAAACACCCAACTCGCATTGGTTTGATGGAGAGTTCCTTCGGTATTCTCACACAATTATGTAAACTTGACTCTATAATACCTTAAATGAGATATTAGAGCTTTAACATTTCTTGATATTTTTGATATCAAAGGACTCTGTTGGGTTTAACTTGGATTTATTTGACTTGCTTCTAGTGACTTTGGTTTTACTTTTGGGCTCTGGATAAGGGACTGTTAAAGGAGTGACTAGAGAACCTTAGGCTGGGAATAAGAAAATGGGAAATTCCTTTTGGACCTGTTCAATAATTCTTTAGGTTTTAAAGTTATGCCACAATTTGGTAAGGTACTGACCAGTGACCATATCAACTTGATTGTAATGCATTACAATAGCTTGGGAAAAGCTTACTGTTAATGACTGGATAGTTATTGGTAGGACTAGGGAGCCCATATGATACTGCCATTTGAGTATCCATGGGACCTTATATTTACTAATGAACTACAAAAGCATAGGGATACACTCAGTTATGGGTCTGAATTTGGTCATGCCAAAATGGTTAACTTGATTTTAGAATGACTCCGTTAATTAATAAAGACATGATTGGACCATGTTATTCTTACCATCGAAAGAACCAATATGGGAATCTACTCTTAAATTTATGATCAAATTGCAAGACCTATGAATGGCTAAAGGTTTTAATTTAATAAAGGGACATCTTCATCCAGGATTCCATATAATCATGATAACTAAAATGACTATCGTATTCCGAAAGTTCTCGGAGTTCTAAAGGATGTGTACCCTATTGAGACATATGGATGATTTTCTTTATGTATAAAGAATGGCATATGATTTTAGTTTCATCTATTCGATCATAAATCGGCTTAATCTAAATTGACTCTGTTTTTATCAGGATATCATTGTAAGAAGATAATGACTTGTATGGACTATGTAGGGTGAAGTGCCACATGGGAGGGAAAAATTGCATAGCTAATTTGACTAGGTCTGTTTTGTCAGTCATGTGAGGTTTGACACAAAACAGGTTTACTGGGTTAGGGTTCAGAAAATATAAGTTTTCAACAGGTGTTAAACAAGAATTAGGAGATAAATCTTCTTTATCTTCATTTTCACCAACTAATTCAGTTATTATAGACACCCCAATCCGTGACCCCGCAAGAACCCTAAAAAACATTAGGAAAGCACAAATTTTGAGTTTAAAACTCACCCAAAGAACTAGAAACTGCTTCAAAAAGTTTGTAGTCCAACAAACCTGTTCCCAGAAGGATTTGTCATGCAACAAACCAATTTTCAGAGGCATTTGTCGTGCGACAAACCCTTCTGACCCAGACCATCCACTCCCTGACACATCAATCTGTCAGGGACAACCCTTCAGCTGTTTATCGCACGACATCTGGAAAAATGCCGCGCGACATTTCCACTTTTGTGGGAAGTGTCGCACAACAAACTCTCCCAAGCAATATAAATAAACCAACACCCCCAAGGGTTTTAGACAGCAACTTTGGAAGATAAAAGGGGTTATTATCTCGCTGATCTGATTTTTTTAAGATCTTCAAAGTTCAATTTATTATTATCAAGTTCTCGAGGAACCTTCGAGTTCTCAATACTCGACGTATCATATTTCAAATTCGAATTCTCGACTGTCTCTAGAAAAGGAAAGCCTATATTCGTTAAATCATCTTCGGTTATATTATATTTTCTCTCTTTTTCATTTATCTCGTCAGAGGTAAAGAAAATTTTCTTTCAGTATTTAAAATTCATATATTTGTGTACTTGTTTTCCTTTGTTTATATCTTTTGTTCTGTCCATTTTCTAATTGAATAAACTTATTATTAAGTTACAAATAGTCTACTATTTTTTCAAAACAAAACCCTAATAAAATCATTTTCAAAAGTCAGAAAAAGTATGTATATTACTATCCGGATAAACTAAGTTTTCAAAACCCGGAACGATAAAACTTACTTAAAGGATTAATATCGGGTATATCCAGTCTCCCATATAGATTGTGATATACCTAATATACTCTTTTCAAAGAGTCCAAATCCATATCAAATCAATTCCAATCAAGAATCCAACCTCTTTTCCAAAAACAACCAAAATAATGATAAAATTAATATTGCTATCTGAGTAAATAATATTAGAATATTCTCTCAATTTTCAAAAATCACTAACTTTGCTTCTTGCATTTCATAATTTACAAAATCAAAATATTGGATTACGAAATACAAGGTTTTTATCCCCTTTTCTGTTTTCCCCCCAAATCAGGTTTCTTTACAAAAACATATTTTAGAAAAATAAGTAGACTTCTTAGTAAATGCATCCAATTTTTTCAATATAGAATAAACATATAAAGCCATTAGAGACTGAAAAGGTGGAATGGGTGCCTAACACCTTCCCAAATCATAACATAGTTCTCGAACCCTATAGAATTCCGGTTTCGTAGACAAGACGCGTGGGGATAAGGCTTATTTTGGCCTTTATCCCTATACGAACTTTTTGTACGTTTTCTCGTAAAACGTGATGGTGACTCTAAACGAACCCACTTGTATTTAGAGATAGAAAATATGATTCATCCATCTATCGAAGAAAATTAAACGACGAAATCTATTATGACGTTTTAGACTCCCAAACCCGGGATTGAGACTCGGGGGTCGCATTTGCGGATTTTCAAAGTTATTCTTTCTTGTAATGCTTTTGCAAGCATTTGTAACTAAAATGAAGATTTTCCTTTATTAAAACAAAATCTTCAGCCATTTATGGTTCTTGTAGTTTGATCATAAATTCAAGAGTAAATTCCCCTAATGGTTCCTTCGAGGTGGTAACAACATGGTACAACCATATCTTTATTACCAGAGTCATTATAAAATTAAGTCAATCATTTTGGCATGACTAAATTCAGACTCAGAACTGAATGTATCCATATACTTTTATAGTTCATTAATAAATATAAGGTTCCATGGATACTTAAATGGCAGTATAATATGGCCTTCTTCATCCTGGCAACAACTATTTAGTCATCTGCAGCAAGCTCTTCCCAAACTGTTGTAAACCACTACAGTCAAGTTGAGATAATTATCCGTCAATACTTCATTAAATGGTAGGATAGTTTCGAAATTGAAAGAATTATTGAGTAGGTCTAAAAGGAATTTCCCATTTCCTTATTCCCTGCCTAAGCTTCCCTAGTCACTCCTTTAATAGTCCATTACCTGGAGCCCAAAAGTAAAGCCAAAGTCTTTAGAAGCAAATCAAATAAATCAAAGTCAAGCCCAACATAGTTCCTTGATATAAAAAATTATCAAGAAATGTTCGAGCTCTAAGTTACAAATGCTCGCAAAAGCATTACAAGAAAAAATAATTGAGTTAGTTAACGAAAATGAAGATAAAGAAGATTTATTTCCTAATTACCCTTGTCAGTCATTAGAATAAGGATCCATCAACATCGAAGATCCTTACAACAGTTAGTTATTCCAAGATGTCAAGACCCATTTGCCTAAATAAGGTATTTTCAGTCACTACTTGGGTAATAATTTATCCAAGAAAAGCTAACACCGTAAATTTCGCTTATGGAAGACAGCTAACCAAGTCACAGTGCTCCACCGAAAGCACAAAATGACAATTTTAAACATTAAAAGTAAAATTTACTATTCATGAATAGTATCATAAATACTAAAAGTACATGAACAATACCCACCGACAGCACTATTCAAACAGTAAAAAATACTATTACTATTTTGACAAATCACTATTCATCAACAGTAAAAGAACTTTTACAATTCACAATTAGTCAGAAGTTACACATTAAATCCCCGCATGATTCTATAGTCCATCTCCAATTCCAACTATAAAAGAGGAGGAAGGCTCAAAGTTTCAACAAGTCTTACACCCACTCAGACAGAATAAATTTTCTACTTTAAAGTTTTCATTCTTGTATTCAGATTTCAGTAAAGAAAATTTATTTTGTAATTTCATAATTTGTTATGCTTCAAGCATCCAGTTCAGATTTCAGTTAGTAATTTTATTGTAAGCCAAAACTTAATTTTATTTTGTAATTTTATTTTAAAGTTAATCATTCAGTTAATTAACTTGTGTATTATTTCGCGTACTCTTACATTTTCATATTAGCTTCTTGGCTACTTCCCCTTACGGCGCTAGTATTTTTTAATTAAAAAATTAATATCAACTTTACTAATTGTTGGAAAAAATAATACAAGTATCCCATACCTGTATACGCAGCGGATTGATTTGGATCTTGTGCGATTGGACTTACAATACTTGCATTGTGTAGCGTTACATGAACGACTACATCTATGCCCATAGCTTCAAGTACTCTCTACGAGCAACCCTAGAATGTGCTTGCGAAGAGATGACGGCCACCTCTAATTATGTTGTGTATTGTGTGTTGTTATTTAGGTCTAAAGACCTAAATATATATCATTACGCTTAAAAGGCTTTGAAGCCCTAAGACCCACCATGGGTGTCCTTGTTGGGCTAAACCAACATGCCCAAAAACCAACATCTCCCATTCGCACATAGTGGGCAAATAATCGCATTCTCCCTTGCACCATTCTAGATTCTCTGTTCATACTTAATAAATGAGCTGTGGGACCACGAGCCACCTGAAAATGAAATTTTGGAGTACTACGCCAAATTCCCAAAGAATCCGTATAGAACATCTCCATAGCGTCTCGTTCTGCCCCTAACCTATTCAGCCACATTCAGATTAAGCATCTCCAATCCCTCGGAGTCACATCTCGGATCAATACTTAAAATTCTCCCGTTTTATTCTCACAACTACGTCGCTATTATCAGAAAGCGCCATAACTTGGTACCAGTGATCATAAAACTTGAACGTGCTACCAAACAGTCATCCTTTCGCCCTCATATCACTTAGATTATATTCAATTGCTTTCCCAACGATGTCCCTTTAGGCCGCATCAGTCTTAGCCATATGATACACACATCAAAGTAGTATACACTGAACCTCTTCTTCATGATATAGTCAAAAGTCACATAGGGCAAAAATAGTAGAGGATCATACATATTGTATCAATCCATAAAGATTCACACAGTTAAGAAGCAGGGATCATTCTTTCACTTCCTTATATAAGTCGCCAAGCACATGTAGTATGACTTACATGTTACGGTGGAGTTCTCTTTCAATAAAGAGCGTATATCACTATCAAATATCGTACAGATCTTAGTTTAGTCGCTATCAAGCGCCTAACTCGAAAAATTTACTTGCTCGCTCGTCTCAGCGCCTAGTTGAAATTTCGCATCCGGCTATTCACATGTTATAAATGGATAGTGGGGTATCCATATTCAGACTTCGAAAGACTCTATCTTGACATTTTCCAAGTCGACACTTTAATCAATGTTAGCTCAGTTCGCTATCACAGCGCCATAAGCCTAACGTGTCTCATCTTTGCTCGCATGTGAGAGAGTCGATCTATACCTGTTGACATACTCATACCATGATATCTCAACCATGGGTAAAGTGTGTGCTAGCAGTTATATAAAATAATAATATAAGAGCAATAAATTCCAAAAATTTATTAATAATAATATCAACGACATCAAATATCCTCTATGGTCAGGAAGCAAACAATCACAACCTACGTAGCCTTAGACTCCTAACATAAGTCTGGTAAACATCTCTAACTATAGGCTTAGTCAAGGAGTCCGCAACCATACGACTAGTGGAGATATGCTTAAGGACCACATCCTTTTGCGCAACCATGTCACAAAGAAAATAGTTGGGTTCCCTTGGAACCTACTGACAAGACTAACTGCATAACAAATGTCAGGTCGCGTACACATCATTGCGTACATCAGGCTAGCAATAGCATTAGCATACGGAACACGAGCCATTTTTTCCTTCTCATCAAGAGTCTTAGGACACATATATAGACTTAAGGTATTACCCTTCTCAACAGGAAAGTTAATGGATTTACAAGCTTGCATCTGAAAAATGCTCAAGTACATTTCTTATGTAAGTTTCTTGAGACAAACCAAGAAGTTTCCTTGATCGATCTCTTAGGATCTTAACTCCGAGCACATAGATTGCCTCTCCCATGTCTTTCATTTCAAAATTTGAAGACAACCACTTTTGTGTGGCAACAACCATCTCCTTGTTATTTTCAACTACTAGTATGTTATCTACATACAAAGAGAAAATCAAGAAACTATTCCCAGAACGTTCAACGTACACATAGTGGTCCTCCTCGATCATCGTAAACCCATTTGAAGAAATGGCTCGATGGAATCTCAAGTACCATTGTTTAGATGACTGCTTCAACCCATAAATGAATCGTTTGAGCTTGCAAACTTTGCGCTCTTTCCCGCTAGCTATAAAACCAACAGGTTGATCCATATAGATTTTCTCATCTAGTTCTCCATTGAGAAATGCAGTTTTAACGTCCATCTGAAAAAATTCTAATCCATATGAGCGACAATAGCTAGAATGAGGTGGATTGAGGCAAACCTTAGTACCGGTGAGAAGGTTTCCTCATAGTCAACGCCTTCCTTTTGGGTGTAGCCTTTCACCATAAGGCGAGCTTTATACCTATCAATGGAACCATTTGCCTTGCGTTTGACTTTTATAACCCATTTGTTTTCAATAGTCTTTCGCCCCGACGGAAGATCTACCAAGTCCCAGACATTGTTCTTCCTCATAGATTCCATCTCATTAATCATTGCAATTTTTCATTTAGCCGAAGCAGGGGATGTGATAGCCCCCTGATAATTTCTAAGCTTATCTACATCTTACAGAGTACACATGAAAGCTGCCCCCTCAATCTCAAAAATACGACATTGGATATTCTCATGATTGCTTCTACGCAAGTGTGGACTTTGGGAATTAGTCTCTAATGGAGGGACACTCCCACTAGGAGGTCGCACACTCCCACTAGGAAGCGAGTCGCTCTCAACATCCTTATTCGAATTTGAAACGCTTTCGTTCGATTCGACCATTTCAAACAACTTAATGTTTCTGTCCACATCTCTTTTCTTGGGGAATTCTTGTCTATGAAATCCACATCTCGTGACTCAATATCAGAAACAGTTCCATCTTCTTATTCACCAAGCTTCACATATCCTTTAAATTCCTCAGAATATCTAATGAATATATACTTATACGCCCTAGGGCCTAATTTCCCATGCGAATGAGAACTAGTGTGAACATATCCCGCCACGCCCCATGGGCGTAAATGGCTTAAGTTAGGCTTCCTGCCTGTCCAAAACTCATAAGGCGTTGATGAAACAAATTTAGAAGGCACGCGGTTGAGGATATAGGCAGCAGCTAAGATATCACCCCCCAGAAAGATATTGGGAGGTTATCTTGCGCCATCATCGATCTAACCATATCCAAAAGGGTTCTATTCCTTCTCTCCGCTACACGATTTTGTTGCGGAGTATATGGAGTAGTTAACTGCCTCTGAATACCTTTTACATCACATATCTGTTTAAATAGCTTAGATAAATACTCACGTCCACGATCAGTACGGAGAGCCTTAATGGTCCTCCCACTTTGATTCTCAACCAACCTCATAGAATGTTTAAAGCAATCCAATGCTTTAGACTTATGAGAGATCAAATATACAAAATCGTAACGTGTGTGGTCATCTATAAATGTGATGAAATAGTTAGCACCATGCCTTACCCTCATACTAAGTGGGCCACAGATGTCTGAATGTACTAATTGCAAAGGAAAATATGCTCTAGTGGCTTTTTCAAATGGTTTTCTAATTGACTTTCCTACTATCCTACTAAACAATGCTCATAATTGGGCAAACTAACTTTAGCAAGCTGGCCTAATAAGTCCTCTCTACCTAATCGATTCATTCTATCCTAGCCAATATGACCAAGTCTAGCATGCTAAATTGCAAAATTATCAACAGTAATAAAAAAAGAAATATAATTATTATTACTGGAATAATTAATATACAAAACAAATAATTCATCCGAAATAAAATCACTACCATAAAAAATTGTTCAATTAAAAATGCTAACATTATTATTCTCGAAAACTACTCGAAATCCTAGCTTAAGCAAAGCAGAAACTGATAAAAGGTTCTGTTGAATATCAGGAGCAAACAATACATCATGGATCAATAGGTCGCGTCCTCCGCGCATGCTCAGCTTGTAGGTACCAATACCTAAAACTTGAACAACTTCTCCATTGCCCACATAAAGTACTTTGCTTCCTACTGGTATCTGGCGGTACTCCACATATCCAACTCGATCCCTTACGACATGTTAGGCTGCTCTAGAATTCACAATCCAATCATAAGAAGGATGAGCTACCATAACATGGCTTGTTACATAAACAAGATGAGAATTATAATTTAGGAGTACCTTCTTCGGCTCAGTGTAGTCACGAGCGAAGTGACCTTCCTTACTACAGTTGAAGCATGCTTTGCTAGTATTGCCCTTCTTGCCACCACACTTGCCCTGCTTGCGTTTGGCAGAGTTTGCCTTCTTAGGCGAAGGCTCATTATCGTTCTTCTTCCCATTATTCTAGTTCTTGCGCTTAGACCCAGATGCCTTGCGCGAACCAGAATGAACCATATAAGATGAACTATTGGCTTTAACAACTTTTAAGCGCTCAGCTTCTAACTCCAAATGGCGCGCTTGATCATCAAAATTTTTGATATTCTCATTGTACGTCATATTTACTTTCATATATTCCCACAAATCAGGTAGAGAACGAATCCCAGCTTGAACCTGCTGCTCATCACTCAAGTTATTCTCAGCTGCCTTGAGCTCACGAATCATACTCGACATCTGTCTAAGATGTTGCTTCATCGATGTGTTAGAGCGCATCTTATATGAGTCAAACTTTAAAGTCAACACGCGCAACCTAATAGCTGAAATGAAACCATACTTAGCTTTCAGGGCATCCCACATTTCTTGAGCAGTCTTACTGTCCTCGAACGCGCTAATCAAGTCATTGTGCATGCTGCTAAGCATAACAAAATGCGCACAACGATCCTTCTTGATCCACTGAGTGTAGGCCTTTTGATCGCGCCGATGTTGTGCACCGTTGCTATCCTCCGGTGGTGGAGTCAAGGACTGGGTCAAAGTTTCCAAAACCTTTTATTCATCAAGGAGATATTGGATATTACGGTGCCAAATATCATAATTGTCATCATCCAGTTTCTTTCATTTGTTCAAGTCAGCAACAATGCTCTTAAAAGCCATTTAATTATGCGCAAAAATAAGGATATTATTATCAGCACAACACACATAATATTTTGCAGCACAAATCTTAAATAAAATTTAATAGTTCACACATGACACGAAATCGAAAGATCGCTACGCTCAAAATCATCTCCCCCATCATGTGATATTATTAAATCAAAATTTAAATAACGGGCAAAATTGTATAAGAGTTTTAAGCTACCACTACACTCCCACTATATATAAAACAGGTAAAAAACATGTAATACAATGATATATAACAGTGAATTATATCAAAAAAATGCATGGTACCACAATAATCCAAAAAAACAGAAAATTGTTGTTGTTGTTTTTTTTAATTTTTATTTTTAAAATCAAAAAACAGAAAACTGTTTTTTTAATTAAAAAACTATTTCTTTTTCAAAAAACAAAAAACTATTTTTTTTAATAAATCAAAAAAAACTCTCCTAAGAGTATATATATATATATATATGTATATATAAATTATATATATACATAATTCTACCTCTAAAGAACTACTGGTTTATGGCATAATTCTACCTCTGATACCAATAAGGGGAGAACTTATTCGTAGTTAAGAACTACGCAACAAGGGGGGAAGAGACACACTCTAAACTATCTATAAGGGGAGAACTTATTCGTAGTTAAGAACTACGCAACAAGGGGGGAAGAGACACACTCTAAACTATCTTTTACAAATAAATAAAGAAAGATAATTATACCAAGGATAATATAGAATAAGATAGGCATCTTATTAATTATGAAAGACTCTCATGGAGAGATTACAAACCGTCTCACTCTCGCACACTTACAAACTTGAAAACTCGATAATCTAAACACTGGATGCTAGCTCCTTTTATAAGGGAAGGGCTTTGCTACAATACAAAGCATACCAGCTGTCTAAAAGATAAAGAGATAAGATTCTCTTTAACAAAGCAACATTAAAAGCGTACAAAATAAACACGCCAAAAGCAAAAACAAAAAAGTAAAGTAAAGCAAAAGATGCTTCATATGAAGATGTCGGGGCAGTGGAGGACTACGTCATGCATGACGTCAATGTGCACTTAATCTGTCTCATTCCCGTCATCATCATCCCAATTCCAATTATTTCCACCATAGAGAGGAGAATAGGGACTGTAGGGACCATCATCATCGTCTGGACTGGTGGCAGCGAGTTCATCTAATTCATTGGCAAAAGCCATGATATTTGGATCATCATCTTCATCTTCACTGCTGTTGTCACTAATTCCAACAAATGCTTCGGAGTCTGAACTTAATTCTCCGTAGTCCCAACGGTGAGTAGAGGCGTAAGAGTACAAATGCTCAAACAGGAGAACAACACCATCATCATCCCAGGGAGAGCTTTGCCATGGATCATGAGAAAACTTAACAAAATCGGGGACAGAATCATAATCTACCTTATTTAATTCACATATGTTCTTTAAAAAAGTAACATAGTCAAGGTCATAAGGTTCTTTAATGGATTTTGATAAATTACGGGTGAACCAGGCTTCAATGTTAGCGTTGGAGCCGTCTGGAAGAGGGGTTCTGAGAGGTTTGTGAAAATGGATTAAACAGTAGGTATGGTAGTGAGTTTGCAAAGCTTCTTTCCATTGGTCAACTGTTTTAAACCATTTCAAAAAGGTGATGAAATTATATGAACTAGGAAGTCCATATAGATCTTGGTGAGCGGTCTGAATCTCTGGTTCGGAAGTAGCGATTTGAATGTACAGGAGGAGATCAGCTGCTTTGAAAATAAAACCAATATGATACACCTGGGTAAAGTACCATAAGAAAACAAGGGCAATCTTAGGGACACGATAACAGTAGTGGATATGGAATAAAGAACAAAAGGGGTAATCAGGATGAAGGCGAAGTCCTCTGAAACAGAGGCCATGCTTTTCTAGCAATATACACAGATACTTGAAAATTTGTTCTTTTCCACGGGAACAAAGAGTGCGATTGAGGACTTTGTTTTGGAGCTCATCAGGTAGGTAAGGAATGGCATCCATTGGGTCAATGTTTGGATTTAGCTCAGAGAATTGGAAAGGAGGAGGGAAAGGAGAGGGATTTGAGGAACTAGCCATATCTGAGAGAGAAATCTGGGTTAGGGTATAGACGGTAGGAAGGGTTGATGAATTTCTGAGAAGGAAGTCGTTGAATTTATAGGGTTTGCAAAAAGGTTCCTTTTCAAAAGGCGCGATGTGGGATACAAAGCTTAACTCGGAAGGTTTGCTTAGCTGAGGGAGTTTTCTTGAGAAGAAATCAGCTATAACATTATTTTTGCCTTTAAGATGTTTAACTTCATAATCCCATTGGGAAAACCATTCTGCCCAACGAAGTAATTGAGAGTTAGGAATTTGCTTATTCTTAAATTGGATCATCGCAGGAAAAGATGACATGTCCATCTCTATTTTGAAATGATATCCAATTAAGTGAAACTGGAACTTCTCAATTCCTCTTCTGACTGCAAGGATCTCCTTAAAGGTACTGTGATAGTGAATTTCACCTTGCTTGAATCGGCCTGACTTGTAACCGCATGGAGTTCTGACACCATTCTTTTCTTCAAGAAGGATGGCTGCCCAAAATTCATTGCTTGCATCAGTTTGAAGGATACGCTGACCGTCAGCAGGAATCTTCAAATTTGGAAGTTGAGTTGTAAGGGCTTTCAACTTCTGGACTGATTCAGCTTGGGCTTTTGACCATGGAGGGGGAGACTTCTTGAGAAGAGCTGACAAAGGGGCTGTGTAGGATATAACTTTCGGAATAAAGGGGGACATATAATTAACCAAACCAAGAAATTGCTGAATTTGAGTTTTGGTGGTTAATTTGTCAGGGAACTTCTGTAAATCCTTTGAAATATGCTCTTGGAGTTGAATCTTGCTGTCTTTAATTTTTATGCCTAAGAAATCAATCTCAGGGGTTCCAATAATCATTTTTCTTTCCGACAACATGATTCCATGAGTGAGGACAATATGATGAAATTGTTGGAGCAATTGCAAATGTTCAGCTTCAGAGGGGCTAAACAACAGGATATCATCAATGAAGATTAACGCATTGGCAGCAATTGGTTCGAAAATTGACATCATTGTCTTCTGGAAAATGGAAGGAGCATTCTTGAGACCAAAGGGCATCACAGTCCACTGGTAATGGAAACCAGGGATACAAAAGGCGGTTTTTGGGCGATCATCTGGGCGAATACCAAGTTGCCAAAATCCAGCTTTGAGATCAAACTTGGAGAAGATGTTGGCATTGGAGAGATGGCTAAACAACGAATGTTTCTGGGGTAATGGAAATTTATCACTGGCCAAAAAATAGTTCAATGGTTGGTAGTTGATTACCAATCGCATTTTTTCTCGGATCTGCTCTGAACGCTTATTGACATAAAAGGCTTCACAAGCCCATGGAGAAGTAGTATCTTCTATCAACTGTTGCTGTTTGAGGGATTGTAGTTCTTTTAGAGCAAGGGCTTGATGTTCTGGATTCATTCCAGAATGAGAGGCTCTAGTAGGGTTTACATCCTCATTAAGCTTGAACGGAAGAGTGACAAAAAACTTGCTGTTTCTCCATAACGGGTTCTGACATTTGGTGAGGAATTCGGTATGACTTTCAGCACATGACATGGTAATTAATTTCTGGCGAATGACATCAATTGAGAGACCTGGATCGATTGGTAAAGCAGGAGCTGCTTGGTAAAAGTCAAGGACTGCCTGCATATCATGCCAAGGAAGGAATGATTTCCTGTAGCGCAATCCATTTTCTTGGAATTGAACTGGCAGTTTCTTGATTAAATCCCATCCAATCATGATCTCGTCCATTGGAACAGGGCTTCCATAAACGACATGTTTGATACGCAAACCTGGAAGAAGTTGAATGAGTATCGACTTTGAAACTTTGTTACCATACATGACTTCACCATTAGCACATCGGAATGCTATTTGGCACGGCTTCCAAAATGTAGACGGCAACAAAGATGGATTGACCATAGTGCGGGAGGCACCAGTATCAAAGAGAGCAAGAACCTTGATTGGCTTTGAATAAGCTTCTGGGAAAAGCTTCACATAAGCATGGGGAGTTTGAGCCACAAGGAGTTCTTCTTCTTGATTTGAGCAGGTTAACTGTTGCAAGTGAAAAGCTTCATCACTTGGGAGAGAGGATACAGTGCTTTCGTTTTCACTGGGAGGTTCACTTTCTGCTTCTGATTGCTCAGAATCGGTGTAAGCAATCTTCATCAAGCTTTCGGGAGAGGCTTCATCGGCAGCAGAGAGGACGGATTCAACATCGGATTCTGCTATGTCAGGAGCAAGCTTATGAAGGAGTGCCATAAACTGGGCTTTCTTCTCACCATTCGGGCAATTCTTTGCATAGTGACCTGGCTTCTTGCAAATAAAACATTTATCTGTCTTTTTTCCTCGGAATGCTTTTTTCTTGACAAATTTGAAGTTCTTGAACTTCTTTTTCTTCTTCTTGTAAGGTTTGACAAAGTCATTTGAGGAATGCTTTGAGGAGCGGGAAGACTTTCGGAACTTTTTCTTCTTTGCAAGACGTTTATGCTGGGAACAATCACAACCTTCTTTGTTTTTGCACTTGATTTTCCAATGATCTTTGTTGCAGGCTTTGGAGAGCATTTTGCTTGTTTTCTCCATTTGATCCATAAGCGTCTTCTGGTTACAAATTCTTTCAACAGAATCTGTAAGGAGCTCATAGATTCTACCCAAAGAGAGAGTTTTCAGATCAAGCTTTTGAATTTTTAACAGTTTCTCTGCTTCTGAAACAAGGGCATCAGGGAATGACTAGAAGAAAATTTGCTTGAGGTTGGGATCATCAATTCCACCAAGAATGTAGAATCGTTTTGACATTCGATCATAATGGCGTTCGAGATCAGCTTCTTGAAGTGAACAACACTTCATTCCCATAAATTCTGCACGTGCGATATCACCAAATTTGGACGGAGTTCCAACAAACTCATTGTAAATGGTACCGAGAAAAACATCAATAGAGGTAACTTGCTGTAACTGAAGTTGCCTATATTCTTGGAGGGATTCGTACCAATCATACAAACGTCCGGATAAGCGTGCCAGAAAACGCTTAAACACAGACCGTAAATCATAAAGCTCATTATCTGCAATAATCCAAGCTTTAAATTGGAAGAAACGGTCACGCCAAAACTTTGGTTTAATGTCATCGATGGTAAATCGAAGATGGTTTTCTTGGTGATGATTTGTGGGAATAGTATTTGGTGCAGGAGCAGGATTTGGTTGAGGATTTTCTGGTGGGTCTTCAACCATTGGCTCAGTGGTTTCATTGGTAGGGTGGGTTCCTGAGGCTTGAGCTGCATACAACTGTTCAAAGGAATCAAACAAATCATCTGACTCGGTTTTAACAGGAGTACGATCAGGTAAAGTTAGAGCTCTTAGGAAAGAGGCTATTTGGTTGGTTGGCTGACTTTCATGGATTTCCATAGCGAACATATCCATAGGTTTGGTGGAAGCACCTTGGATAATATCAGTAGCATCTGATGGGTGGCGATAAGCTTCTGGATTAGTGGCTGGGGAAGTTTTGGTTGCTTGGAGGGCTGGTGTGGAAGATAGAGGGCGAGAAGTTTGGAGTGGTGTTGGTTCGTTAAGAACAATGCCACGGGCTTCTCTGGCAGTAGGAGAGGATTTGGACCATTCAATTTCAGAGGGATGCTTTGCTTGGAAAGGGTAGTTTGACTTACGAGGTTGGAACACCGGTTTAGGGGTTGGCTTAGGCTTTGGAGGAGAATTGGACCATGGGGGTAATCTCCTCTTGGGTGGTTCATCCCAAAGATTAAGGGAAGTAGAACGTGGGTTGGCTAAAGAATACTCTGCTGGATTAAAAGTGGATTGGACGGGCGGTTCAGTTGGATAAAAGATTGAAACATCAGGGATGTCACGAGTGTTTGGGAATAAAGACTTGGGCCTTTCTTGAGAGTAAGCATAGTTGATTGCTTCACTCCTCTCAATGGATTCAAGCTGGGCTAAGAGGGCTCGTTTCTCGGCTTCTTTTTCTCGGAAGAAATTTGAAGTGGCAGCAAAATCATTGACAGTGGTGGCAACATACGTCATTTGGTCATGCAAGTTTCTGATTCTCATTTTAATATCAGCAATCATATCAGGGATAGTGGAAAGAGAAGAAATCTTCTTATTCATCTGCTGTGTTTGCTGGGCAATTTGAGAGAGGACCGTATTCTGGGCTATTGCATTTTTTGCTTGCCAATTTAATGCTGCTTCAGCCGCTGTAATCTTTTTCACCTGTCCATCAGAACCAATGGAAGTAGGATCCGGAATTTTCCAACGATGACTCACATGGGTTGTGAGGTTATCAAAGTCTTCAGCTGGGGGAAAATTTAGTTCTGGGGAATTTGGTTCTTGAGCCATATAAAAACATGGGAGTGGTTCTGGTTGTATCTGGTTAGGTGGAGCGTAACAAGAGGGTGCCTGGCGGTAAGGACGGCCAAGAGCTTTAAAAGCTTTTTGGGTGTAAGGGGAAAGACGTTGAGGAGGTGGTTGTGGTGGTGATGGATTTTGTGGAGGAGGTGGAGGTTTGCACTCTGGGACTTCTGGGGGAGGTATAGGTTTAGGCCTGTCTCCGTAAGTGACATAATAGTTAAATTTGCCACTTGGTTCACCAAGGAGATCAACCGTAGGGTCACCTGCTTGGTAACGTTCTTCTAGAAGTTCCTGAGAATTGAAGGCTTTTCCAGCCTTCTTTTTTCTGTACAACCTCAACTCTGCGGGTTCTAAGTCTGCCTCAAACGCTAGCTCTTCACAATCGTCACAACAACAGTCATCACAGGGGATATGCACCTTTGGCTTGGAGAACTGATACACAGGTTTGCCATGTCGGTTAAACGACCAGATTGGCAAAGAACCATTTTCAAGGACTGGATCTATGGGTAACCTGCGTATTTCTTGCATCATCATGAGTTCAGTTTGAAAAGGGTTTCGCTCAGGAGAAACTGGGATATTTTTCTTACTGAATCTCATTTCAATTTGTTTATCAGCTCTGCGAGTATAAGTGGGGTCAGTCTGTTGAAAAGACTCTGTGTTGGCTTCTGCCTGGAGCTTTTCGTAGGAAGTAACCCAAACTTCTGGTAAAAGAGTCACAAGTTCATCACGTGTGAGCTGACGGGGAACATAACTGGCGGTGTGAGCTCGATCGGAATCAATTGTGAGCATAAGAGCTTCTGATGTAGAGGATCCGGGAATACAGAGATCATAAGAATGATTCTGCACACGGTAGACCATTTGCTGGTGGATGGTTGCTGCTGCAGTACCTGGGATCATAGAGACACCAGAGATCTGAACCTGGATCTTCAAAGCAGAGCAAACATATGGATCACTGAGAGGGATATTGAAATTAGGATACAATGTAAAAAACACTGTTCCGGCATTCAACGTGGCTTGAACATTGCCAAGGATTGCTTGCTGATAATTTGTCAACCGTGAGTCAACAAGAGCAATACGGGCAACTGCTTGTAAACCTTTGCGTCCATGAAAAGTAATAGCAAAACGGATTGCTCCGAAATGCAAGTGGGTATAACCTTGGGATAAGGCTAACCGAGAAATATCTGCGGAGATAGGGACAGTGAAGAACTGTTCTTCATGTCCTGACTTAACAAACAAAGAATCAAAAGGAGTACACTGAACAAACTCACGAACTGGAAGTTTTGATTTGTCAGAGACGACTAACTGTTTGACTCTTTTGGTGAAAGACTCAGAAGAGGGCTTCTGAAAGACATGATAGGGATTTGTGATAGCTAATTTAGTTTCGGGGATTTTTGTGTCTGGGATATGGGTGATTTCATACAAAGACTCAATTTTATCACTACGAGAGCTATTAGACCTAAAAGACTCAGAAGGACTTATAGACTTAGAAGAAGAAGCAGACATGGACTTGGATTTGGAAAACATTTAAAGATTGATAGGCAACAAATGATGATAAGAATTTGTGGTGATAAAATATGCTTTCGATAGCAGATAAACAAAACAATTTGGGATTCAGAGAAGCAATAATCAAAGTAGATCTGGGATCTAAAGACGACCTCTTGTTACAACAAAATCCATAATCACATATTTGACCACAATCTGCGAGCCTTTATTGGGCATACACACGGCTATCCATCGCCTAAAACCCAGCGCTCAAACACCTGTCCATATATGTGAGTATAACTTTTTGTGTAAACAAAAGATTTATACATGTGTTCAGAAAATTAGAACGAAAGTTTTCTGATACAGGAGATCCAAACAACTTATTCTGAGTGTTCTGATGTGAGAGATCCATACAAGATGGCAGTCACAGAGCATACTAAAATCAGAAGAAGATGATAAATGGCAGCTGTAGAGCATACTTATCATTCTTCAGAATTTTCATACTAATCAAAGTATAAATATCACTAAGAAAAATATGTTTCTGATACCAAAATATTTTAATCAGTTGTTATGGGAAAAATAGTTTATTACCAAAATTCTAAAATCATAAGTTTGCCTTGAGAACTACTCACAAAGAGACATAATTCTACCTCTGATACCAATAAGGGGAGAACTTATTCGTAGTTAAGAACTACGCAACAAGGGGGGAAGAGACACACTCTAAACTATCTTTTACAAATAAATAACATAATTAAGGCGATAATTAAAACAACTAGACAGACATACTTGAGAAGAATAATATAAAACAGGATAGGTTTATGTTTATTATCCTGTTATGGAAAAACAGGATAATATATATATGTCTCTTCCCCCCTTCTATAGATAGTTTAAAGGATAATATATATATATATATATATATGTTAACACAACATATCATTACTTATGAAAATCATACATACATATATACAAAAGATTGCACATGCGTGATTGTGTATGAAGACCAATCATATTCCTCTTATACCAATGTTGGAAAAAATAATACAAGTATCCCATACCTGTATACGTAGCGGATTGATTTGTATCTTGTGCGATTGGCCTTACAATACTCGCGTTGTGTAGCGTTACATGAACGATTACCACTGTGCCCATAGCTTCAAGCACTCTCTACAAGTAACCCTAGAATGTGCTTGAGAAGATATGACGGCCGCCTCTAATTATGTTGTGTATTGTGTGTTGTTATTTAGGTCTAAAGATCTAAATATATATCATTAGGCTTAAAGGATTTTGAAACCCTAAGGTCCACTATAGGTATTCCTGTTGGGCTAAACCAACAGGCCCAAAAACTAACATTAATAATAATAAAGGGAAATGATATTAGCACTCCACTTTTGTCCTAAGGCACTCCACTTTCATTTTTAGTGACACTTATATATGCCTTTTGGGACACTTTTTATGTCACTAAAAATAAAAGTGGAGTGCCTTAGTACTAAAGTGGAGTGCTAATAGCATTTTTCATAATAAAATACTACTTATTACTAATTAACAATATATGTTTCATTAATTATGTCGAAAAAAAAACTAATAGTTTGAAACAGCAAAAAAGTAAAAATAATAAGTGAATAATAGATTTAAGATAGAAGAGTATAACTATGAACAACAACTAAGGCTACCATACAGGAGACATGCAGTTAGTTCACGTGTAAGTTAGGAGCAATAGATAAACGTATTTATAGGCCAATTTTATACATTAAAATAAGGGTATTTTTAAATGCACCCATAAAATCAGTCTTCTCACTTCAGTATAAGAATATTTTCTTCACACCCCATCAAATCTTTAAAAATTCTTGCACTTCACCCCAGTAGTGGGGTGAGTTTACTAAAACAATGTAAAGACGATAAAGTTTTGTCGTTAAAAGTAAAAATATTAAATAATATTAATTTTTCATTAATATAAGACATATTAAATAAAACAAAAATTAAATTAATTCTTTTATAATATATATGAAAATTTAAACATTAATTATGATTAAAAAAAAGCCCAGAAAAGCCCTTAAGCTATTTTTTCTTCATTAACTTTTTTTATACATACTTGCGTAAACTATCTCTCTCTCTCTTTCTAAAGCATACATGTGAGCGATATGGAGTAATAAGTTAGGTTAGATTGCAAAGACTCAGAGGAGTCGTTGAAGTTCACTAATTAATTAACAAAAGTAATAATTAAATCATATACTATATAAATATGTCTTAATTCACTGCATCAACGATATTAGAAGATCAATTTTATTTTTATCAAAAATACTAGAAGAAAGATGACAGAGGAAAAAAAACTCGCAAGAAAAAAAGTGAATAGTGATGAATTTTTTCAAGTGTTCTTAAATGCATTTAAAAAATATGTCTTTTCACCCCGAGCATTCTTAAATGATTTTTTAGTGACTTAAAAACATTTTCTTCTTTCTTTTTAAAAAATGTTGTCTTTCGTGAAAATGGAAAAAATGAATTGGAAAAATAAAATAATTTTTATAAAAATAAATCATTTATTAAAATATTTTGTTAGTTTCGATTTCTAAGATATTTAATTTTTTGAGACTCAAGAAAAGGATATCCTTGCAAAATATTAAAAGGATAGAGATTTTATCACTAAACTATTTCATTTTTCAATATTTTTTTACGAGTAATTTTTAGAATGTAAATATTGAAACAATAAAAGCACAACATGCAATACATATATATATATATATATATATTATTTATGACATATTAGGCACATGTTAAGACAAACATTTTTTAGCTTTGACATTGTATAACTTAACGTGAGTTTTATTGAGCTCTACATGCATGCACAAATAAAAAGATTGAATAAATTAAGAAAAATATCATTGAAAACATTATCGTGCCAGAGCAAAAAAATAAAAATCTAGCACTTAATATAAAAATTAAAGAATATTTATTATAAACTTACAGTTATGAGATATATGTAATTAAATGAAAATAATAGATGATTGTCTGTTGGGAAAAAAAAAGAAGTTTTTTAATTAATTTTTAAAATTTTAAGTGGGTGAGAAGACAAACTAATGGCAATTTTTTCAAAGCATAGAAAGTGGGGTGAGAAGAATGGGGTTTACGCTATTTTTTAGGTTAAGATTAACGTAACTTTGACTTTGGTGAGGTGAGAAGACAGATTATGTGGGTGCATTTAAGAACACTCTAAAATAAAGTTTATGAAGCAGTGGTAATATTGATTGGCATAGAAATTAAGGAACGGTCAGTGGTTCGATACGCAATTTTAACTGAAAAAAAGTTAATAACAATAATATTTTTCTGCAAATTAATTTTTTTTGGGTGAAGGATTATAGTTAGATGTTAAATCATGCGAAAAAAATTTGGAAAACATGATTGAACAATAATCCCACAAAAATGAGGTGTACGTCCTCAAATTTTATTTTATTTTATTTATTCCTTTCCATTCGAAGTTTCGAACTATGAATTCAGCCATATTGTACAAAATAAACACGAGGGTTTAAATATTATTATAAAATATTATATATAATTTTATATATACTTTAGAATGTTATAAGAAAAGAAAAAAAAATCAAACCTACTTTGTGTTTGCATACTTATATTTTTCCATCAATATGCTAAATTTAGAGTACAGATATTGGCACTCCCAATATCTCTTGAAAATATTCCCAATTTTCATTCAGTCCGTTATAAAAATGCGAATATAAATTTAATAATGATTTATTTAGTTATTAAAGACTGAGAATATATATTTATATTTAACCCTCAAAAATCAAATAAAAATAAAAATATTATCACATATTTTTAAAAGTATCGATATCTCTATCCTAAATTTACTTTCAATTGATGTCCACAAAAGCAGCAAATATTTCCACCAAAAAATACAAAAAGCAGCAAAGATATACTAACTTATTTCTTTCAATCTATCCTTTTTTTTTGGTCCATAATTTTTGTCACTTTGCGTAATTTTAATGGAGTGTGGGGCAACTCACAACCATTTCCATGTGCCGTATTTTATTGGGTCCAATTTTTATGTTCTTCCTTATCCCTGCATCTTTCTAAGTCACATCAATGGGTGAAATTTTTTGCTTTTGTTTCAATTCTTCCTTCACGTTATTTTCTTTAATTTTGAAAATGACCACCAATAATTTTGTTTGAACAGTAGGCTCAATCATTTTAATAATTTCATTTGAATCACCTGACATTCTGTTTCGCTAATTTCATTTGAATCTATACGTAATTTATTTTTTTTAGATGCTAATACAAGCATGTTAAAAAAATAATTTTAATACCTTTTTTAAAAAGAAAAGTTATCGAACTGCTTTTTTTAAACACCTATTACCAAAGTAGCAAAAAAGTCCTTACTCAAACTGAAAATTCTCTAAATACAAATTTATTTTGATACAACGTTATCGCTCTAAATGTAAATTCTTATAATAAGGAATATGAATTTGCATTGGATCTAATGTTGTTGTAAGTTTGTACTATGTATGAGTTTGCTCTCGTCCTTCTAAATTTAGTACTTTGGTATTGAGTTTTCTACTAAAGCATGTTAATTTGAAGAAGAGCTGTAAAGTTCTAAGGTTAAAGTCGCAATGATATTCTTCAAAGTGAAGACGGTGTATATTCAAAACATAGTAAAGCCAATTTATAATCTACATTGACCGGTCTGCATTTGTATTATTTTAAAAGATAATTTTGTACTTTTTTCTATTATGGGTGCTCTTTCTTAAGGGTGCTCTTGCATTTTTAAATTTTTTAAGGGTACTTGCAAAAAATGATGCCAATGGTTATTTTTAAACATATTTTTACCAACACCCTTTTAACAAATGAACTAATCTTTTTGTCTTTGACTGATCTCAACTATTTCTTATTCTACTATTTTATTGCAAATTTTTATGCTCCAACTATATTTTTGCTGGGATTTCTCCCTACTAAAGTGTGCATCTTGAATGAGAATCTATCACACTTTTCAAGAATCGAATCTGTGACATATCTGATTAGTTAAACCAACGTCTTTTTTCATTTTGCCATTTTCAACTATTTCTCATTCTACCCTTTTGTTGCAAATCTTACACTCCAACTATTTTTTTCTAGAAATTTCTCCCTACTAACGTATGCATTTTGAATAGAAATCTATCACAATTTTTGAAATTTAAATCCCGAACATATCTGATGGGTTAAATATGTGCTTTTACACTATTTTACCGTTTCCGTCTATTTTTGAAGTTATATTTCTCCCGCAAATTCTTACGCCAAATGTGATCTTTTTTAAGAATGTATGTATCTTGTCTGTTGTGAAACAAAATACATATTGAAGTCCAACTTGTGATATAATTTCAAAATTGGAGACCCAAATAGTGTTTTTCAATGGAATGCAGACAGTTCCTTCCAATTTATTGTCTGTAAATTTGTTTTGATATTGTGTTTTAGATGTTTATGAATAAGTGCTTTGTCTTTGCCAGATACTATTTACTTCTATCAAGAGCTATATATTACTAATTAGGAATAAGTGTTGTCTTGATAAAAGCTCGTTATAATGGCACGGTCACGACCCAAATTTTAGGTCACAAATGATAAAATATTATAAAAATAAATGAATGTACAATAAAAAATTAAGTAATTACCACACTCCAAACCACAATGATAAAATTTTATTTATGAAAACAAAAAAAAAAAATAGAAGATCTTTAGAAAATGCATTGGCCAGAGGATATAACCGTCCCATCCCACCCTACAACTAAATAATTTATACAAAATTTAATGTACAAATTTCAACATTCAGCAAATCAAATCAATATACATCGACTTCTCTAATCCTCAATTTTCATCTTTCAAACTTGCAAAATAAGTTTAGTGAGGGTGAGCTACGAAACCCAGTAAGTACATTGTAATATATGAGCTCTACTCAATTCATTCACAACGGATACATAAAAGAAAACAGACATAGACATCAAAATGTAACAAATGATGCACATGTCATAATATCATATCTTATTATACTTCAATGCAAGGACATCAAACACACACCAATTATAAACAAATATGCACATAAATTTAAATAGACACTTAATAAAATATTCTCTCCTACTTCAAATTTTAAGCAAAAATGAATCACGCGCTTCTATTTATATCCTTCTTCTTTTCCCCTTTTTTTTCCTCGTGTCCCTCTCGGCACTAGGATTCTTCTTTTTTTTTCCTTCTCTTTTCTTTTTCTCTCATTTATTATCATAATCCCTCTTTCTCTCTCTTCCTAATGCTTTTCCCTTCACTTTTCTTTTCCCCCATTAAAGCTACGAGAAAGCAAATACTAGAATATTCTAGATTAGAGCTTCCATATATATATAAATATACTAATTCAAAATTTTAATAAAAGATAATTAATTAAATTTATAAATAAGAGGTAATGGAGCACCAATTGTCAACTACCCAAGATTAAAACAAATTCAAAATTTAATCTTCTTTATTTTCTTCTTCCGTTATTATTAATAAAATATAAATATATATTATAAGTAGAATATTCAGGCTTATATATAAAAATAAATAATAATTTCTAAGTCATAAATAACAAAAAAAGGTAATGAACTTAAAATGGAAACAAAATATTAATTGGTAATGCAAATTGTCAACCAATTCCTAATTCAAATTTTAAATTTCTTCATCTAATTTATTTATTTCTCTCTAAATAAATGAATTTTAGTAAAATATGGGCTTTTACAAGCACTGACTTTAGAGGGATTTGCACTAGCTAGGTAACTGATTTCCACGGTAAGGGGGAATGAAACAAAAACAATATTTTTTTCAATACTTAGTGGTAGTAACAATTTTTTCCGTTACTAGATTACCAACGCTTTAATCAAATATTTTAAACTATTGCGGCCAGCAACAATTTTTGTCCATTACTATAATAAACCTAAATAATACATAAATGAAATGAAGTAATAGTCTTTTAACTGTGGTAACAGATAAAAAACTGACAAATTTTTTTTATCACGATCTTCAAGACGTCTGTCACGGTTAAAATTTATTACAAACATAATTATAGTAATGGGTCTAAAATTATTTCAATAACAGTTTTTATTAGTTACTATGCTAATTGCAATTCCTATAAAGTAACAAACTTTTCATATCACTAAAATTGTTTGTAACGCAAAATGTCTACTACAAAAAGCATATTTTTAGTGTGTTGATTACCATGGACTACATTATCAAAGAGACAAATTTATTTATTTTGGTCTTTGTCACAAGGTGTCCTCAAATCCAGGGGCGGTGCTGGTAAGGGATGGGGGAGAAGGGGGCAATTGACCCTACTTGATTTTCATTTTATTTTTTTCACATATGGAGTATTTTTTGAAAAATAAAAAATATATAGTGACCTATGTGCATAACTTTGTACTTCAGGGTGTCTAAGTATAAGTTTGATGCCAAAGAGAGGACATATGATTCTAGGTACATACCAAAATCTAAACTTTAGGGGCCATTTGAAACTTTATGTTTCACTTAAATCCTCCCACAAACTCCATTTTATTCCTCACATCATATTTACACTTCTCTTATGTTTTCTCTTCTTCTACCTTTTTACTTTGCTATTCACTTGCTTAGTTGCTTTGCACCTCTGCCTCCACTGATTCCCGCCGCCAAATGCCACATACCATAGGTGAGTTTATTTTTTGATCTTTTTTAATATTAGATGCATTTCTTTATTAATTTTAAGTATATTTCTTAATATTAGGTTTATTTCTTGATTAATTGTCTGATATTAGTTTTATTCTTGATTAACCGCATAATATTAGGTCTATGTTCAATTGAAGAACTGATAGTGATTGCTTAATATTAGGTTTATTTTTTGATTAATTGCATAATATTATGTTTACTTCTTAATGAATTGATTAGTTGCATAATGTTAGGTAATTGAGGTATAAACCCCTAATTTTTTGTATTCTATTGAGAAGGAAAATGTCATGCAATAGTTTCAAAATATAAAATTTTGTAGGATGTTTGTAATTTGTAGTATTAATGAAATTATGTTTGCGTTAAAATTTTAAGGTTTCAAATTTATATTTTTGTGTGCTTTAAATTTTGCCCCCGTCGATTGAATTCGTGGCTTCGCCACTGTTCACAACACATTGAGATGAGACTAATTCCAGCTCGAGAAACTAAAGTTGTCTGTTGCTACAATAACAAACTTAGTTGTATGATGAGTAAGGTAAATATACATTCTTATTTGAGTGTTATAACAGTACATATGACAACAGATCGATGTAATAATTATTATATAATTGATTGTGTGTGAAATTGTGAGGGAGAAACTCTCGATGCATTACACAAATGCGTTTCAAATTCTTCCAACGTTTCAAGTCCAAGATACTTAGCAAATCATATATCTACCATATACATGCGTAACCCCCCCCCCCCCCCCCCCCCCCCCTCTCCCTCCCCCTCCCCCAACCCCACCCATGGGAGGGGAGGATTTAATTACATCACTGTGGATGCCATTAGAATTTGCCTTCATCCTCTTGACTCTGTTTTGCGGACCCAAAGGCTGTTAAACAGTGTGTTTGTTGAAAGGTTTTGGGTGGGTAAATTAAGTTTGCCTGGGCTGGGCCACAAGGCCTTAATTGGACTGTCCTAATTTTATTAAGTTTATTTAATTTTTTTTTTACAAATTGATGTGGCTCCACTCATTTAATATATTATTTGCCATTTTTTTTTTTATAATCTAATTGATGTAGTGCAACTATTTGTATAAAAAACTCACTTTTGGGATTTTTATTCTAGGTTATTTTTAAATACACCCA
This sequence comes from Lonicera japonica, assembly GCA_021464415.1. Taxonomy (NCBI): domain Eukaryota; kingdom Viridiplantae; phylum Streptophyta; class Magnoliopsida; order Dipsacales; family Caprifoliaceae; genus Lonicera; species Lonicera japonica. The sequence goes on from CM038469.1 coordinate 15,039,540, forward strand.
CAAAATTTGGAAATTCGCCCCCGATTTTGGATTTTTTGCATCTCACCCCACATCTTTTTATCCAACTTCGCAATTCACCCACCAAGTGAGGTGTGCTACATAAAATTGAAGATCTTAAAAACAAATATTTATTGGCAATTTTTTGTCGCTAAAATAAGAAATATAATCCTCAAACTAACTAATTATGACAAATTATTAATAGAAGCAATGACAAACAACACCAATCTCCTTGCTTTCTCTCGCACCCACCATAAATTGTAAACTTCTCTCAATTCATGTACAAAAATTTCAATCCCCCTGGTGACTCATTTGTAGATTGAACACTCACACATACTAAAATAAGAGAAAGCTTTTGGGAAGGGAAGCGAAGAGAATGAAAGAACAAAGTACGATAAGAAGCAAGAAAGAAAGCCTTAGCGGTGGACAAAGGAAACGAGCCGAGGTGAGTTTACAGAAAATTTTAGGTTAAAACTATTAGAGCTTGAAAATTTTAGTGGGTGAAAAGATTAATTGCGGAGTGTATATAAAATTATATCCATATTCTAATGCATAGTACAAAAGTCGAGATTTGGGACCATTTTCTTATTCAACCCACGTTTTAGACCTTCATTATACATTGTATGAATTCATTAGGCCATTCATATAATAAAAGAAATACAATTACCAACTTTGCGCACTTTTAAGGCTGGGCATTATATAATTTTCTAATGGAATTACTGGTCCAACTCCTAAATTATTGGCACAATTGCTGCTTTGACAATTCATGTCCAGCTCCTCCACAGGTTGGAATTTTAGGTTTTTATGCACATACCACTTCCCACTTGGATCCCTGTCAAGCTTTTTTCAAAAGAAGAAAAGAAAAGAACCACCACTTCAAATAAAATAGAAATAGTGAAACCTCTTGTGCATATACCACTTGCACTTTGGGTTCCTTTTAAAATAAATTCCGTAAAAGTTCCATGTGGAACAAAAGGATAGAACTTGAAATAAAAACAAAACTCAAAATTACATAATTAAATACAGTTTTATTTCTTCACCCAAATCTTCACTTGGAAAAGGTAGAACATAAAACCATGGTCAAAAGGACTAATAAACATTGCAAAAGAAAATACATCACAAAGTTACAATTTTGAGCAAGAAACTAGACAGAAATATCGAAACGAATGTGCCTAAGGAGCACCGGAATCACAATATCTGGCGAGCTCAGCTGGGGCAAATGACCATCCGTTTGCATAACCTCAACAATCGATTCACCCCCTAGGTTTTGGTGAAGGTACTCAGATACGACAACTGGTACTGCTAGGTCTTTCATACTCTGTACTATGTGGCAAGGGATTGTCACGTGGCAAAGTAGATGTCTCAAGTCACTCTGAAAAATGGTTTGAGCCACGCTCAAGGCTATGTCTGGTCTCATATTGAACAAGGTTCGACTGAACTCTTGGACCGCCACAGAGTCCATGTCACCACCCACGGCTAGTGGGGCGAACCCGGAGCACCATGCCTTGTAATTTGATTGCATTGCTTCAAATAGCTGGTTTAGCTCTTCTTGCTCGAATCCTCCGAAGTAATCCACATCGTTAATGTACCTAGTTGAAAATCAAGAACAAGAAAAATAAAAATGAAAAACTTGTTTCATGTGAGAAATGAAAAAAATATGCGCTAAATATAAAACCAAGTGACAACTTCAACAAGTACAAGTATGTGATAATAAAAAAAAGGGAAGAAAAAAAATAGATCAATAAGCTACAAAGTAAGTTAAGTATACGTGTAATTAAACAAAAGGAAAAGAAAAAAAGAAAAAAGAAAGTTAGGCCACTTTGATAAGGCTATTAAAAAACATGAAGTTATGTTCTACTTTAATTCGTAATTTATAGTTCTATCTTGACTTTGATACTATTTAAGAAACACTAATGATAACTTGATTAATGATCAAACACAAAAGTTATTTCAATTGTGAAATTTAATACATTGATTATATCCGATATAAAAAATGAGACTGTTAATTAATTTAAAACGGATGAGAGAGAGAGTAAAATGGGCCATCATAGTGAACATCTAAGATCAAAACGTCATCTATCTATCTCAATTAAGAAAAAAGTAGGAAAACGATAGGTGATTTGTTTCTTCATAATTTTTATTTAAGAAAAGAACCATCAATTTAATAGAAAAGAATTCAATATGCTAATCATCTAAGCCTATAAAGAAAGCAAAAAATAAGTCAACAGTTTCTTGTCCAATTCTTAAAGCATCTTTGTGTGGAATCTAAAAACTGAAAACTAATGGCATATTAGTAACTCAATTTATTTCACTAATCAATAAGCCCATGTCACCTTTGTCTTTAATATCACTGTTATTCATTCGGTTCAATTTCTATCAATTGGATCTAATTCGAGACTTGAAGGGACAACAAATTTCAACAAACTTAGTAGAGATAATTTTTATAATGCGTAAATCATCTCCACAAAATTTCATTGCAAGATTCAATTTAGAAGTGGTTGAGATGATTATCTAAAATTCCAATGAACGGAAATAAACATATGTATCAAATTTTTATCACACCCACTTCCAATTTGAATTTTGACAAAAAATTTTGCGGATCATTTACTCATTATAAAATCATTTTCACCAAGTTTTATGAAAAAAATTCACTTATTTAGTCTTGAACTAAATCCCGCCAAATCCATCATATATTTTAAGTATTTAGACATTACATACTACAAATCAAATTGTACAAGGTGACAAGTGAAGTTTTATACAGAGCATAGAATAACACAATCGCCGTAATCTTGATTTTATATTTTCATATAGAAATATAGAATCACACTCTCAAACATAAGTATTGGGCAAAAGATTAAGTTAAATTGGGCTAAGTTCTTTACCGTACGCACAACTAATGTCTCGTAGACGGACACATCTTTTGTCTACTCAATTCAGTTGGATCAATATACCTTTTGTCGGTTCAATTTAGCCGAATATTTAATAATCCGTGCGAAAGACGGTATCGGTAATCGAACGGAACTAACTAACCTGGGAGAAGCAGAGACCATGACGATCTTAGAGAAGAGATCAGGGCGAGTAATAGAAGCAATGGCGCCAATCATTGCCGAAACAGAATGTCCAACAAATACACAAGATTGAATCTGAAGCTCCTCTAATATCGCAATTACGTCGTACGCGAACCCCTCGAGGCTCGCGTACCTACCGAAATCAAAGTAATCTGGATTCGTCGTACCTGCACCAATGTTATCGTAAAGTATGACCCTATTATTGTCGACGAGGTGAGGTACGAGGTGTTTCCATACGGACTGGTCCGTGCCGAATCCATGGGCGAGGACTATGGTTTGTTGGCCGGAGCCTAGGATCTTAATGTTGTGAGCTTCTTCTACTATTCCCATTTTTCTGTTATTAGGAATGAATGAGTAATGTGCTGCTATTTTTGGGGATTGGTGTATGTGAAGAGTGGACTAATTTGATTTTGTTGTCGGAAAGCAACAAATTGAAGAGAGAGTGAGAGATAAATTAAGGGTGGTGAGCACTCTCAAAACGAAAATATTTTCACTTTTTAGGAATAACATATACCAGTGACGAGAGAACCCCACCTTCATATGTTTGATATTTTTGTAGAGAGATTTCGCACGACATTATTCGCGCGATGTCTTGTCGCGCGACAAAGATGACACATCACAGGGACCCATCACTTCAGCCGCTTGTCGCGCGACAAACCCACTAGTCGCGCGACAATCCCTCTCTGCACCCGAGGTCAGGTATATTGTCGCGCGACAAACATATCGCGCGACACTTTTTTGGGGAAATCGCGCGACAATTTCCCGAGCACTTTTTGGTTCTGCAACTCTGATGTGATCATTTATTTCAGTCTCGGATCAATCTTGGCACCCAAGTGGGCACCGCTGGAAATATTGCTAATATGATTGTTATATTTTCTCTCTCTTATTCTTATATATATCCAAGTAGTCTCTTCAGCGTATATTAGTTTTATTGTTTAAAACTGATTGTGAGATAATCCCCGTCCTATTAAGTGACGCGCTCGATAAATTCCAGAAAGGGTGGTGATGTTGGCTTAACACTCGAATATAGTTCCCGAACCCAAAATCCTGGTTTCTCTTGAAAATATTTTACACAATACTTTGGCGACTTATTCGGTCCATATGAATTTCACAAATGGAACCGAAATAACATATACCACCCGAATAACGTATTCTCGGTTGCGAATGACCGAATTAAAGTGAGAGTGTTACCAAGTGTTTTTGGTATGCCAACATCACCACCCTAAATTAAAAACAACAATTTACACTAGAAGTGGAAAAATATACCATTTGTATCATATTAATTTGTACCAAACCAAATCAATACTGAATTGTACGGAATATTTGGTAATGGTACACTACTGATTGGTATTGTATCATACCGAATTACTTTAGTACGACAGTGGTATTCATATTAATTACCGATGGTATACCGTGCCGTACCGATTTTTTGGTATGGTATGGTGTACTGTACCATACCAATACCAAATGTGTCATTATACCAAATATTAAATGAATACCAAATTACCAATATTCCACAATTAGATATAGATGAAGTTAGATGAACGGTTCAGATTGTCAACAATCTCATTCTCTCTTTAGACCCATTTTAGCTTTAAATTAGATAAAAATTCTTGTTCCATATAAATATTCCATTTAAACAAATTTTGTCGGTTCATTTTAATATTGTTCAGTTCATTTAAATTGTTTCACTGAGTATACACTCGAACTTTGACATATATAGTATCTATGGATGATGAGAAGATGTTGGTTTTTGTTTTCTTTCATAATAGACTATGGCAATATATAGTTTCAACAGATGATGTCAAGTAAAGGAAATAAATTATAGTGTCGCAAGTTTTATTCTGAATTTGGGAACCTAGTTGGTTGAGTGGGATTAAGATATATAAATTATATATATATATATATATATATGTATATATTCTCCAATTTTGCTTAGTTGCAGAGGTTCTAAGTTCTTCATCATCCTTTTAGTTCTGCGAAAATTGTCCCAATTTATTTAATCCATTTAAATTATGATGGCTCAATTTACTTAATTGGTTTGCATTGCAATAAATATGAGCCATCATAGTAATAACACATTTTTATCTGTTTAGTGATTTAGTCTATTTTTTTAGGCAATGAAGTGCAAAGATGTAAATATTAACAAATCATGTCTAATTCTTTTTCAGAAAATTTTAGTTAAATTTAGATTTGAACTAAGTTAGCCTATGTTTTACGTTAATTAACAATAATCAATTATTTTGTAAATCGGTTAAATTCAGAAAATTCAGTTAAATTAAAAAAAAAAAACTTTTTTATTTACAAAATTGATTTTTGGGTAATGTACCGTACTAAACTATACCATACCGATATTTCGGTATACCGAAAGTTTGGTATGGTAATGGTAATGAATTTTGGTGTACCAAATTTTCGGTATGGTACTCGATATAGTCGGTATGGTACGGTATTGTACCAAATTCACCCCTAATTTACACAATTGAAAGTTTTTTGGGTCGGGGTTTGATAATAGTTAACACTCTGTACAAATTGAAATAAATCAAACGTATGCAAAAATTTGTCCAAACGTCTGGTGGGATGAATTCTCAAACCAAAAAAAAAAATGGTGAGAAAAATTAAGGAAAATTTTATATTTACACCTTACATTTTACCCCATAATTTAAAGGTCTTGCTCGTGATTATCAAGGACATTGGATAAAAGATATGGACTGTAGCCATCATTGAGACGGACACTCAGATTACACAGTCCAGCTTTTGAACAATTATAAGGAAGACTCTAACCCGATGGCGATCATGATAAAAGATTGCGAGGCGCTCATGGCTATTTGGAATATGGAAGTGGTGCACACCCTTAGAGAGGCCAATCGTTGTACTGATAAGTTAACTAAGCTGAGCGCTACCCAGCCCGTACAAGCTGTGAGAATGTTGATTCCTTCTACGGAGCTGATTGCTAGGGACTCCTAGTTTATGTTTTTTTCTCTTTTCCTAAAAAAAAAAAAAAAAAGCCACAAACTAACTTTGCACTTCATTTCTTAAAATATTTAAGTTTACCCCATTGATACTTATTTTCTGTTACCTCTCCCTTAGTGACTAAACAAAGTCACAATAATACCCTTTTATGGGGATTGAATTACAACAATACATGATGCATACAAGGAAAAAAAAATTTCTTGATGCATACATATTCTCTCTTCATTATTCCAAATGAAATTAGAATTAATTGATGTATATTTTTAGGTAATAATATTAGCACTTTACAAAAAATACTATAACATTCTAAAAAAATTTTAATAATAAAAAAATGTCCCTAGTCAAGCTTATATTTAGGCAGATCAGGTTTGGCTGACGAACCCATCCTGTTGCCATTCTTAATGGCACGTTACACTTATTTTAGCTTGTATCCAAATAGTGTCGGCTTTGAGGGTTTGTAATGTTGGCATATGTAGACCATCAACCTAGTCTAACACACTACTTACAACTCAAGAAATCTTTTACATTAATTTTCACAAATATTTGGTAGGCAAAATTCAACAAGCAATGTAATCTCCAACAAAATCAACAAATCAATACCAATAAAAAGCTAATACAGATAATCAACAAAGTAGAATTGAATGCATAAACCAAGAAGAAAACACACATGTGATAATGTTGGTATTGTTTGGGTCTTCTATGTGAAAGGGGAGAAACTTTATTGATTTAACAAGAATTACATTAAGGGTGCTAGTAAAAGTATCCTGGTATTTCAATTTAAATGCCCTTTTCATAAAAAGGGGTAATCCAGATAATTAGGATATGTGTTTTAAGGCACCCTAATATCTCAATTCAATCCACAACTTTCTCTATTTGCTCATCGACATCTTCTTGCGTCTCTTTTTTGTCAATTCAACATGACATCTTCTTGCATCTCTTTGATTATCTTATTCATCTTTGTACTGTGTATGTGTTTGATTTTGCTATTGGGTTAAAGTGTGCGTTGGAGTAAAATATTTAGATGAATTGTTAAACTTCATCTGCAGTATCCCCACTTAGAAAAAACCAGTGCTACGAAATCAAACCTTAACCATAATTGACACGTTATTCATTAATGCATGTTTTGCACTCCGCAACAAAAGGAAAGAAATCAAACCTTAACCAAAGTCACAGCAAGTGGTGAGAAGTCACAGGCATTAACAAAAATATCTGGGTATGCAGCAACCAAATGAAAGATGGTGTTTCCAGCCCCACAACCAACTTGCTAAGCAAAAAATTCCAGGGCTTAACAAAACTAGCAATCCAAATACCAAGGCTGAAGAAGCTGAACAAACTATAGTAATAGCAGCAGCAACACTGACTTCAAACATTAGTCCAAATATTTTAGAAGAAGATTAATTTTTAATGACAGAATTTAGTAATTAATCACCAAATATTTTAGAAGAAGATTAATTTTTAATGACAGAATTTAGTAATTAATCACCAAATATTTGTCGCGAATATAATGTTTTGTTTAAAGCATGCGTTTATCATTAGGGTGCCTAAACTATACGTGTGCTCTTATGAATTTAAAATTAAGATATTGTTGCCTAAAAAATGTGTGTTTAAATTGAATTTTTAGGGTACTTTTATCAACACCATTACAATAATACTCTCTCAATAAATATATCTCTAAATCAATGGAACAAACTTTCAATTGATTTCCTCTTAAACCTTAACTAAATTCTAAATAACCTCTCACAAGAAAAATCATCTTACAAGACAAAGCATGTATCTAATTTTCTTTAGCACTCAACACGAATTATAGGAGAAAATAAGACTTGTTTATACATAGTGGCCCACTTGCCTAGCAGATAGATGCTCACACCTCTTGAGATTGATCTGCCCAGTGGCGGACGGAAGGGGGTAGAAGGGGGAAGGGGCCGGGTCCTCCCAAGATATTTTAAATCTCTAGTAGTATTAGTATTTTTTTATATATATAAATATATAAAAATTATTTTAGAGTGTTATAATTTTTTTATGGAGTGTCAATAGTTATACATATTATTATTTATATTATAAATATATAATAAATTTAAGTGGTTGTGGAAGATTATTATCTTGCAAATTACTTGATTACATATATTGTGAAAGAAATTTCTCAGTACTTCGACATTGATACAATTATAGATGAATTTTGTGGGATGAAAAATCGTCGAGCGCAACTGATGATGCCTAAGTTTAGTAGTTAAATCAAGATTATCTAGTTACTTTTGTACTTAATGTAGATTCATGCGAAACGCATGCATTTTATACGACAAAAAATATATGTAAAGAACTTCTTAAAAATATTTTATTTTAAAACTTCTTGTGGAAACCCCGGACCATATCGATCAGCTACATGTTCCAAATTGGCTTGCTCTCAATACATGTACCTGTGTATCCATATGGGACACCCCCATATCCAAATGCAACCCGCGCAGAGGTGGGAGCCAAAACACAACATGCACGTTAAGCAACCATACATGACATTTGTTACAACAAAAGTTTTATAATTTATATAAGGGACCTAATAATTTAAATACCACATTTGAATAAGGCTCAAAAAGATACGTCGCGTGCATAGGATCTTATATGTCACTGGACTGATCCTGTAATCATATAAAATACTTAAAAAAAGTAAATATACATTATTTGGAATCACCCTGAAAAAAGCAGGGACATAAAACTATATTTTATCCAAAAGAAAATAATTTAAAAGACAGAGAGACACAACTGTCCACTGATATAGTGATATTACTTGTTTCTCCCACCCATGTGGCCACGTGAATATACCTATCGGCTAACATTATAATTGAGTCCTCCTTTTCCTTAAATTTAGATTTTTTCTCGAGTCCTTTTTTTTTCCTTATATTTATAATTTTTCTTCTTAGAAAAAGGAAAAGAAAATTACATCGATAAGAATGGATTACACCTTAATTTAATAGAAAACACACAAATTAAATAATGTGTCAAATCTTTTAAACGGTCATCACAATAATAAAAGTTAATGTGTAAATCTCCCATGTTCTCTCATAAAATAATTAAGTCAAGTTGTAATTTAAGTTCTTTAAATATGTTTATAATTTAAAGATCTCTCCATCCCATTACTGATATTGGATGTGAGTCGTTATAGAATATCTCATCAAATTAGTAAACGATGAAATTTGAAATATTTTGAAAGCTCCTTATCAAGTGGAAGGACGGTTGATTCTAGAATAAAATTGGACTATACATAAAGTTGTCCCAGTCTTTAATTTGGAGGGGGGTTGATTGGAACATTTATCTGCAATCAGAAATTAGTGGTTTGCACTTAATTTTCATTATTGAAAGATCTAAAGAATTATGAAATAATATCTTAAGAGCAAATAAATTTATTTGTGTTTGATTAGTTGTTAATTGTGCCAGTTGTAAGTTTATTAGTGAGTTGTTATAAAGCGTCTTCTATTGATTGAAAACATTTTCTTTGAGATGATGCAGAAGATAATTATTAAACAAGGTGAAATCTCATTACGAATGTCAATCAATAAGTATCAACCATGAACCGTATTATTTGACATTCAAATTTCACCAAGTTACCTTTTCAATTAAGTAACTAATTTAATTAGATCTGGATTGGAGCTTAGTTGACAAAAATAAAAAATTGGAGAAAGAAATCACATGTTCAATCGTTGAAGATTCCATCTTCCCTTCCCTTCTCCCTTAAATTTATCCCCGTGTTTAGGAGTTTCAAGAGAGAAAAGAAAGAAGAGAAAGTATTAGTCGAAAGAAAGAATAAACGGGAGAAAGGAAATTTATTTTATATAATTTGTTTGGAAGTTTAGAAGAGAGAGAATGGTACTTTTGCAGTGTTTGTGAGTTGAAAAAAAAACAGATCATCCGTTAAAAATTTGTATTTGTATTTTAAGGATAAAATAGTCAATGAAATAAGTTGTAATAAATTTATTTTTTTATCTTCGCTCTAATTTCTCTAATTTGGAGAGAAAGTTTTAATCAATTTTCTCTCCCTTTATCTAGCATTTTCTCCACAAAAAAAACTCCCAAACAAGAGAAAAACTAAACTTTCTCACTCTTTCTATCCCTTTATCTTCGAAATAGAATTCCAAACATAGGTTATATGTGTTTCTATTAAAAAAAAAGTCAGGCTATTTGGCTTTTGACCCCTATTAATTGTGTCAAAACTAGTTTGACACTCAAAATTTAACATATTGTACTTTTGACCCTCATTTTAGATGGTTTCCGTTCAGAGTCCGGTCAATCTGTTAGTTGGCTTAAATTTTTGTTTAAACGCCACAAAATACCCCACCCATCAAACTAGCATCAGCCTATTATATTTGTCACACACCCAAACCCAACCCCCAACCCCCTTCAACCAACTCGTAGCCACCGACCCCTGATAACTACCACTTATCTCTATATTTCTCTAAATACAAGTAGAATGTAGATATATATATATATATATATATGCACACACAACATATATATTAAATTTGATAAATATACACCTTAAACACACAAACACACTTTAATCGAGGTTATTAATTTGAGAGTAAATATGTTAAATTTGAAATGGATGTGTGTTGAGTTTATTTTATTTTCTTTCTATAGGGACAATTATATCATTTTGGGGGTAAAGTGAAAAAGGCTAATAGTTTAGAAGGTTTAGTGTTGACTTTTTATAAATTAGGGGGTAAAGTGAAAAATGCAATAGTTGAAGCGTATTTCACCCTTTGACGCATTATTTCTAACCGCACGTTCTTGTGGTTTGAGAAGGTAAATTAAGCATGGTTCTTATAAATATTTACTTGTACTCAATCTTTGCAATATTTACATTTAACCTATCAAGAAAATAATAATTGACATTGCTCGCTCCTATTTTTCTATAAGGTTATTAAATGAGTTTTTGGTAATTCCTTACTTTTACTCAATCTTTGATTTATTTAGGAGGCTGCTAATGACACACCTCAAATTATTCTGTAACACTCCATATTCATTAAATGCCTTATTATCTATTGACACACACTCCTTATTTCATAACTTCCAATCATTAACATTTAATAACCCTAATTAATAAACTTAATTAATAAAATCAATCATTAACATTAAATATCAATACCCACCACTCCATCTCATAAATAAAGCTTCATAAAACTCACGTGCTAAAAAGCCCTACCACTCCAAGCAAACGAGGTTTCACGTTTAAACTCATCTTCATCTTCGTTTCCTTTGAAAATTCGAAATTTAAGCAAGATAACGAAGATTATTGTTGGTAATGTAGTGATTGAAGTGTAAAAATCATAATGGGGTGTGAGAGAAGTGTAGATAGAGAGAGTGAGAGAGACAAAGTTAATGAGAAAGTTGAAGAGCAAGTTAAAAGAAATGTTGATCCAAAAGAGGCAAGATACTTGTCTTTTTACTACTTCGTTGCTTGTGATTTCATTCATAAATCATTAGATACAAATAAAATAAAAAATTAAAAAACAGAGCAGGTGTTTCAGAATGTACTCTGTCGCTAAGGGCCGAGGGCATGTGGTTATGCTCGGTTCCCCGTCACCGAGTACAACATTTTTGGGCAGTTTCATCATAAATGTTCACTCGGCCCTCAGTAACCGAAGGTATCCTATGTTACTCGGTTTCTAGCAACCGAGGTAGTCCTCTTACACTCGGTCCTTAGCAACCGAATATACCAATTTGAACTTAGACATAAAAAGCTTACTCTATGAAACTAGTTTATACAAACTTGTTTATATATACTTGTTTATGAATTTGACATAAACCCAGATGACATTAAGCTTATAAATACTTGTTTATGCAGGATTTATTATCTCTCGACTCCTCCATTTGAAAAGATTGTTCATATTTAAAAAATATAGACTTCACTACAATTAAAGTCGAGATTACTCCCAAGCCCAACTGTGCTTTCCAATATACGGAGCATGTCATCGAGGAAGAGCCTGTGGACTTAGAGCCTATTAGTCAAAAGTTATATTTTGATCTCAACACTGATTATGAGCCTTTGATTGAAGGAGAGTTAATCAATAAAGGAGAGGCAAAAAATGCAAGAGAGGCAAACAATGATAGAGAGGTAAACAATGAGGGAGAGCCTCTTAATCCCAGTTGTGGTTCCTAACATCTTCAACTTACCTTTTCAACAAACCACAATAATCCTAGTAATGATGAAATTAGTAAAGCGCAAAATTTGTATCCTCCCAATAGCTTATGTGAACAAAAATCACTTTGTTAAACTCTTCTTGAAGGATGGTGCACCCATACCTCACATTGCTACTAAGTGGAATTCACTTCGAACGGATGAAGCGACTGCTTGGGCCCAACTTTTCGCCAATAGAATTGAATTTTTCAAAGATTTAGCATCACGCGGGGTAAGACCAAAAGATTCGACAATCATAATTAAATAATGAATGAGCAACACATGAATTAAGCTAAATAATTATCTCTATTTTAATGTTTTTTAGTATAGTTTGAATATAAGGTGAATACTTAAACTTAAGGGACCGAATGGAATTAGAAAATTGGGAGCTCTCAGCCAAGTTTACTCGGCCCCTAGAAACCGAGGACAACTCATTAACCTCGGCCCCTAGAAACCGAGGACAACTCATTAACCTCGGCCCCTACCAACCGAGTCCAATTGATGCACTTCGGCCGTAAAGAACCGAATGAAATTCAAAATTTGGGAGCTCTCAGCCAAGTTTACTCGGCCCCTAGCAACCGAGGACATCTCATTAACCTCGGCCCCTAGCAACCGAGTCCAACTGATGCACTTCGGCCGTAAAGAACCGAATGGAATTAGAAAATTGGGAGCTCTCAGCCAAGTTTACTCGGCCCCTAGCAACCGAGGACAACTCATTAACCTCGGCCCCTAGCAACCGATTCCAATTGATGCACTTCGGCCGTAAAGAACCGAATGAAATTCAAAATTTGGGAGGTCTCAGCCAAGTTTACTCAGCCCCTAGAAACCGAGTCCAATTGATGCACTTCGGCCGTAAGGAACCGAATAAAATTCAAAATTTGGGAGTTCTCAGCCAAGTTTACTCGGCCCCTAGCAACCGAGGACATCTCATTAACCTCGGTGCTAAGGAACCGAGGACATCTCATTACCCTTTCTTATGCTACTCTGATGCTTATCAGGAAATTTAATTTTTGTATAGTTATACATGAAGTCTTTTTAAGTTAGTGATTTGGCCAATCGTACCGTATTCTTAAATTTTTGTTGCAATTTAATATATAAATTTATATTGAAATAATTGTGTTGCATTACAGATTACATATTTTTGTATCAATTGTGCATATATCTATTGAAATAATTTCTATCATTAAAGATAAGAAAACCAGAGAGCATGGTTTCATTTTGAAACATAGATCAAAGAGAGAAGAAGGTCTAAGTAGTACGCGTTGTGGTGACCGGTGAATAAAATACCCAAGACGATCGATGAAGAAGAAAGACGAAGGGAGGAGGAATCACACAACTCTATTCTTCAGATGTCGTGTGTTTTGAGAGGATTTGAGAGCGGGGAGTGTTTGAGAGAGTTTAAACCTAAGTCAAATTAGGTCTTTGTTAAATATAAATTATATTTTATTAAAATTAATTAACAATTAATATTAATTAATTTTAAAATTATATATGGGAGTGTTGGGAGTGTTAGAAAGAAAAAATATATACTTAAGGTGTATTAGTGAGTAATGGAGTGTTATAGAGTTATTTGGTGTGTGTCATTAGCAGCCCCCTTTATTTAAATTCCAACCACATAAATAAGCTACTCCTAAACCCTATAGGGTGGTCTAGTGATTCACTAGGTCTTTGTGAGGATCTATTTATTAAGAGATTTCGTTCTCGAATCCCTCCAAATACAAGTTGTTCAAAAAAGCAAAGGAAAAAAAGAAAGGCTACTCTTAGCTAAGCGGAGAGTGAGGTTACACTAACAAGCTAAAAGGTTGTCAATCACTTTTAAATAGATATATAGGAAATGTTTTCATTATTTCTTTTATCAATGGATGAATTTATGGAAAAAGTTGAAAAGAAAAAAAGGGTACACCCATTGCCAAAGGAATTCTCTCTTTACCAAAGTGTAATACTTCTTTTAAAAGTTGCACACAATATGCTTTTAAAATTATAAATTGCTATAGCGAAGTGATAATTGCTTTGGCAATAATTCCACCCACAAAAAATAAATAAACAAGATGCAGCTTATTTAAAATTCATATTCGAAATCCACAATTCATAAAATAAAATATTTATGTGAGATTCCATATATTCTGTAGTTATGCACTATGTCAATTGACAATTTTTGGTCATTGAGATTCAATAGTAATTTGGATTCATATTAATCAAGTACGGTATCATAAGGGCAAATTTATTATTTTTATTTCGCTACACTTTTTATAGCCCTCGAAGAATCCACACTTTGAAGCCTATAATATTTTTCTTTGAATCACTATTTTTTATCATGACTTGGAGCTGTCATTGATGAAGTTCGACGTTGTACCGTCCTTTCAATCCATCGTAAAGGAGATTCTAATTTGAGACAGAGCCACTGAGGGAGTCACGCTTATTTTTAAAAAAAAATTAAAATTATTTTAACTTTGATGTGATACTTTATCGAACAAGTTAATCTGGATTATATATTCTACTTGATTTACTTACCTTGATGATAATAATTTATAGCCTCATTTGCAAATATAAATAATTATTATGTGCGCAAGCCTTTACGTTAGCCAGTAGGTAATCACGTTAGAAGTAGGAGTCTTGGCTATAATAGTCGTTGAAATTCATTCCCGTGCTTCTTCCTGGAAACAAAATTATGTTGATATGTCAAAATTGGAATAAAAAAGTAAAAATGTTGCATTATTTTCTAGCACTAGTCACCTAATTGACCAATTGTCTTTACCCATAATTGAATACAACATTTCAACCAATTTTCAGCAGGCAAAGATTGTACCTGCAAAACAAACACGCCTTTTGTCTAAATTGTGTTCAGGGAGCAATGAACTCATTGACCTGTCACCTGTATAAAAGCATCTAGAGCCCTGTTTGGTTCCCTCATACAAGACCCCACAACTATCGGCCATACCTTCCTTTTATCTGCTAATGTATTCCCTAAGAATTTGTGGGCACGCATTATTTCCCCTCTAACTAAATAAATAATTTATTAAGTAATTGCACATTACGCTTACACTAAGAGAGTCGAAAGGAACAAGGACTTGAGCAAACATTAGGCAGGAAAAAAGAACCCCCATACATCATCTCACTCTTAGTAACACAAGTTGACAAATACGATTCAACGGAAAATGCTAGATGCAGTGGTTTTAACGATCATTTGGTATAATAGATTGCACAATAATAATAAATTAACGAAATTAAAAGTTCAGATCATTTCACTCTTTTGTAACTATCTAGCCTCTGTATGCAGAGAATCCCAGCAGTTGCTTCACAATGAACAATATCAATCGATTGCACAAGTGATATAATAAAATCGGGTTTGTAACTTTTTATCTGATAATACACGCACAAAATCAAAGTGATAGTGTAGAACTACATTTGCCCTCCAAAAGCAACACAATTTCTCGCAAATGTCACAAGAATATTGCCAAATGATATTTTGAGGTGTGGGAATACACCGTCAGGGCTCATTTGGTTCAAGTTAAAGCATTCCTGGAATGCTAAATTCTATTCTGGAAAGATTTCGATGTTTGGTTCAAGTTCTGGTCTAAGAGAATTCATGTTTGAACTAAACATAATCAAGGCATCCTAGATGCTAAGAAAAAAAAGCTTTACAGGAATCTAAAATGCCCATTTCATTCCCAGAACTCGAACCAAACGAGCCCTAAGCAATAACCACACCAAATATATAAATTGTAGTATTTCATATATTTAGACTAGAGCCTTTGTAACTTGTAAAGAAACCTCAACCTCCTATATAATTATACAATATTATACAGTTGGTAGTAAAGAACCAAATGTTTCCTCACACACTCCCTAAAGAACAGGGGGAATCAAAACCCCAAGCTGGGAATCATCAGCTTTAACACATCATCCCTCTTTCACAAAACTATATACAAACATGAAACAATACATCCTCTACTTATTGACTTAGAATTCCATCCAAATCCCCCGTTTAAGGCATCTCTCTAAACAAAATTATTATATATTCACATAAAAAACCTTGCATTAATAGGGTTTGTTCAGGGAGAAGTGTAAGAAGTATTTTCTCCTTCATCCGAATTGAAAGAAAAGATATCGAAAGGGGCACTAGTACAGTCAACTATTCGGTGATCTTTGAATCTACCATTAGGAGACCCTTGTTGATGATCTAGAAACATCACAATTACAGTTATATCGTCATGGAAATGGCGCCTTACCCCTTTTCCGATTCTTTTTATATCATCATACCTCATTTCTCTTTTCTTTGCAGCCTGCTCAACAGCAGCTCTCACTAACCTCTTCGCTATTCCCTGAAAAAGAAATTGGAATAAGAATGTGAAAACTAAAGAATAATAGATTCATAGGAAACATTGATTATGTTGAAATTAGTGTATCCTTATAAAAGCATGAAAGTCTGACCCAGACTCTTAATTTGGGAATGCCAGAGTACAAACTTTTACCATCACAAGAGACATTTCATGTAAATAAGTATCCTTATTTTGTACTGAACCATTGATTGCTCACTCTTGAAAAATGTGACGGTCAAACATGGACTCTTAATTAGGGAAGGCAGGAGTACTATGAACTTGCATAAGTACCTTTCAATCAAAGGGAATAATAGAGATTGAATGGTAGTATCTCTATTTTTAGCCCTTGTAATAAAAGTTTAATTTGGTAAATTGCAATAATTTATTGTCTATTTTTAGAAACCGGACTCCTAATTTGAAACTTCCCAAAATGGAAAGTGAATAGCCAGTCAAAGAGGTGGAGCCTTACAACTCTGGGATTCTTTACAACCATCTCAACAGCAGCTTCATCACTGAGCTGCTCCCAAAGGCCGTCTGATGCAAATATTAAGAACAAATCTTCTGGCCTTAATTTGCGAATCAATATAGACGGCTCTGCTGACATTACAGCTCTTTTCAAAGGAACAGGGGATCCGTATTGCTGGAAAACTGGATCTCTTTGAAACTCAGGTTTCTTCAGATACACATCTCCAATTGATCTAGACACCTGATTTAAAAAAAAACAAAATGTGTTAAATTAAGGCTCTAATTTGCATCACAAACAACCTCTAATATTATCTAAAGTAAAGCCTTAAAAAAAACTTTATGCTGTTACACCTGATTTCGTGTTTTTCTTTTTGTAACTTCTACAACAAGGGTAGCAGTTGATTAAAAGGAGGAGGGATATAGAAAAATGGAAAATTATTGAAAAAACAATTAAGTTTTATGAGAAATTGAAAAAGGAAAATGAGCGGTTTGGTGAGATTTTCTCCATCTTTTCCTCTTTTTTCATGGAAAATTTTTCATACCAATATACCCCAAAGATAGGATTCCAAAAACCCGAAAAGTAATAGAACATCTCACCAAATCACTCTCTTTTTCCAACTTCTCATAAAACCTAATAGTGTTTCAATAATTTTCCAACCTTTCTTTTATCAAAAGCACCCTTAATGTCCACAATTATGCCACAATAGATGGGAAAAATATAAGATTAACCAATCCTAAATACCTAATAACAAGAATCATAAATAATCATCGAGGCCATAGATAAAGATCAAGCCGGAGATTATGGTTACGTGATGATGAAATATAGCTAGCTAATCATCATTACAAACTTTGAATCTTTTAGGATCACATTAAAGTACAATTACAGCTCATACTAATGCATGCTAGTTGATAAACTCTCTATTAGTTAGAAAGAAGAAGGACCACAATGATAAAAACTCAAAAAGGCATACAACAATAGCCATCATAAAGTAACTAAGAAATTCCAACAATAATGAATCCTTCAAATAAATATAAGTAAAATACGAGACCACAATAAATAGAAATGCCTATTTTAGCCTTGCAATGTTCTTTTTTATAAAAAAAATTTAAAAATATTTGCTTGCAACAAGACTCGAACCATTGCATCTATATATATATATGTTAAAACAGACTTCTAACCACTACCCGACTCATCATTTCTGTTAATTATTCAACCAAATTAAACGTTATGAGTTGCATACACATCGTGTCTACAAGATAATCTAGTGGAAAATAATACCTGAATTATGCCCTTAATTCGCCAGACCCCACGGGTCAAAACTACAATGTGAGAATCATCAGGATGAAGTGCCTTCACTTCCTTCCTCACTTCTTCAACTGCAACATTATGATCTGTTGATAACCGTTCTGCCACCACCATTGAACAATTTGCCATCCGTCCATCTGAAACTCGCCGGCCCAAAACAGCCCTCGAGTCCCCCAGATTTGCCACATACAAAACATCATTGGAAATTGCACCAAACAAACAACAAGAACCAACCGAAACAATTTGAGGACGATCCTGACAGGATTGCTTCACCAAATGCAAGAATTCAGATTCAATTGCACCAAATGCCTTCCTTAATACCTCCGCAGATAATCCTCCTTGTTCCGTCGTAAACTCTTAAGAAACAAAAAACAGATAACTAAATCAAGACTCATTTGGCTGATAATAGATTCAGGATGAAATTAAGGTTCATTTCATTAGTTCAAATGCAAAAGGAATTGAATTTCTTATAATTGTTTTACATAGATAAATTATCCCCCAATAAATCAATAACTTAAGAGGAGAAGTGTTTTGATAATAAAATTTTGCACGAAAATTGATTCATTGAGCTATTAATGCAATCAAACACCACTAAACATCAAAAACATAAGATTCATGCAATCAAACACAAGAATTATATTTTCGTTGACTACTTTTATTCTTTGAGATCCCAGAAAGTAAGTGGGTTACACCAATTTACTTAATCTAGTTAAGATTTCCTATACTTAAAAAGTTCAACACAAACTTCTCAATCATACAATTATCCAACTGTTCACCATCAGGGAACATATGTAAACAACAGGGCCTTTGGTCTGAGATAATGTCCAAAACAGTTGAAAAAAGAAGCTACCATCCAAATATGATGACAATTCCAAAGGAGGAATAAACACAAACAACCAAACAAAAAATTTCAAAAACTAACTTCTCCTGTCCCCTCCACTCCCCGGCTTTCTCACCAACCAAACAGTACCTTAACCAAAAATATCTCATAAATGTAAACATACAAGATATAATATCTACATATTTAAAACGAGTTTGTTTTCAACCTCTTGAGTCTGAATGGCCGAGATTCAGACTTCAGAGGTTATTTAATTTTTGAAGTGTTCGTTTTGGTTAAAAATTTCAGATAGGCTCTCCTTCCTCTTAATGTAATTTATAAAGTCTGGATAGTTTGCGTAATACTATTTTGATCAAAGTAAAAGAGTTCACTCTTTATTACTTCAGATTCAGACAGGTAAAGAAAAGAAAACTTAAACAAAGAAGTGAAGAAACTAATTAGATGAGATAAATTAGGGTTTCGGAATGTACTGTGGATGTAAGGGAAGAGGTGATTAGTGATGAATCGAGAAGCTTCTGGACCGCCATGACCATCGTATACGCCGATATATGTGGCCGACGGTGAAGTAAACACCTGGCCTTGATCTTCGAGCGACGAATTCGCCTGAACGACGGCGATCGAGTAGTCTCCGGAGGCGTGTGGTTTCAAGTCCATGTGCCACAAAAGTCCGTCGCCGTCGGACTTACTGCAACACGCGCCACCGCCGCCGAAGCACCGCTCTAGCGGCCGGTAACACATCTCCAACATCACTCTCTCTCTCTCTCTCTCACTCTCTCTCTCTAGAAAAAAATTATGTTTCTCTCTCTAAAATAAAGTGTTCGTTTTATTCTTTTGTTTGTCTGTCTGAAATGTCTTTGTAGTTGTTGGAAGTTTGGTAGCGTGAAAGTCTGAAAGGTGAAGAAGACGCGGAATTGAGTGGTAAACGGGATTCTTTTATTGGGAAAAGGGATTCATTTATTTATTTACTGCGAAATGGGAGAGAAAGCCGTGGGAATTCCGTGTTTCGGGAAAAAGTAGTGGGTGTGAGCATTGAAAATGGAAAAATTTAAATAATTTTTGATTATTTATTTAATAAATTATTTAAAAAATATTTTTTTTAAATAACTATATATAAAAAATTCAAACCCATAATCTCTTTGACGACTAGGCTAATTGTATAGAGTCTTTATAAATTATTAAATGTAATAATGTAGGTTTCTCTAAAGGCTATTTTTTTTTAATAATTAAATTTGTAAATTTTATTATATTAATTAGTCATAAATTAATTAATTTAAATTTTATTTAAAAAAAATAAAAAAAATATTACGTAAATTTAAAAAAATAAATCTTTTAATTAATAGAATTAGTGTGTCTTTTATTTTAAATATTGAAAAAAAAATAACTTTGATTATAAAATGGATAGATTTAGTTATTAGTTAAAAGATAACTAAAATTTGATTATATTATTAGAATAATTTTTTTAGTTAATATTATTAAAATTAATTATAATTATTATTTTAATTATATCAGTAAAAATAATCTCACGGTGTAAATGGAAAATTTGGAAGGAAAGGGAAATTGGGGGCTGTTTATTGGTGGAAAATTTTAATTTTTAAGGCCTGTTTGGTTTGGGTGGTCTTGTCGGGTTTCTGAGACTTGGTTCAAAAGTAAACGAGAGTTTATATTTCGCGTTGACGAGGGCGGAGAAAATTATAGTATGTTTTGTCATGCCACGTAAGCATCCTAACATTTTGGGAGAAAAGATATTTTAATACGGATTTTTGGACTTGGCTCACCTTCATTAATTTTTTAATTCAATTTTAAT
This sequence comes from Lonicera japonica, assembly GCA_021464415.1. Classification (NCBI taxonomy): domain Eukaryota; kingdom Viridiplantae; phylum Streptophyta; class Magnoliopsida; order Dipsacales; family Caprifoliaceae; genus Lonicera; species Lonicera japonica. The sequence continues at coordinate 15,060,470 of CM038469.1, forward strand.
TAAGAAAATATAGTTTGAGAATTAAACGTATAATTTTTTTTTATGAAATTTGGTAAAGATAAATTTTATAATGAGTAAATCATATACACAAAATTTTATCAAGAAATTCAAACCGATAGTAAGCGTAATAAAAATTTGATGTATTTGTTCATTTTCGACCATTCAAATTCTAAATCATTATCTCACCAATTTCTAAATTGAATCTTTTAATAAAATTTTATGAAGAGGATTTACTCATCATAAAGATCATCTCTAGCAAGTTTTATAAAAATATTCATCCGTTTAATTTTTGAACTAGGCCGCTTTGAACAGAATTGGACCGAAAAGTAATGAAAATGAGCCAACTCCCGGATTTTCTATCTTCAAAAAAAAATTTAGATTTAAATTTGTGATCTTCGACCGTCTAATTTCGGATTACATAATTCAAATTAACTCTAATTTAGTAGAATTATCGCTAAAAGAAATACTTCCTCCGACAAAGATTTAAAATTAATCGTTTAGGTTCTTTTTGGTGCCACAAATACATGAAAAAAAATAATTAACTGTGAAACGCAAGTGCAATTTGATCAAAAGAAAAAAAGAAAAAAACACCAAGTAGCATTTATACCAGTCTGTATGGATTTTGTGTCAAAGCATGATTTATCAAGTTAACCATGTTTAATTTTATATCATACCAATTTGTATTATATTTAAATTGTAAACTGTTTACAACTAGTATATTTAATTTTACATGTAAAAGGTGAAACCATTAGTGATTCCGAATTCAATAATCATAAATTCATTGACGGCATGATAGTTAATTTCAATTTGTGATGTGTTATTAATAATGTGTTTTATTTTTCATGAAAATTTGAAAATTGAATTATTTTACAACGTCATATTTAGATTTTTACAGTTTTCAACGCAATATTTTGTTAGGTAGTACCGTAGATTTGTAGCCCAACTATAAAAATGCATATTAATTTGTTTGTTTCTCTCTTTTCGCTTTTCCTAGGTTTGAAGTGAAGCATGTGTTTTCGCACAAGTCAAGCATAGGCATTGCCGTAAATTGTTGCCAATTGCAAGAGGTCCTTGTTGGGACCATATTTAGTATTTATTTGGAAAACCCAGTCATCTGAAAGTGATTGAAATATTTTCCAAGTACATATATTCTAGTCTTGCTTTCCCTTCTCAGTCGTCGGTTGATCCTAGACTAATTGGATAGTTTTTAAGATGATCACATTCCGACCTTATAGGGTTGGCTTTCTGGTTCACTAAGTTCATCTAAGGGACGACATATTTAGCGGGAGATTTCATATTCAAATTTCTCTAGGTGCAATTGTTTAGAAAAAAAGAAAAAATTATCACATTCCTATAGGTAGGCATCAAAAATTAAGAAGAGAAAAATAAATCACACAACGTTAAAGATGATTCCGGTTCATGTTTATCCGTAAATGGTTTAATTACTTTTGTCATGGACCTCATGGTCATCAACAAATTAAAGACTGTAATTCCATTTCTTGCATTTTAGCGTCAAACTTTGTCTATTGCCTTCTAATCTGATCACAGTGTATTCTTTGTCCTTATAAATGTTGTGTACCACCGAATTCTTTCCCAACATGGTAAGCCCAAGTTATAAAGTACGATCATTTTGCCCACATATATATACCAAGGATCTTCTCATTACACTACCAATGTGGAGTATTTTGGGTCATTACATCTTGTTTGGGTGTGTAATTAAGGATTGCAAATGGTGAGATTTTGCCTAACCCGAACTAGAACTGCCTATAAATATGATCGACCAACCTAAACTTGCCTCCGACTATATACCATATATGTAAATTCGAACCTGCTTCACCCTGTCTTGACCTATCCCAACTTATTGTAATCATATGATATTATATGAGTATTATAATTTAGGATCAACCACGTCAAATTCAAGTGAAGAACCTGAATCCAAACCCGTGCAATTTTTTATTTATTTATTTTTATTTTGGGTAGCCAATGGACACCTCAATTCAAAAGTAACCAGCACCAAACCCACCTTATTAGGGTCAAGTCAGGTCAAAAACCCGCAAGGCTAGTTCATTTTTACCATCATACGTGTCCCATTAGTAAAGGACCCTAGTTGAATTTAAAAGCTCAAGTTCGAGTATCAGCAATTACAAATATAACATTTATCTTTCGTAACATGTTTTCATTATCTTTAACTTTTAAATTAATTTATCATTACCCTTGTAACTTGATGGTTCACTGTTTATTTTCGTAATAAATAAGGAGGTGCCGCATTTAGCTTTTTCATAAAAAAGATGATCAATAGATTTAATTAATTAAGAGTAATTTTATGTGTCACTTTACCTAAAAATATCATAGTGTGAACAAGTGTAATTGAGAGGATAAAATAGAAGGTGGCTAGAAATTTAATCGGCCAATGAGTTGGCTAATGAGTGCAACATTTTGGTAGGGGCGGTCGTAAAGTGGTGAGCCAGCTCAGTGTCATTCGGCCAGACCCATGACTAAGTTCACTTACTCAAGACCTTAATTGGTTTGTTCATACATGAGAGGATAGAGTTCTATCTGTTAATTGATTAAGGTTGATCTCATCTTGTAGATAATTTTCATTTTTCCAAGCTAATTTCTTTGTGTACGTATTAATTAAACTATGTATGATTGATAGGTGGCAATTATAGGAAGGGGTATATAATTCTAGGTTTGATTCTTGATTTTGATAACGATTTGAAAATACTGATTTCATCATTGTGCATGTATTGATTGAGTTGTGAGAATTAATATAATAAATATATCTTACAGTTAATCAACGCATTTAAGGCCGGTCGAAGGGTTAGGCGACTAAGGCTGAGCGCCTTGCTCTACTTTTTGAATAATTTTTAACGGTCCCTCAATTTTTGTGTGGTTGCAAGTAAAGGCACATTTACTTTTTAATCACACAAATTTTAAGTATTAAGCTTTTTATTAGGATATTTTTAAATGAGCCACAAAATCCATTTTTTTCATCAAGTGTTAAAATATTTTCTTCTCACCCAACCAATTTTTTTAAAAAACTTGCAATTCACCCTAGTGGTGGATGAGTTTACAGAAATAATGCAGAGACGATAAAATTTCGTTGCTAAAAGTAAAAATATTAAATAATATTAACTTTTGTATTAAAATAATACATAATAAAGAAAATTTACATAATTCTTAATAAATTTTAATAAAAATTACGTATAGTCATAGTACCTATGAAAAAATATAAAATATTAATTGTAATAAATATATTTTTAGCGATTATATTTCATATAATCTATTAGTATTCATTGTTCTCAAATTGTTATTATTTATATTTTAAATTTGTCTATAAATTTTATTTTTATGAAATAAGTAAATATAAATTCTAATTCACGACACCAAAAACATTAAAAGACCACTAAATAACACTCAATAACAATAGGTAAATATTATTCCACACAAACTGTGACTAAATTGATTCATACTCCTATAGTTGAATTAATATCAAAGTATATAAAAATAAAGAAATTTATGTTAAGCTAAAATTCCACATACCATTAATAATAAAAGAAACTCGAAAAAAATGGTATTCTAGATACCTTAAAACTTAAAATTTTTATTGGTGTAGTTGTTATTTGCATGAATTAATCCAATACTCAACTTAATTATATAATAATTTAGTGCATGAAAATTAATTCAATAAAAAGTCATATAGGAGACAGTAGTACTTGTGAACTCTAACTATGTCATTATAAACATAGAGAATGAAAACTATAACATGGGGAGATCTACATGTAAATTCATCACAAATTTTTCATTCTAACGACTTAAAACCACCTTCTTTATTTTAAAAAAAATATTATCTTTCGTAAAAAAGGGGAAAAAGAATTGGAAAAATAAAATAATTTTCATAAGAATAAACCATTTATTAGAATATTTTGTTACTTTCGATTTCTTTGATATTTAATTTTTTGGAGATTCGAGAAACCAATTTCTTTTTTCAATTTTTCTTTACGAGTAATTTTAAGAATTTAAATATTGAAACAATAAAAGCACAACATACAAAACATCATTGAAAAAGATTGAATAAATTAAATAAAACATCATTGAAAACGTTATCGTACCGATGCAAGTGAAAATAAAAGTCTAACACTCTATATAATAGTATGAAGATACTTATTATAACCTTACATTTATGAGATGTATATAATTAAGTGAAAATAGTATATGCTTATTTGTTGGAAAGAATGAAGTTTTTAATTTTTTTAAAAATTTAAGTTGGTGATGTTGGTTGGAAAACAACCTTAGAGGAGAGTGAATAGGGTTTTAAAAATTTAATGCGGAATCAAAATGTTTTTAAAATATTTAAGCAAAACAATTTAGCTAAGCAACAATATTAAGAAAATAATAAACTTCAAGTAATCAATCACAAGATAAACAAATAAGCAATCTCAAAATACAAGTAATAATATAGTAATAAAAAGAGAGCTTGAGTTTAGAAAGATTAAACCAGTTTGAACTTCAAGTAATCAATCACAAGATAAACAAATAAGCAATCTCAAAATACAAGTAATAATATAGTAATAAAAAGAGAGCTTGAGTTTAGAAAGATTAAACCAGTTTGAAGCTCGATACTTTTTGTCCTCACGGTTCGGTTTCCTAAACCATACGTCCGCGTTCGGTTAGTTCTTTGAGAATTTCCACTATTAAATCTTCTTCGGGTGAAGATCAAACCTTAATACAAATGTTATTATGCACACAACACTCACAATATGATATACTCACTACACTTCTCACAAGATACGCTCTCTTGCTCTACAAATAGACAAACTCTCTTTTGAAATGAAGAATGAATTGTTTGTGGTGATACACACCAATACAATAACTCTCAATTGTATTTGAAGATTGCAAATGAAGCTCACACTAGAGTTATCAAGATTGATCAAAATTTATAGCTCAAAAGATGAAAGATTGATCAAAATGTGTTCTTGAATCTTTGTATATTTGAATATATGAATAATAGAGTATTAGAATGATTCAAGATATGTTAAAACATGTCTAAGACCTCATATATATAGCTTGAAAAATCATATGGCCGTTGGGGATGATTAAGAAAGGTTTTGGGTCAAAGGTATACATTTTCAAACTTTCCAACAGCTAGTTTTGACAAAAAATTCAAATTTGTTTTGATAGTTTCTCCTAATTTGACTGTTGGATCATGCTCAAATTTTAGTCAAAAGTGCTAAGAGATGTTGTCTAATTGCTGTAAAAATTTCAAAATGATTGGAGTCCGGGAAGGCCTCCATCTTACTGTTAGATCAAAACTGTGCGAAAATTGAGCAAATTTTAAATGTAAAATAAAAATATTTTTGCAATTTAACAATTTAGTTCCAAATAAAATTCTAATGATTTTTGAACCTCAAAGATATGTATCTAAGATACCTATTTTTATTAGAGATTAAAATATGATCATTTAAAATTAATATGAATTTATTTTGAAACTCGATCTTTGTAAAATGATGTTTTTCAAATAAATTCAATTTCAAGCTTGTTTGAATTAATCTTTAAAATATGCATGAATACATTTGAGCTATAGGGATTTGATCAATAAAGTAAATTTACATAAATCTTAAGCACTCGCTCAATTACTGAATTAACGAGTTTTCGAATGCTTTGATTTGTTTCTTCGGATTGATTTTCATTTGAAGCTTTTTCCTTAAAACTTTTCATATAGCCTTTTGATCGTTTGTGCTTCATGATTTGCATTGAGAGATTTGATCTTCCTTGTCTTGTCCAATGATCGAATAGTGAAAGATTGATCCTTGTCATGTTTTTCTTGAGTTTTTCAAGTAAGTGAATTGTATGCTTATATCAAGAAACATGTTAAATTACACATGATTGATTTATTATTATTATCAAAATAAGATTAAGACCTTAGGTCAACAATCTCCCCCTTTTTGATGATGACAATAAATTAATGTGTGTTTCCAATAACAAGCATAAATAGCGTATAAATGTAAATACATAATATGCTCTCCCTCAATTTATGCAAAGAAAAAAAATATTGCAAATATTTGAGATAGTTTTAAAACCAAAACTAATATATATATATATATATTATAAATAAACCTTTCAAAAGTGTGAATGTAAAAAAGCATTTAAAGTCAGTATAAAAAATTTTACCACAACAAAAAATCTTACCGCAGTATCAACATCATACACACATTTTCTCCCCCTATGGTAACATCAAAAAGGGATCTAAACCATGCGAGGGCGCCGGATTCTAGATGCACGCGGGGGCGCTGTATTTTTGACTTTTTAGGATGACAACTTTTTGTTTTCGGGATTCTTTCAGTATTAGATGCCTCTTGTCCCCTCTTTCTTGTTATCTCCGTCGAGATCTATTTTCTTCTTATAACTTTTATAAGGGTACCCATGAGGAACGGAAAGTAAATTACAAGTATGCCGAACACTTTCCGTTATACAGGTTCTTCTTGTGCTGCTTGCACTTATAGATGCAAGAGATGTCAGCCATGGTGTGAATATGCATAAATTTTTCTGGATGTAATTAGTCGTCAAGATTATCGCACAATCTTCACTGTTTTCGGGGTAAAGAGTTGCAAATATTTTACAAAATATTTTCGAATATCAATATCTTGAGACTCTCAATTCATTTTTTTTTTGAAGCTAAGGCGAGAGTCGAGAATCCCAGTAAAGGCTGTATTGCGCTCATTGTTTCTCTTGAACAAGAAGTAAAAGAGTTACAATCACGAGTGACAGTGATAGAAGCTTTGCAATCACGGGTGACAGCGTTAGAGGCTTAATTAGGAGAGTCTTCCAGCACTAACCCATGCTTTTTTTTGCTCATCCTAGAGGTTCTTCAGGGCTCCTATCATCGGTATAAAATGTTGCACCGGATATTAATCCAACTGCTGAGAATCTTCCAGAACATGAAGTTCTTTCAATCGATGCTGATTTGGTGGCATCTCCTTCATCTGGAGGATTTTTAGAGCTCCTTATGTCGGCAGAAGAAGTTGCACCTGAAATTCTTTCGACTACCGAAAATTTTTCAGAGCATAGTGATTTTCTGACTGATGTGGGTTTGCCGGCATATCCGACTCTGTCAGATTACCAAGCTGCTTTGGACGGTTGTTCATTGCAATTTTCTCAAAGTGGTGTTGTTGCGGAGGTTGCCGAGCCAATGAGTCCTGATTGGACAGCTCTATTAGATATGGAGCATAATTTTGTTAATTATTCTTCTTCTAGTCTCGATGCTGTTTTGAATTTTGATGCTGATGATCTTCAGATTCTTTTTTCTTATTTTATTTGAATGATAAATAATGATTTTTAGACTGCAAAATTATTGTTAGTTTACAATAACATACAAAATGAAAACTTGTGTTGTTTACCAAGTTGACAATCATCACAAATTTTATTTTTAACAAATTTAGTTTTAGGCAATCCTTTAACTAATTCATTTTTAGATAATTTGTGAATTAAATCCATATTAATATGACCTAACTTTTTATGCCATAATCAAGAAACATCATTCAACGCTGATAAACAATTAACGAGTCTTCGAATGCTTTGATTTGTTTCTTCGGATTGATCTTCATTTGAAGGTTTCTCCTTAAAACTTTTCATATAGTCTTTTGATCCTTTGTACTTCATGATTTGCATTGAGAGATTTGATCTTCCTTGTCTTGTCCAATGATCGAATAGTGAAAGATTAATCCTTGTCATGCTTTTCTTGAATTTTTTAAGTAAATGAACTGTATACTTATATCAAGAAACATGCTAAATTACACATGATTGATTTATTATTATTATCAAAATAAGATTAAGACCTTAGGTCAACAGGTGAGAAGACAAATTAGTGGTGATTTTTTCAAAGTATAGAAATCGGAGTGAGAAGATGGATTATGTTGGTGTATTTAAGAACACCTTTTCTATTATCATTATAATTGAGAAAAGGTGATTTTTTTTCTATCCGCTATATCTTATAGTTAATCCACCTTTAATTGAAATTTTTTACAAACTTTGATATCATTACCTTTTTTAAAGTTGAGCAATATATCCACTAATTAAAATTTATTTATAATTATATTAATTTAGATTGCTAAGCAAAATCTACTTCTATGTTAATTTATTTCCTATTTTCTTTTAAGGTGCGTTTGGTAGTTACTGAAATTAATTGGATATGGAGATTCATTTTTCGGGTAAAAGAGTTAAGAGTGAGGAAATGGTGATCGGAGCATATATATATATATATGTATAGGTTTTCTGAATGGATCCTCTGTAGTTTCAAAAGAGATTGTACCAGTACAGTTGTTTAGTCCCAACTGTGATTTGAGATGAATGGCTCCCATTTGTACACATCATTAACAAAACTAAAAGCATTTCGATCGCTACTAGAGCGTTTAACAAAATAAAGGGTAACGTCGTCCTAATCTCGTCTTCCTTAGTCAATTTTTAGGATGCTCAACCCGTTCTGGCTTTCTCGATGCTCTGCCCCTAAAAGGAAAAAAAAATCCTTTCTCGAATACTTTACATGTGAATTTAATTTGCAACTTCTCTGTGAATCTTCTTTCTCCCTTTTTAATACAAAATCCTGACAACTATCTACCAAACTATCTCTCATTCTTTAGTTTTCCTAAAATTTACTCTATGTTTTTTCTATAAACACCCCCCCCAAACCCCCCCCCATCTCCTCTTCAGTCTCTCTTAATGGTTAACACACCCCAATCCGTGACTCCCCCAGAACCCTAACTCCCTACAACAACTCTACGAGACCACCCACCCGAGCACCCAAAACTGCCTCAGGGGGGTGTTGACGAAACAAACCTTTTTCGGGGGGTTATCACGCGACAAACCAGTATATCGCGCGACAATCTCTTTTGTGTAGCACGACAAACCTCTCTGACCCAGATCATCCACTCTCTGACACATCAGTCTGTCAGAGACATCACTTCAGCCGTTTGTTGTGCGACATTGCTCAACATGTCGCACGACACTTGCACTTTCCGGAGAAATGTCGTGCGACAATCTTCTTCCAACACTATAAATAGGCCAACACCCCTAAGGGTTCAAAAAAAAGAAGGGGGATCTAAGAATTCTGAGTTCATATCTAATTTTCTGGTCTTCTATCAAGTATTTTCTACGATCGTCTTATTTCTAAAGAATTATCGAATCTATTCTCGACACTCGATATGTCCCGCTTCTAGAATCAAATTCTCGAAAATATCTGAGGAAGGAAAAGATTATTATCGCCAGAGATCTCTCTGCCATATTATATTTTCTTTCTTCTTATTATTATTCTTGTCGGGGAGGTAAAGAAAGTCTCTTCCAGTATTTAAAGTTAGATAATCCGTGTACTTGTTTTACTTCTGTTGTTCTGTCCACGTTTTATTTGAATAAACTTATTATCAAGTTATGAAATAGTCTACTATTTTCAAAACAAAAGACCCTGATAAAACCATTTACAAAACCAGAAAAGTAAGCATATTATCGCTCGGATAAAACTAGGTTTTCAAAACCCAAACCGATAAAACTTACTTAGGAATTAAAATCCGGCATATCCCGTCTTTTCCATAGACTGTGACGTGCCTGATAAAACTTCTCTCAAAGAGTTCTAATTCCATATTAAATTAGTCCCAGTACAAGACCCGAACTTTTTCAAAGTAATTAAAACACGAGACAGTCGTCATTATCTTAGGAAATAATACGGGAAACTCTATCTTTTAAATAAAAAGGCTTTGTCATTTGTATCTTACATCTTTCAAAACAAAACATCGGATCTCGGAACACAAAAAATTTCATCCCATTTCCCGTTTTTCCCAAAATTAAAGTTTTTCATTCGGAAAGTAGTAGACTGTCAGTAAAAGCATATAAGTTTTCAATATAAAATAAACATATAAAAGACAACTAGAGACCGAAAGGGCGAAACGGGTGCTTAACACCTTCCCAATCCGTAACATAGTTTTCGAACCCTATAGAATCCTGGTTCCGCAGACAAACGTGTAAAAAAAGGCTGTCTATAGCATTTCCTCATACATGACCCCTTTTTGTCCATTTTCTCGTAAAACGTACTGGCGACTCTGAACGAACCCTCTTGCATCTAGAAATAGGATAAAGGGACACCCGATATGAATTATCAAAACACTAAGGAAGCAAATGGAACAACAGAATCCTTTCCGATGTTTCAGACTCCCAAACTAGAGGCTGAGACCCTGGAGTCGCATTTACGGATTCTCACACATGGAAAGAACCCTTTTTTCATATATTTGAAATTAGGTAGTTCTAAAGTTGATGGTAGTGGAAGGCAATCGGTTATGCTAAAATTAATAAGATAGATAGTGATGAAGATCAGTAGTTTCAGGGGATTTGGGAATTTGTAGAAATTTTGAGCTACAAATTAAAACACATACCATATAACCATAAATAAAATTAGAAGAAAAAACCCACGAACTAAACGAAAATAAAATCAAAAGAAAAATTCCACAAACTTAACGATGGCAACAACGTTAACCTCTATTTTTTTTCGAAACAAAATATTATGAGGTAGCTTGGATTCCCTTAATGAGTTGTCCAAGTGAGAGTCGTTGATTTATTTAACGTATGAGATTAATCAAACTTTAGAGGTAAAGTCTCTTTCGATACTGTAGATGAGCCGGTCCCGTATAGTAAAACCCTATGTATTAATTTATATATTTAAAATATAAATCTTCTATTATCTCTCATCCACCACGCATCCCCTAGCATCGATGCTGCACCACCCATCTCTTACCTTCGATCATTCTAACTACCCTAATTTTCTCCTTCACAATTGTATCGAAAAATTAGATGTATTCAAATATATATGTGCGTGCGTGCATATACATTTAAATTGATGTTAATGTTGAAATTAAATTATATAGATCTATATACAAAAAATCTAGATCTATGTCTCTGTATACATCTAAATGAGCTCGAATATATGTATAAATGGCTTAATTGTGTTGCAGCAACTCATGGTTCATGGTTGAAATCAATTTTTTAGATTCATTATACAACATTTGGTTCGAAATCAATTTCTTTAGATACATTCAATTGCCTCATTATAATTATGTCCATTGTCATTGTATATAGCAAAAAAAATGAAAATAAAATTATTGCAACTATAGAATTATTATCCATTATTCGCTTAGGCTCCGTTTGATAATAATATGGAAAAGGAAAATAACAACACTTGATTTCGTTACAAGTTGGAATAAGTTAAGGCATGTAATAAAATGCTATCCATTTCGATCATGCTCATTTTATAAGTAAATGTCATATATCCTTCATATTTTTTTGTGAAATTTTTTTCTTCTTCAACTACCAAAGAAAATTTCTCAATGAAAAAAGTCACAAAGTAAAAAAGACATCTCCTCATATGTCTCAATTTATTTTTCAACTTATCACAAAATTAACTATTTTTATTTTTCTTTTCTATATTGTTATCAAACGAACCCTTAGTACAATAATATAAATTTCTAGTACTCAATGGGATTCTAAATATGTATATGAAAAAGTTTCAAATCTTTGGTTTCCTCGGTGGCCATTATGGTAAAAATGGTGGGGGTGGGGCTGTAGAAGAGAAGAGAGGCTAATATTTGAAGAAAGAGAAGGCAAGATTGAAAAGTGGTTTTAGAAAGACAAACTTAAACTCGACAAAAGATATTTTGATTTTAACGGATTATTGACGGTGTTAAAAATCAGGGGGTTTAGTAAAAAGATTATGAAAATAGGGGGCTAACTCTAATTTCACATTAGGAATGGGGGTAAATCATAAATTCCTATTTTTATTTATCTCTATTTTTATTTATTTAATTAAAATGGATATACTTATCAATCTAGTAGATTTTTAATATTAAATAATTAATAAAATAATATTTATAAAATTAAATCAATAATATTTTTTTGTCAATTTATCTACAATCACGGATTAATTTAGTAGGTAATGCGCGGATTAATTTAACAACACGGATTAACCGTAAAATATCACGAATAGAAACAAAATTACCCATTGAAGAAACACCTCATTTAAACTTTATTTTCTCTCTTTTTCCCAACTCTATTGTCGATTAATACTTTATTCTTTAATTTTTTTCCCAACTATATTGTCTATTTATAAATTGCTCCCAAAATGTAATTTATATTCTAATTTAAGTTTTTTTTTTTTTTTGTGAATATAACGCTGAATTGATTAGCTGTAATATCCAAAAAGAATATTGTTTATTTGACTTGAAAATCAATAGCAAATAATGAACCAATATCTTTAATAAATAGTAAACTAACATTTAGTGAAACTCCATTAATTAATTCTTTCCTTATTCCCTTTTTTAATTCTTTATTAGACTAAAACAATTATTCCTAAACAATTCTTTCATTTAAATAATTCTCTACCTTGATAGTTTGACAACTTTTCAAGGAATATAAATAATGGAATATTAATTAGATGCATATCATAACATGTCGCAAATAGAGTTCTCTTGTTCTAAAAAAATATAAATATTATTTACATTCTTAATTACAACCATTATACATGCTTGAAATTTGAAATAAAAAAATTCATAATTATTAATAACATTTTTAGTTTGATCTTTACTTTCTCATTAAATATTTCTAATAAGGATTTCAAAGATTTGTTGTTGAGATGTGCCCTTAAAAAAGAACAGTTAAAAAAAAAAATTAACTCAAGTTAGTGTGCCCAAACTAAAAATTAGATGACCAGCACCCCTTTTGTATGCATACATGTGTGTGTATTTGGTAACGGGTTCTGGTTTTACATTTGCCTTTGAGCCCCTAAATTTTTTGTTACTCTTCGGGCCAACCTTGAATATATTTGATTACAACTAAATATTGCGAGAAGAATTGGTTTGCAAAGAAAGTAATGTAAATCAATGCATTTATTATTGGTAAAATGACTAAAAATGGCAACGTACTTTACTCCATTTTTCACTTAAGTCATTATACTTTTTTTTTTCATCAAAAGTATCAACAAAGTTTGGCCGTTATTTCAGTTACATCCAAAATCTAACTTCCGTCCACTAAATTTTAACAGTGTGCTTACGTGGACAACAAATTGCTGATGTAGCTTATTAAAAAAAAAGAAGAAATAACACATCATACAAAACACCCGCTCTCTCTCATCTTCCTTCAAAAAAACCCTCTCTCTCTCTCCTCTCCCACCACCCCCTCCTCCTTCCTCCACCTCTTTGTCCCGTCACTGTCAAGCTCGTTAGCCCCACCTTACATTCCACCTCCACCACCCAACTCACTTACCTCCCCTTCGCAGCCATCACCTCTGATAACTCCCTAAAATCCCCCGATTGAGATTTTGATACAAAAAATGGCGGCGACGGAGGAGAATAAGAACCTCCCCATACATTCTCCTCCTCAACTCTCATAAAATCCCTCACTCTCAATTAGACGGTCCCCAAGGCTCATCCTTGATAATGGAAACAACAACGAAGCAGAAGAGAATTTGAGAAATCCGAATAAATGGCCAGCAAAGAAACAGAAAAAGGGGAAATCCAACTACATTGTGTCTTTCTTTATCGGAGATCCTGTACCTAATGAAGAAGCTCGACACAAATGGCCATGGCGGTATGGATTGAAGGTACACCTACCACACCTTCTCTCTTTGCCATTCTCTGCACCTCGAAAATATAACTTCAGTTTATATTGCTCAATAATAAAGTAATGTGGTTTTTGGAGCCAACAAGCTTGATGGTGATAGGGACAAAGAGGTGGAGAGAGGAGAGGAAGGAGGAGGGGGTGGTGGGGGAGGAGAGAGACAGACAGACAGACATAGATAGACATAAGGATTTTTTAAACGAAGATGAGAGGAGGTGTTTTGTATGATGTGTTATTTCTTTTTCTTTTTTTAATAAGCCACATCAGCAATCCATTGTCCACGTAAGCACACCGTTAATATTTAATGGACGGAAGTTACATTTTGGATGTAACTGAAATAACGGTCAAACTTTGTTGGTGCTTTTGATGGGAAAAAAATATAATGACCTAAGTGAAAAACAGGGTAAAGTACATTGCTATTTTTGGTCATTTAGCCTTTATTATTTATTTGGCTTTATAAATAAGAATATTGTGTTTTACTTTCCATTGTTTCTATATTAATTTCACACCAAGTTGCAGGCCAAAATTAATATAGTTGAATTTCCTCATTTTTGTAGACGATCAAACATGACTAATTTCATTTGCATTAAAAACTTTTACATTGAAAATAATTTCAACTGCATTAATTTTTTAATGAGTTAAACATAATCTTAAATTATCATTTATCAAGCAATACATATTTGTTTCCATGTGAGGAACAATCTATTTAGCGGAAAATTCCGTATTTGAATTCCTTTAGATGCAGTCGCTAAAAAAAGAAAAAAGAAAGTGTTGGTAACAATTAGGTTACTCGTATAGCGTATAAGAAGATAAAGCTCAATACACAACTTATACAGTGTACAAATATTGTATAATACATACTTCCGTAGTATTTGGTTAACCAATTTGTATTATAACATACATTAAAAACAGAATACGACACAAGGTATTGCAACTCCTTGTTTGTCACCTTAACCCAGTGTGAGATAAATTTAAGGGTGGGAAAAAACACCATTTGTACCGTACCAATCTGTACCAATAAGTTGGTATTACCATGGTATACCGTACCATACCAATACCATTTGTACCAAATACAAAAAAAATACAAAATTACCAAATTATGAATTGCGTGTGGTTAGTTTATTAGCATAAGAAGTATAGTATTATGGTTCCGAATAATTAAGACATTTTTGTGCTATCCTTAAAGGGGGGATTAGTTATTGATATTGTTGTATCTTTTGTAAGAGCCACATCTGTGAGAGTTCTTGGTTTGTACTTAAATGTATTTTCAAAGAGATGATTAATTTGAATACTAATGGTGGCTCACTTTATCTATAGACAGGAGAGTTATTTTGCATACTTGTTTGGAGTCCGGGAGCCTGGGTTTTATGAAGCTATTGTAAGTTCCTTTTATTAAAATTATCAAATTCTATCTTTCCAGTAATTTAGTTTCCACCTGAACTATGTAGTGCTATGTGGATGTTTTCTTGCCAATGGAAAAAGAATATTAAAAGTATTTAATTTTCTTTCAGTGCTTGCAGAAAAATGTCAAATTGTAACTTTGTTTTTTTAAAATGCATATTTATTGTATCTGGTATACATATATTGTCTCTGGTAATTGCTGCATCTGGATTTTAAATCGATTTCTCTATGAGATTGCATTTTAGGTTTTAGTGCATACCAAAATAATCACCATTGACTACTAAATTTATCATGACTGCCTACTTAAGAATAAGTTATTAGTGGATTTTTATACCATTATTACCATAATAACCTGTGATGATGAATTGGCAATTTAAATAACATATCCACCTATCATTCGGCCTCCCTTAATTAATCAAATGCTAATCATATTAAACTTCAAATATCAAATATTTATCTTCATTTTTTTAATCGTATTGAACTTCAATCATTCAGCTTCCAAGTATCTGATAAATGTGTATGTGTTAATTATAATTTATAATGCAACAATATTTATACATGGTTTAGTATTTTTGAAATAATCGATTGCAAAAACTTAATTAAAGGTAAATAAAAATAAGGTAATTATTTTGTTTTAACCAAAAATGCTCACTTTTGACCATCCACTTTCAAATTTTTTTTAGGATTGATTTTTTGTATCATACTATACCGTACCGTACCAATATTTCGGTATACTAAACTTTGGTATATCAAAAATTTAGTATAGCAATGGTAATAAATTTTGGCATACCGAATTTTCGGTATGGTACACGATACATTCGTTATGGTACGGTATTGTTCCAAATCCACCCCTAGATAAATTCAACGTCATAATACGATAAATATAGCAAATGCATATTTTCATTTCCTTTTCAAACATAATTAATGTATCAAATTTCACAATAAAAAATTAGTTAAATTAGATTATCAATTAAGTTAAAATTAGTATTTTTTTTTACCACGTGAAAAAAAAATACTAGAAACTTTTAATTTAAACCATGCAAGTAAAACTATTGACAGAAATTTTATTATTACCTATATATATAATTCGTTACTGGTACGGATCGGGTCTTTTTACGATTTTTTGTTTGTAAAAACGTTGGGAGATATGTTTTATGACCAAAAAAAGTCATAAAAAGTACCCGTCCGCATTTGAAATTTTTTGTATATATATTCAGTCATGACATCGAGAGTGTTTTTCAGTTCTTTTTTACCATGTATTTACTTTCTTAACGAAAAATCGCATATGAGAATTTAACCAATGAACTCTATATTAACATAGAAAAAACTTTACCATTTGACTATTTTATCTTTTATTAAACTTTTTTATTTTAATCTAGATATCTGTATTTATGAAAAAGGCAGCGTACACACAACATCGGATGTATTAAGTCTCTAATTATTTTTAAAGTAGAACTAAAGGTCTCTCAGCCCAATCTGCTAAAAAGAGGCTTGCTTGCCTTTAAAATTTTATGTAGAGTAGACAAAGCCCATGTAGCTTTCCTACAACTATAACAGAAAAGTACACTCATTTTGCCTCTGTACAATAGTCCAATGTCACCCTTTTGAGTTATGCAAATTTAAATTTACATTACTTGTTTTTTAATGGTTTTTTATTAAAAGACAAATGTCGCTCTCTATTAAAGTAGCTCATTTGAATTAATTAGTTTAAAGGATAATTTTTTGATTAAGGACAAAATATTCATAATTATATTATTTTAATTAACTAAGTTGAATTTCAATACTAGTCTTCTTAAAGATAAATACCGAAAATTAAATGTACAATTCAATTTGGAATAAAATCAATGAAGATAAATTCAAACACATATCACAAGAAATTCAAAAAAGAGGATAAACACAATAATTACTCAAAAAAAGTCAAAAAGATGTAAATATCTCAAAGTACCCACTAACTAGACATAATATAAGCATGAAGCTGTAAATATATCTAAATCATATTTTTCTCATAATAGCAAGTAGACACATTAAGTTACGTTCTTCTAACTAATTTTTTGGCAGACATATTATGCTGCACCATTTCAATTTTCTAACAGACATATTAAGTTACATTTTTATTTTTATTTTTTGGTAAACATAATATAAAGTAGGAATGAGCATTGCACCTTATATGTAATATGTCTTGAAACAAATCCATTATATTGGTGGATTTTTGTCCAAGCCTCCTCATAGACATGTATTCTCCCTGATGTATGATTCCAATTTCTTGATTATAATAACACTTTCATATTTGGTAAGATTAAAAATGAAGTCATTTAAAAATGGCATAAATTAAAACAAATTATCTAAAATTATAGAAAATTAGTAATGAAAAGAGGGGAAAAAACTCAATTTTATTAAAAAAATAATATTACATGTATCACATCCCTAATATAAACATCATTTGTGCCCATCCTAACAACCCTTGATAAGAGATTGTATGGAAGCATTGCGAGTAATGTCCATTGTCATTTGTTTGGCTGTCATAAGAATGACGCCAATGAAGTAACAAAAAAAGAAAGAAAATCAACCACCTCCACTCGCAACATCCTCTTTACATCTCTCATAAGCAGCATGTCATTACTTAAATATTTATGGGTTTGGGTTTTGATGAGGGAAAAAAATGAAAGAATAAACAATTTGGATTATGTATCCATTTAAACTAACAAGACCTTTCGAAGAGAAAAGAATATTGTTGCAAGTGTTGTTACCCTTTTATTCTCAAGTTCTTTTCTTGTGATATGTGTTTAAATTGGTTTAAATTTATTTTCATTAATTTAATTTTGAATTTAATTGTATATTTTTTTCTTGTATCTATCTTTAAGAAGAGTAGTATTGGAATTCAACTTAATTAATTAAAATAATATAATTATTAATATTTTGTCCTTAACCAAAAAGTTGTCCTGCAAACTAATGAATTCAAACGAGTGTTCTTTATTATAAGCACCATTTATTTATCGTCCTTTATTAGTCTTTCCTATTATTTATTATAACCACCATTTATGTATTGTCCTTTATTATTATTTTCTATTTTACATTATTATATATTGAGGTTTATTTAACATAGTTTTATAATTAAACCAATGACACATAAAAATATACTTTTTAAAAAATAAAAAACATCATACAAAACAAATTTTGGATTGCAAAGTTAAGTTTGCAAAAAATACATTTTTTGTCAAAACTCTGATTTTAAAACACAATTGATAAATAGGGAACCTACACTAATCTAATAACTAATATATATAATAGACTCCTTTTACGAGGAATTGACATTTGTCAATTTTCCCTTTCTCCCTTTGAATCCAACTTCTTTTCATCCTCCAATTTTTTTAAAAGAAAAAATTGCTATCCAACGGTTCTTTTCAAAAACCGCTTATGTGATTACATAAAAAGGCTTCCTGTTCAACTCTCTTTCTCTCTCGCTCGCTCCACAACAATTCATGGGGTACTTGGTCCAACTCTCTCTATAGCAATTATTTCTTTAGTTTAATTCAAGTATGTTGTTTTTACTACTCTCAATTCATCCAATGCCTAATTTTAATTTAATTATATATTTCTCAGTCTATCTATATATCTGTATATACACAATCAACACAAAAGTATTAAAAAAAAGTACATTATATATATTTCTCTTTGTTTCTATATATATGCAACGTATGTAAAAGTATTAAAGAAAATGCATTCAAATATATGTATGGCTGATGTAAACCACGGGTATGCAGCATTAAATTAGTCAAAATTATTTAATGGGCAATTTTGCACGTCAATTATGACTATTTTTCTATATCTCAAATAACAAAAGAGATATTTGGCCCGATTAGATGCATATTAGATAAAACGATTGGAGTGTTTGACGAGCGCCAACGTCATTTTTCATCGTGGAGTTTTATTATTGGAGAAGGTTTCTTCATACAAACTTATGCATATTTCTATTTAAAATAATGAAAGTCCTTTTTTTTTCCTTTGTTCTTTTGAAGTCTCATATAGGAATTTATGTTGTTATCATGTATATGTTCAAAATTTCATTTGTTATTCATTTATTTTTGGTGGTGACTGAATAGTTTCTAATGTATCCTATTATTCTTATCTATCCTCATTCGTCTCTCCTATAATCAACCAAAGAATTTTCTCTCTCCAATTTAATTAAAAAGAAAACAGTGTGTTTAAAGAGAAAGTAGTTCTCACCCCCATTTTAAAAGAAAATAGTCTAGTCGAAATCCAAAACCATGTTCAAAATATAAAACCTATTTCCATATTCCTTCATATTCATTAAGTCTACAAGATTCTGAATTCCCAACAAATTTAATGATGAGAAGTGAACCAGTGAAACTGTGTGTGTTAAAGTGATTAAGCCCTCTTTTGACATATACAACAAGATAATTTTGTAACTAAAGTATTCTTATATTATATCGCTAGACGTGTTTTCATATAAAATACGTAAGATTTAAGGAAAGGTTTTATAACAAATTTTTATCATATTTATTTTATAATCAAATATATTACTATAATTATACGTTAAAACCTCTCTTTTAATTAAATATGTCCCACAATAGACAATATATTTTATTATTAATGTTTGTAATTATTATATTTACTTATACTATCAATTCAAGTTTGTCTTGCTACTTACTTTTTGAAATATTTAAAAATTTTAGGTTGATACAGAGATGATACATAGTTGACGGTTGTATATGTTGAGCACTCAATTACATATATGTGTTCTATGAGCATCTCCAATAGACTCTATATTACTTTCATACTCTCTATTATAAAGAGTGAAATGATTAAATTAATGCTCCAAGAGATTAGCCATAATAGCTAATAAAAATGGAGAGCTTCATTTGGCTCTCCAAATTTAGCTAGCCTCTTTGGCTCTCTACTTAATAAATTAATAATATGTTTGTGGTTCCTATTTTTTCTCATTTAATTTTACTCATTTAGATAATTTTATTGAAAAAGAAAAAATAATAAAAAATTGGTAAACTATCGAAAGTAGAGAGTGTTGTTGGAGTTGGTAATTAAGTTGTGCTCTCTATTTCAAAAATTACTCTCTATTTTAGAGATTTTGCTCTCTAAAGTAGAGAGCTCTCTTGGAGATGCTCTCTCTATTGTAATTAATTGTAAATTTTTCTCATTTCTGTAGATAAAAAATTGTTTGTTGTGGTATATTTGCCAATGAATATTTTATCTACAAATCTTACTTCATGCTACAATCTATACTTGAATTGCTAATCTCCTAATCTCAATTTTGTGGTTGCAAAATTGTTTTAAAATTGATATTTCAATATAAAAATAACAATTATATTTTTTAAAACAAAATTGAATTCAAGATTAAAAAAAAGTTTTATAACATATTTGACTTATATTTATTTTATAATCGAATATATTATTATAATGTTCTACCTTTTTTTTTCTTAATGTTTGTAATTAATATAGATAGTACAATTAGTACTATGCATCATGTTTTTAACCCTCTTCCTGCTTACATATTCAGGTATATTTCTACTAATTTCTATATTTTTATTTTAATTAAAATGATATGTTTCATTATATTTTCTAACAAGTAAAACCAAATTAATTAACATAATATTGTGATTTTATTTTAAATCATTTTTGATGCAATAACTTACCTTGAAAAAGACCTTCAATTAATAACTTTCAAAATATTTTATAGTTTCTCCTTTCCAAATGGATTATATCCAAAGTGCTAGGATCGCTGGATTACGAAGAAGAAACATCATAGCTAATAATAATATCAAGCGACAAAATGTTTCTCATGGCCTTTTATCTAATTCGACTTTCAATGGAAATATGTTCCTTGCACATCCTCTCGTTAATAATACCTTTGGAGTATGTAGGAAAAACACACAAAATATTTTGTCAAAATCTACTGTGAATGAAGATGGAAGTGTTATTACACACACTTTCTTTGAAAATATATTGACAGCAAAAAAAATAATATTTAATTATATCTAGATTATATTTAAAAATATGCAAAATTATTTTGTAAAAATATAATCTAACGAAATGAATAAATTGTCCGTAAATCGGACGGGTTGCAAAACTAGTAAAATTATAAATAGACCCTTATTTCAAAAAAAAAAAAAAAAAAAAATTCCCTGAATTTTTTATAAAATATATTCTGATGGAGGAGGTTTTCACCCATTCCCAGCTTTTATTATATTATCTAATAAATAGAGATGAAATTAGAATTGCAACTAATTAATTTAAAATATAAACTAATTTTACTCCACCTCAATTAGGAAACCTTAGAGTTGATATTTTCTGTGAAGAGTTTTGCATAAATATTGTCACAAAATTTTGCCATTCAAAGGAACGTTTAATTAATTTAAAACATGACTTTCTTAATAATAAATTTTCTTTATAATAAATTATCCCATTCAAACCAAAAGCAACTACTATTTGATGAATCTAAACCTCCTAATTTTCAATCTAACGTTCCAAATTATTACTTTTCTCTAAAGCGATTTTCGTAACTCTACAACAACTGGATCAGAACCAAGCCTTTTATTTTAGTGGTACAAAGTTGCTAAAGAGATAATTTTAAAATCGACTTGAACCTTTCAAGATTGATTATCAGGGTTGTGAAAATAATATTTGGCCAGTAGTAACTATGCACTGCAAATAAAAATTAATTAAAATGCGCAAAAATTAGTCCAAACCTGTAAGATAACCCTCCAACAAACAAAACAAAAAACAACAAGAACTGGACAGCATATTCTTCCTTTTTATTTGTGGAATCCCTCCATTCGCCATAATTGGAAAACAACCACTTGAAACATTACCACTTCAAAAATATTCCAAATGGTGGGACAGCCCCATAAAATCACAAATAATTAACCAATAATCTCAGTCAAAGCACAGCAGTAAGTGGTAGGTTAGAAATATAAAACCAAATTCAGGCTTCAATCATGACCAGCACCACCAAAACTGAGAATTTCAGATCATATACCCACGCCTAATTATCATTCTTCTACCACTAACTAATTTATTTATGTCGATTGCATAAATTATTATATTTATAATTATTTTATTATAAATTAATAAATTATTTTATTTTATTTTATTTTAACAACAATATTTGTAGTGTGATTTTTTCACATGAATTTGTATGATAATTTTAATTAAATTATATAATTTCAACTATATCTTTATATTTTCTTATTAATATCTTAAATTTTAACTTAAGTTTATAACTTTATATACTATTTTATTTTTGCAACTAAACAATTAAATTAAATAATTTACGAATTAAACAATTATATAGTCTAATCCGTAAATTAGAAGACAACCAAACGAAACATACTCTTAGTAAAAAAAATTCAAAAAAAAATGTTAATACTTCACCACCTCATTCTGTTAAATAAATAAGTTAGTTCTTGATTACAGTGCCTCCAACAAATTAAATAAGCAAAAGAAAACAATTTAATTCAATTCAAATCAAATCAAATAAGAGAACTAGTAATAATAACAAGAAGCATGCTTCTAGTTTTATTTGAATCTATACTTCATGTGGACCACAACCACCACCACCACCTTCAAGAGAAAGCTGCTTTAACCATTCAAATGTTCTATTATGGCGTGACACTGATTTTTCCTTCTTCTTCTTCATCAATTTTTCTTTCTCTTTCTCTTCTTTTTCACTCATCTCTTTCACACTAATCACAACCCTAAATTTAACTGTTTCAACTGAATTAACAGAACACTTGCACCTTCCAAATATTCCCCCATTTCTATCAAACAACCCCTTCTGCTTCTTCTTCTTCACCTTCTTCTCACTACTACAAGCACTCTCACTACTGTTTCGACTGCTGAAACTGCCATTCAAATTATTGTTGTTACGTACTACTTTCAGATCCGATAACTCAATTTCGGGTGTTTTCAACAAGCCCACTTGAAAAAACCTCCAGATAGTCGATTTCTGGCTCTGGTGGGTAACATTTCTGGGTCGGGTCGGATTTCGGATCTTAGGATTCGGACTCGGGTGGGAGTGGAACTGGTTAAGCACCCTTGGTTTGCATTTTGGGACTGTGTTAATGGTTGCAGTGGAGGTACTACCACTACTTGAACTGCTACTTCTACTACTAAAACTGGTAAACCCGCCCGAATGATAATGGTCCATGGACTCGGATCTTGAAACTAAACGGGTCGGGTTTTGGGTGGATAAGCCCATGTCGGAGCTTATGGAGTGGCGGCGCAGTGGCAGCATTTGGCCTCGGAAGAAGAGCTCATCAGCGGCGGACATTTGGGATTCGGTTGAAATGTAGGGGCTGAAATGAAAATTGAAGTTTTGTTGGGAGTCAACAATGGGTTGAGCTTTTGTTTCTTCTTTGAGTGGTTGATGAATTGGAAGATCACATAGTGATAATGTTTCTTCTTCATCATCTTCTTCTTCATCATTGAAAATGGGGTTTGAGTGTACATATTTTTGATGGGTCATGAAGTTTGTTGGCATTTTGAACGTTCAAAAAAACTGTTTTGGTGTTTCTTTTTTGAGGAGAGAGAGATGGGGTTGGAGTTTTTATAGAGAGAAGAAGGTGATTGTATTTGAATAAAGAGGGGGGAAAAGAGGGAGAGACAAGTGGAATGTTAAAAAGAATGGAAAAACTTCCATGAGAAAAAAGTATAACAAAGAAAAATGGAGTAAGTGGCAGTGCAGGCCACCCAAATTGTGTTCCTTTCTTGTTTTGGGAATAAGAGTACGGCTCTCCAATCTATAGAAAATGTGTCTGTTACAAATTGATAATTATTCAGAGTGCCAGAATTATTTAATTATGTATACATAGTTCTTTACTTAATAAAGATATAGTTTTTACACAAAAAAAATTGATATAAGCACTAAATAGCATAGATTTTACTTTGCGAAAATTCTCAACTTGATTTTCATTTTTTATTGAAAATGAGACCTTGCTGAAGGCAAAAATTACTTTATACATATGAACCATCTATTTTTTTTTAATCGATGAACTAAATTAATATTATACTCTAGAGTGATTTCTATTATTTTAATGGTGCGGAATGCGTTACCTTACCATTTGGTTGGCTTGACTGGGAAAATGATTACCCTTGCTGTTGATATATAGTTAATGGCAACACTTATGTATATCATTAAGAGCATTTATGAGAGACTTTGCATTACATAATTTTTTTTTTATAATAGCTAATATATACCCAAAAAATAAAGTCCAACAGTATAATAAAATACATCTGATGAGTAAAGAGTCTTATTTGACTCTTCATATCTTTGCTCTCTATTTAATATTTTGTATTAAAAAAAATAATATGTTAGACCTCCACTTTCCCATATATTTATTAATAATGTACCAATTAAATTGTGGCACATGCATGTTATAATAATAACATGAATATTATTGGAGTTACTTACTTTCTACTTCAAAAGATACTCTCTACTTTGAAGAAAATGATCTTTGAAATAGAGAGCATTGTTGGAGATGCTCTAAAGAGCGGGTATTTCACGTTCACTACTACATTCTTCTATATTTAGTGAAGAGTACTTCTACGAGGATACATATCAGGAATATATTCATAGGATACAATAACTATTGCCCGTAAGTTGGTTAGTAAAACGCAGACATCATAAGTAGAAATTAATACAAAGTTTACTGTTTATCAATGCACAATTGACACATGACTTTGACCTCAATTTATATCCCCAAATTGTACATGTCTTGTAATATTTGGGGTAAAAAACACTAAACCCCTTCAAACTATCACTTTTTTGCACTAACCCCCCCCATCTTCTAAAAGTGACACTAAACCCCCCTAAACTATTAGATGTTATCACTTAACCCCCAAAATTACATAAATGCCCTTGTAAATAAATGCCATTTTATAAATTAGGGGGTAAAGTGTCAAGTTGTGATCATTTAGGGGAGTTTAGTGCCAAAAAGTGATAGTTTGAGGGGGTTTAGTGTTTTTACCCAACTTTGTACAAGGGCATTTATGTAATTTTGGGGGTTAAGTGATAACATTTAATAGTTTAAGGGGGTTTAGTGTCACTTTTAGAAGATGGAGGGGGGGGGGGGGTTTAGTGCAAAAAAGTGATAGTTTGAGAGAGTTTAGTGTTTTTTACCCTAATATTTATGTTTATTGTTAGTGGAATGCTAATAAATTATAGAGTAAATGACACTAATTGATCGTATACAAATTTTCAAGACAATTTGAATCCTATACATATAATTTATTGAACTAAAAACACACTAGATCATTTCTAGCCAATTCTCTAACAGGCAGCCATCACGAGGGAGTCAAATGTCTTTTAAGGGCAAATTTGGCAAAATCAAAACTGAAACTAATGCACAAATGATAAACAAATTTGTTAAAATGAGAATAATGAGACTTTTGACATTTGTTTCATTTGTTTCATATATTTCAATTTGTATTTTGCTAACATCTTATCCTTGATAAATATACATATGAATCCCTCATGCTGATCACCGATTAAAAAATTGGCCGAAATGAACAAAGTTGGTTTACTTAAAAATATTATATATATACATGGTACTAATTGTCTTAAGCATTTGTTAGGATCCAAAATAAAATCAACATTTAACACATTAATGTCATTTATTCTAAAGCATAATTTTAACATTTTACTTTCACAATTGTATGTCCACTATGTATCAAAAAAAATAAAAATTCTATACCCACTAACAATGCACTATAGGCATCCTATCTTTAAAATTGATTTTGAGGGCATACAAATAACTATTTGGATGAACCTAAAGCTAAAAGGTCACTTACCTTTTATTTTAAAATATTAAGCATCTTCCAACGGCACTTCAGTGGCCTTGTAAGTCATGGGCGGCCCATAGCCTATTTACTTTTGCTTATTTTGAATGCACAATTACGTTGCAAAGGCCCGTAAATGACATATTATGCCACTCAATTTGCTAGTTGGAGATGTGTCCATTTTTTGGGTCATCTACAAATCTTTTGGGATATGTTTTTTTCGCGTGATTTTAAGATAAGATTTAATAAATTATATAATTTAGAAATATTTTTTTTACGATAGTCAAATTTTAAAATTCTGTAAATTACATGATTTTAAAATCCGCTTAAAAATTGAAATTTTGGAATCCTTATTGAATTACAAAATTTAAATTTAATCCATCTCTTTTTAATCCTATATTTTCTTTGTTATTGGTTACTAAAACTTTATCTCCAAATAAAATACATAAATGGATAAGTATCCCACTTAAACTCAACTTACACTAATGTATTTTAAAATTTTCTATTTTTTTTAAAAGAACACTTAAATTGAAAATTATGAAATTTTAAAATCACAAATTTCAAAATTATTTGATTTCAAAATTTTGTGAAAAGAATATAATCTAGAATAAATTCTCAAATATCAGTTACTTTATTTTTTTTTATTTTTTGTTCCTAATACAATCCATATGAGTAGATTCCGTTTTGAGTAAGGAAGGGGCGAAAACAAAACTCGAACCTTAACTACCTTAAGACAATATTCATACTTTTAACCTTTGATAGTTAACCCGTGACTTTTAAAGTTGACACCCTATTTTTTTTAACTTAAGCTCTTCCCAAGTTATGCTCCTAAACATCTTTATCTGTCCTAGTCGCTGTGCTTTTAATGTACGTCCATAAAGAAGAAGTTCAACGGTAATCAATAGTAGGCATTTTTTTCAAAATTTTCAGCGTTTAAGGTTTTGAAAAATGCTGTGGTATTCAAGTCTGTACACCCTTGCTACTTACCCTAAATTATAGAGGCAGTTGAAATATTTGACATTTGGTACAAAGCTAAACTAACCCTTTTCAAGTTAACTGACTAATTATGAGCGTGCATGAAATAAAAAAAAGTTTAGTAACATCTAACAAGATTTGATGTATAACATAATGAATTGTCAATTTTGTGAACAAGAAAAAGTCAAGGTACTTGTGGTACTAGAAAGTATTTGAACAAAAAAAAGAATGAATTACAAATTTTATCTCGTCTTATTTTCAATAACCTTCTGCACCTAGGAAGAAGAGTTGTTTTTCCATGCTTATCTATGCATAGACAAATAGGCTATAGTTGTGCAATAAAATTTTGATGTCAAAGCTAATTTACACATTAAATTCTCACAAGATTACAATCAAATTAAACATGAAGATGCTCCAACCATTGTGTTTATAATTAAATTGATGATCTTCCAAAAGCTATTCTATTTTCTTTTTATCGTGCTAAACCCAAGCACATTATCATATGAGGACTGAAGAGAAATATGTACACATACTGAGCAAGAAAAACATCCCGCCCCACCTTGCTGTACTCCCATTCTTTTTTTCTTTTTTCTCCAATTCATCATCAAACAAAAACAACTTAGATTCTATTTCTTGTGGAAATTAATTAAAAACAAGTGAGTAATTCTACATGGACGTAAAAATCTGACATAAAAAACTGACATTTCAATGTATCAATATGCTATTCTTTTAACCAATACATAGAGACCACATTTGATATGTCAGTGTTTATGTCAGATATTTATATCTATCTAGAATTTCAGAAAACAAGTAATTAATTATACAGCTTATCATTAAGCAATTGAACTCGCTCTCCTTTTGAGTTACTAAATAAATCACACCATTCTTTCACGTCGAGCTCACGGCAAATGGACTTCCTACGGTCCGTTTTCCGTCCGACCACACAATTCTACCGAAAGTATCGCTCAGCGACGACGTAGATCCTGCCGAGAATGTCACCGTATAAGACTTCTTCTCGTTTATCTTCGTAAACGTTAATGATTCTGGTTCGACTAAAACCTTAACTGATTCACTTTGTGAGGTAACAGAAACTTTGTAGGTCGAAGCCGAATCAACATTAGTGAGAGTTCGAGTGTACTTAACATCGCCGTTTTGTAGAGTAACAGCGAACGAAGGGTAATTTAGATCCTCGACTCTGTATTTAATTTTTGGATCACAGGAAAATTTTCTCTTGGCCAAGATGTTTATCTCTGAGCTGGTATAGTTTAGTGCACACAGGAAGCTCAAGTAATCATCAACGGCCAAGTCGTAAACTAGACCTGGATTAAGGGCTGATATGGGATCCACGTGTCCCGCGCCATGATCGTACGGCGTAGATGGCTTACCCGTAGCTAAGTCCTCCATTGGTGTGCCATCCTTGTAAAGTACGTAAGATGTAGTCATGAGAGCAGACCGTATAGCGGCCGGGCTCCACTCGGGGTGAGCGGCTTTCAAGAGTGCCGCAAGGCCGCTCACGTGCGGGCACGACATCGAAGTGCCCGAAATGATATTGAATTCCACGCGCCGCTTGTCCTCGGGCAAACCCGTGGGACCCACGGATCCTGCCCACCCTGCTAGGATGTTAACACCTGGTGCGATCAAGTCCGGCTTTAATATCTCCGGCGTAATTGTATTTGGCCCTCGGGAGCTGAACGCCGCCACTACCGGCGACGGTTGGACCCCAACCTTAGTTCCTTCGAAAAGGATGGTGGCAGTCGGATTTGGATCGGAGGATATATAACTCTTGATGGCGTCCCCGGATTTCTCCGTTACGGTTGTCGCCGGTAGCAAATGAGCATCCGCCACTAGCTCGGCGCCGTTTGCGGCGGTGTTGGCCAAAACCATACCCAAACCACCGGCTGCTTTTACTACAGCTCCCTTTTGAACCCTAGCATTTACCCCACGGTCACAAACAACAATTTTACCCTTGACCCTTTCAGGTATTAACGTACCCATCATGCATAAATTACCGCTTGTAGAGTTACTAGCTTTACCAGCATAAACAAATGGCAGCATCTTATTGGGTAATGATTCACCTTTGTAGAGCGATACGCCGGAGTAGTTTTTCCCACTCCCTAGGCTAACGTACGCCGGAAAATCTCTGTCCATGGTACCAGCACCCACAGTGATTATCCACGGTGCCACGTTGGCCAAACTTGACGGAGTCGGCCCCGCATTTCCGGCGGAGCAAGAGACCAAAATACCCCTCTCCATGGCGGCAAATGCACCGATTGCGACGCTGTCACGAAAATAATCCGACGAACCGCCGCCTAACGATAACGAGAGTACGTTGACGTTGTCGTCAATCGCCGTCTCTATGGCCTTCAAAATATCGGAGCTGAAGCAGCCGCCAATCCAGCAAACCTTGTACACCGCCACACGCGCGCGCGTGGCCATACCACGCGCCGTCCCGGCAGCGTAACCCAGCAAGTTCGCCCCGCCAACCGGAGACCCTCCGGCGGTGGTGGAAGTGTGTGTCCCGTGGCCGTCGTCGTCCCTCGGAGAATTATTCTCCTTGGTTTCATCGATCGGACCCATGGCAACCTGGTATCCTCGGGAGAAAGATCTTGCACCAATAAGCTTGCGGTTGCAATTCGATCGACTGAAATTTGTGCCGGACTCACACGCACCTTTCCATGAACTGGGTATCGGACCGAGTCCGGTATCGTCAAAACTCTTACTCTCTGGCCAGACACCGGTATCCAAAACTCCGATAATAACTTCACTAACTGTATTTGCCTCGGGGATTATCTCGGCGTTTGTATCGAGTCCGAGAAACTCTGGCGAACGAGTTGTATGCAATTCGTATTGAATTTCCGGCAAGACCGAAAGAACACCGGGTTGGTTCTCGAGTGATTCAGCTTCACTGGTAGTTAATCTGGTCGAGTACCCGTGGATTACGGTGTCGTAAGTATAGAGCATTTGGGCTGAGTCAGACACCGAGCTGAGTGACGAGTCGTACCAGTGAGTGTGGTACTTGAAAGTCGCCGGCATCTGGGATTTGGCCATGTGGACGATGTAGGTGTTTTTCTTCATGTCCAGTGGTGAAGTGGACACGTGGCAGGTAGAGAGGAGGAGAAGAGTGATTGTGAGTGTGAGTGTGAAAATAATGTTCATCATCTTCTCCATTTTGTGTGAATTTTGGACTGAGGAGATGTTTAGGTGGGTGCAAGCATGTTTTATAGAAAGAGATAGAGAATTAATATCGCTGGATCATGTAGTGTGAAACCATGCAGATAAAATTTAGAGAGAGAAATAGTGTACTACAGAGAGAGAGAGAGAGAGAAGTGGGGAATGGAGATGGTGCTCTTTGTCTTGTCTGGTTCTGCAAGTGATCAAGTAAAAACGGAAAGTAGAGGAGATTTTTTTTTTATTTATACACGACATATTAAGCATTTCACATTATCAATCATTTCTATTGATAGTAAGTCCTGTTTGGTAGGGTTTTATTTTATTTTATTTTTTAAAAATTTAAAAATTTAAAAAATAAATTTATTTTTATAATTTTTATAATTTATTTTATTTTATTTTATTTTCTCTTCTTTAAATTTTTTTTAAAATAATATAACTTTAAATTTAAAAATTAAAATTAAATAAAAAAATATATATTTAAAACATACTTGTCGAGATCTATAAAATAAGATTTATTTGTAACTATTTTTTGAAATTTTTTTATGAGATTTTTTAATTGGTTAAAAAAACTCAAATAAAAACTAAATTTACTTTTCAACATACTTTCAAATTCTACTAAACACTATATTTTAAAACTCAACTCAAAATATACACCAAACACACCCTAAGGAATCGATCACTAAATCCACCTTAAAATTGTATTAATAATAATTTTATACTAGTAAATCAAGGTCTTTAATTTATATGAATCTTTTTTAAACCACTAGTAAGTGATCTAGTAATATTGCGCTGGGATTAATGTTGAGTTGGATTGAGAGTTCTTCGAGTCGAATTCCGACAGTCGACCCGAATATTATGTGGTACTAGAAAGTATCTAGATAAAAAAAAATTATGTATTTTTTAAAATATTAATAATATTTGTGTAAAGCCCCAGCAGCCATATCATGTATTAATTGTCTAAATTTTATCATATAGCACGTGGCTTCTACTAATATGTAGGTTCATTTAAAAATATTTTTTTAAGTACTAAAAATATTTCTACAAAGCGCAAACATATCATGTATTAATTGTCTAAATTTGACCATATGGTAGGAGGCATCTACTAATATGTAGATTCATATAGTCTTGTTATTAGCTCGCAGCCTATTACAAAATAGTCTACAAATAAATTGGGGTTGTAAATGTCATAGGCTAATTTCAATTGAATTATAAATGCTTTATATTGCATATTTTTAAAGGTATACATTATTATAATAATAATAATAATAAACATAATTATTTAAATAATTGCATTGCACAACTAAAAATATATAACACTAATGGAGATATTTGACTAGTCTAATATATAACATGGAACTACACAGTGTGCACACGGCATAAAAATTTAACTCTTACATAAAGAATTGAAAGATTATTGTACTATTAATAATGTTGCACGCTTTAAACTATTTTCCAATAGCATATTTGGCTCTTGTTTACTGGCAAAATAATTAAAAAAAATTAAAGCACAATGTAAAAACACGTATATATTATAACATTTATTTAAATATTATTAGGATAATTTTGGTGTTAATTTAGAAATTTCAAGATCAATTTCTAGCGTTTTTAAAATAATATAAACTAGTAACACGCAATTTTGCACCGTAAATAAAAATTAATTAAAATATGCAAAAATTAATCTAAATATTTTATAAAATAACCTTTAAATTAAAATAAATAATTAAATTTGTTTTAATATAAAGCATTTAATTTTCCCACGTAAGTATAGTATGTATATATATATATATTTGTGGGTGTTCACGTGTGTCAGTGCTTTTGTGTGCATCGAGATTCTCCACTGTGTTAATTTTCTTCATCTTTGTGCCGCTCTTTGAAGGATAAAGAACAAGATAAGTAGACAAACAAAGCATCAATTTCACTCTTTTTTTTTGCTTTTTAACTTACAAAGAATTTATAAAGTATTAGTTTTCATGGTCACACAAAGGTAGTCGGTATTAGTAAACGACAAAATATTTGATAAGATTTAATTTTTTAGTCATTTAATGAAAGCAAATAAGTGTAGAGTGTAGGTTACTCGGTTTATAAAAGTCAATTATAAGTTATATAATCGGAGATTTTGGATTGAGTAAGGTATTTTTAAGAGTGGTGATGTTGGCACCCCACAAATCTCTTGTTAACACTCTCATTCTTATTAACACTCTCACTTTTATATTTTTATCTTAATAACACTCCTATGTTATACCTACCACTCCCACCATTCTCACTTATTTTTAAGAATTAATCTTATACTTAATTAATTAACAACATGATTAAGTGATTAACTATATAATAACATAAAATAAATTACCCCAAACTAACCCCAAAATTTCTCCACCATCTATACCATCTTCTCAAATAAGCAAAATTACCATCTCTACATCTTCTCTATCTAGCAATAAATTTTGGTAGCAACAAAACAACAAATAAAACCTCCATTAATGCAAAACTCTAAGTTTGGGAAGAATGGTATAAACAAAACAAAACCTCCATTGATGCAAAACTCAAAATTTGAAAATAATGGTAGAAAAAAGAGAAACTTTATATTAAAGGAAGGAAAACAACCAAGAAAGAGTTAATGAAAGAGAGACATACATGTTTTTATTTTGTTTTATTGTTTATATGATTTTTATAACATACACATTAAATATATAAACAAAAAACAAATTTTTTAATTTAAAACACGAAGAAGGCTTACTCGATTCTCCGTAACCGAGTTGCAGGCTTGTACACTCGATCGGCTGCTCTCAACCGAGTATGAAATCCCATAAAATGTCATGCTCTCAGGACCTTCATTCGGTTGAGAGCAGCCGAGTGTTGTTATATTATGCTCGGCTGTGAGCAGCCGAGTGAAATTAATCACACTCGGTTGCTCTCAACCGAATGAAGGTCCCGAGAGCATTACATTTTATAGGATTTCATACTCGGTTGAGAGCAGCCGAGTGTACAAGCCTACAACTCGGTTATGGAGAACCGAGTAAACCTTCTTCGTGTTTCCTTTCATTAACTTTTTCTTACTTGTTTTCCTTTTCTTATTTTAAAGTTTCTCTCTTTTTTTTACCATTATTCTTAACTTTTGAGTTTTGTATCAATGGAGGTTTTGTTTATACCATTCTCCTTAAATTTAGAGTTTTACATTAATAGATGTTTTGTTTGTTGGTTTTCTTATCTTGTTCCAAAGTTTCATTTTTTCCTTCCATTCTTCTCAAGCTTACCCTTTTGCATCAATAGTGGAAATCAAAGTTTTGTTGTCTAGTTTGGTAGAAGAGAGGAAGTTTGGAGGAAAATTTAATTTGGGAATAAATGTTTGATTAACTTTAGAGGGAGATTCATTAACTTTTGTTTTAAATTAAAACAAGTAGATGAAAATGGGGTGGAAATAACAATTTATCTTTTTTTTTAGTGGGAGTGTTACCGATGGATATTGGGGGTGCCAACATCACCACCCATTTTTAAACTTATAGTCAATACTCATAAATAAAATAGCATATCTTTATTTATGAAAAATGATAACATGTGCTCTTAAGGTACATGTTAAAATTATTATAAATAAAAATAATAAAATTTTATATGAAAATTTATACTATATTTAATATATATTATGAGTTAATTCTTTTTAAAAATAAAAATTTAATATATATTTTTAGAATATACGTTAACGTGATTTTTTATTTATTTTTAGAAGAGTAAAAAATAAAATATTACCGATTAAAAAGTAGTATGTAAATAGTATCCGTTGACATGAATGAATACACATCGTCCATTAATTACAGCTGACATCAGTGACTTTCCCTATTAAGAGACAAAATGGACGGTCAGATTTGGAATTGTTAGTTTTGGTGAGTAAATATTGACAATGAGATTCACGGGTGGGTAATTATTGTTAACAGGGGGATGGTGAGTAAAGAGAGACGTGGGGTTCTACCTTCCAACCAACTTTTAACCCCATCTCCCCTCTCAAATTATTAATGCCTCAACCAAACCCTACAAAATAGGCTCACAAAAATATTCATTACATTACTTAAATAGTACATCTTGTTTCTTTAAATTCAATAGGGAGTAAATTACATCGGACGATATTTAATTATTGAGTTATTTTAATTTATTTACTAAATTATTAATTGTTTTAATTTATTTACTTAACTATATAGTTGTTTTAATTAATCTATTCAATTATTCAATTATTTCACTTTATCCACTAAATTATTGATCATTTTATTTTAGTCATAAAATAGCCAAAGTTTTTTTATTTTATACACTGTGTGTTTCATTTTGGTGGGAATTATTAGTAGAAAGGGGTGTTATGTTGTAAGAAAAAGAAGTACAATATAGTGGATAAATCAAAACGATTAATAATTTAGTGGGTAAATCGAAATAAATGAATAGTTTAGTAAATACATTGAAATAACTAAATAGTTTAGTTGGTAAATCGAAACAACTTATAGTTTAATGGCTAAATTGAAACAATTGAATAGTTAAGTGGGTGAATTGGAACAATTAATAGTTTAGTGGATCAATTGAAATAACTCAATAATTCAATGGCCTCTAGTGTAATTTAGTCTTCAATAGGTGATCGAATGTGGAATAACCCTAAACATTTGTAAAATTTTACTATTTGAATCTCCGCAATAGAAACTGCACTGCGATTATAAATTTTGTAAATCAAGTTCCAGCAATAGCAAAAAAATTACTAATTATTACTCCGCAAGTGAAAAATAATTAAAATACGCAAAAATTAATCCGTATGCTAAAAGAGAATAGAATAAAATAAGAAAAAGGCGGCGTACTATATCTTCAAAATATAGGGTTGCTAGCTAGTTTGGAACTAGCGTAAATTAACTTTCTCGTTCACGGGTGGTAATCTTTTTCAATCATGGTGCCTTTTTGTCGATACAATCTCTATATTAAAGTCTTCTAATTTTCCAAAATCTTTTGCATTTTTCTTCCGGTTTCTTCATCGTTCAAATTATTTTCATGCATGTGGGGTTGTCTTGGTTTACATGTGTACTAAGAACTCAAATGCATACCAAAAAGAAAAAGAGATTAATTAAGCTTAAAAACTAGACAACATGTGTTGACACTTGTGTTTTGTTATTTAAATTGAATGTTAGTGCCATGTGCAAAGTTGGGGATTAAAAAATGATTTAGTCTATGATTAGGCTAATGACAATTTGTCATTTCTCTAAGAAAATATTTATTTTTTTCACAATTAGTCTAATGTAGGTTGGACAACAGAGAAACCAACACAGAGTTTCACCTACCACATGCGAAGGTTTTGCCTTCAATCCTCACTTCATGTTAATTAAACATTTATCGCAAAAAAACCTAAAAACTTGAAGATAAAGCAAGACTAAAAAATAAACCTAAATACAAAAAATAAGTTTGGCACTGATTTAAATAAGGTAATTAATGTAATCAATGTTGTGTTCCAAATCAACACATCAATGCAAAATGTGTTTGTGAAATAAATTTTTATGATTTTTTTTAATATTTTTTTTTTTGTGTATTTAGCCCGACTTAAAATGGGCGAATGAGACAACTCCTCACCCACCTATCCAAATAAAATAAAATATAGAAAACCAAGCTTCATCAGGGATTGAAGGATTTTTTTTTGGTTACTTTAAACACCAAATGAAATAGTCACTTGAACCTGGACCCGATCAACTCAGCTACACAGTTAACTTGTTGGGTTTCCACAAATTATTGACCGAATGTTATCTTTTTTGGAGCAATTGCACTTGAAGAAATTCGAATATGGAATCTTCCGCTCAATAGCTTGTCCCTCACATGAACCTAAGGAACCACTAGACCAATCCCATAAAGTCCAATTGAATCCTATATCACTCAACCTTATTTCAAAGTCTTCCCTAACCTTGGTGAATCGTACTTAGATTGAGCTAATAAATTCTTTATCATTAAAATATTAATTTTGATTTTAAAACAGATAACCTAATCACCTTATTCATTCTCATATGATTTTGCCTTGAAATTTACTCAACTTGGACCATGCACACCACTATTTGAGATAACAGAATATGGAACTTGTTGCGTACGTACGCTGATATGGACAATATTTTAATTTGTTGAAAACAAAATCCTTGTGGTTGAGATTTTATTTTT
Source organism: Lonicera japonica (assembly GCA_021464415.1). Lineage (NCBI taxonomy): Eukaryota > Viridiplantae > Streptophyta > Magnoliopsida > Dipsacales > Caprifoliaceae > Lonicera > Lonicera japonica. The sequence goes on from CM038469.1 coordinate 15,096,632, forward strand.
CCCTTGTAGTGAACCATAACAAAAACAATGTGAGTAGTTTCATACGCATACAAACAAGGGGTATGGTCCCCTTATTTTCTACTATTAGTGGAAGTCAAGTTATCTTCCTCATGTAAACAAATCATTAAGGATAGGAACCCCTTCTCAATCAAAATTAACTTACTTTTTCGATTTTAAATTATTAGTCTCGTCTTTATTTAAAGATTTTTTTAAAAAAAATTTAATATAAATTTCAATTTAATTATTAATAAAAAAATTTAACTCGTTTTAACTACTAGTAATGGGACCTACTTGTGCTAAAAGCACTATCAAAACTTTAAAAGAAGTCATTTTTATCACGCCAACCAATCTTTTATCACTTACATTTTATGACTCAAAAATCTCATTTTTTTTTCTTATTATTTATATTACAATTTGAACCCTAATTATATCCTAAAAATACATAAAATTATTAATTTAACTAAGGGAGTGTAATTATTGACTCTCTCTTAACGTTTCTCGGTATTTCAAAATCAAGTGCAATGACTTAAAAACCCCTCAAACACTTTTATATCTTAATACACTTCAAAATTGAGTGCCTTAACCTAGTAGGGCCTTTTTAGATATTTTAGTTCATTTTAAAATACCAGAAAATATTAATACAATGCCGATAATAATTAATCTCCCAAATGAAAGTAGCACTATATATTAAACAAATTTGAGAAATAAAAAAAATAAAAATTTGGGGGGGGGGGGGGGGGGGGGGGGGGCTCAGACAATAAAGTACATAAGAAATTAGTGAAAGGTTGACTAAAGTACACAAATGGGCTTTGGAATTGGAATCTATAGAGATATGCATTGGAGGTGGACATCACTCACATGAGAGGGCCAGATCTCATACGTCTCCAAACCCCCCCATGCTCCCTCAATTGAATTATTGTTTGTTAATAATGCATTATATATGTGCATGTCACAATATATATATATATATATATATGCTTTTAGTTTTCAGGGTTGATAACAAATACCAAAAGAATAATTTTTTTACTGGCTATCTATTTTAACAAAACAATTATTTCATTATCAGAATGTAAGTCGTACTAAACATACTATCATTCAATCAAAAAAAAACCTTTAATCTCAGTCAAATAATTTTTATCATTTTATATATTTTCAAGATTTAAAAACCATGATCACTTATTATATAGATTTTTTAAAAGTTATACTATATACTATATACATTTAAAATTATATATTACTCTAGTAATAAACATAAAAACATTTTCAAAAGGATTTTTAAAGGATTAAACTATTAAGTTTTTGAAGAGCCAAATCGTCAAAATGAGTTACAAAAAGAGTAAATACAGTGTCTCTTCATTTTGAATAGTTATTTGCTTTCTTCAAATTTGAAGAGTTGCTTATCACTTTTCAAATATTAATTTTTATAATTTTATTTAACATGATCTTACATTAAATTAAAATGTGTTCCTCATTTTCAAATTAGAAGAAAAATAAAATAATCAAATTTAAAGAGACTTTTTTCGGACATTTGAAAGCGTTCTTGAAAAACCACTCTTCGAAGTGTCACATAGATCATTAAAGTACAACTTTGAAGAGCCACTTTTGAAGAGTCTCTTGGATATATATGCTATTGATTTGGCAATAGTACCACATTTTTTATTTCTCACTCATATATAATAAAAAAAATTCAAAAACAGATATATCGAAGATTTTATAATTATCTTATATTTTATCAGAGAAATAAAGTTATATATTCCAATCAGCTAGCTAATTGTATATATATCAGTATATGTAATTATATATTTGTGGTGATTACATATAATTGCATAGCTAGAAATGGGTAAAAACTACCTTCATGAAAATATTTTTTGAGAAAAATATAGGAATTAATACTTTCCTTAAATAAGGGCTCATTTTTTAATCCTATAAGCATTGACTCCTTGTTTATTAATCATATTTTAAAAATGAGCGTTTTGACTAAAATTGTGTTTTTTGCTAACTTTACTTTGCAATTCAAAAGGGTTAATGCAAATTTGTTTTGTATGATGTGTTTTTAATTTTTTAGCAAGTATATTTTTATGTGTCACTTGTGTAATTTTAAAGAAGCGTTAAATAAACTTAAGTAAATACCATCAATTGTCATTGAACTATATGCAAATTCTATCAGTGTCCACTATACTTCATTTTGTTACAATCGGACCATTAAACTTTTAAAAACATACTACCAGTGGCCGCTCCGTTAAATCTCAATGTTAGTTTTTAACGGAACCATGTCATGTGCAAAATATTATAGGCATTTAAGTCATTTTCCTTTTTCTTTTCTCTTTTGCTTTCATTTTTTTCTTTTCTTTTCGTTCTTCTTCATTTTCTCTTATTTTTCCCAATCTTCTCAATCCAAATTCAATAAGAAAATTCTCATTTCTTTTTTTCTTTTTTCTCATCTTCATCCTCCCTTATTATATCTCTATCATGTCAGTCGTCCACCATGCTGCCTTACACTCTCAACCACAACCCGGCCCTTATTGAGATTTAGAGATATATGATAAGAGCAGAACACATCCCCGAAAAAGAGGAAACACAAATGTTTCACGATGTATACGACGTCGTACTATACCTAGGCGTGATCCCAAGTTCTACTCCATGCGCTTTTTAGAATTTGTTCAAAAGTAGTCCCTCCGAATGTTGTAGCGAGTAAAAAAAACAGTAATTCTGACATGTATACTTACTAATTGGGGGTTTTTCTTTGGTTGGTGGTGGTGGTGGTGGAAGATGAGAGGAGGTGTAGTGGCCGGAGATAAGAGGTAAGAGGGCGCATGGTGGACGATGATGAGAGGAGAGAGAACGATCATGGTGGCCAGCCAAAAATGAAAGAAGATAAAGTACGGTGTCAGAGTGGGAGGGGAATAAGAATTAGCGATTGGGAGAAGAGTTCGTCGGAAAAAGTAGCAGTAGCAACAGTGGTGGGAAGAAGAAGAAATGGAAAGGAAGAAGAAGAATAAAGAAAGAAAGAAAGAAAGAAAAGAAAAGAAAAAAGGGAAATGTGTCGCTTCGAATCCCGTTAAAAGATTTAGACCTCCAGGACACGGTTAATCACAGTGTCGTACGTAGACAGCGGGCGAAAAATTGCTATAATTTAAAACATTGTTGAAAATAAGTCATACAATAGAGCCTCATTTGAAAAATTCGGCATGTGGAGCCCATATAGTCAATAAACTAACATATGATAGTTAAAAATTGTTTTCATATAGATTATAACTAGATCCAAACAGATAATAAAATCACTCCACATTTTTGAAATAGTTTATACAAGTTTACTTGAAGTACAATTTTGACATTAGGAATTTATTCCGGCCCTTAAACAAAGAGTTGTTACAAATACATAATATACCGGGAGAACAAAATAGTAATACAATCTTAGTCCTTCTTGTAAAGGACTAAAAAAAGGGTAATGAACATCAGAGGCTTCTGAAGAATTGTACCATGTGCCACCCACGATGCCTAACCTGCAAAACTATTGGAAATAAGGAATGAGCAAAATCTGGGCTCACTGAAAATTATATAAGTTTAATATAAGAAAATACAACTAGCAGTCGAAGGCACGTACAATTTTTATAAAAATTAAGCTCCATAGTATAGTACTTTTGTATGGAAATAGTGTTATGCAATCCACACGCATGCATGTCGAACCCCCGCTAGGATTCCCATCCTGGACACCAAAAGCTATATAACTCTATTAGTCAATCTCGCCCCTAAGTTCCATAGATATGACGCTCTACTGGGTCACGAACCTCTAAGGGTTAATGATCTATAATCCTCCTTTTCAGTTACCAACTTCCGATGGTTCGTCATGCTAAGGTAAGCTTGACTACCAAAAATTGGATCAACGCCGTATAGTTTACACTGATACAATCCCACGGCTAATTCATATATATAAGGGAAAGCCGATAACTCTAAGCCAATCATTTATAATTTTCAGTTTAATTATGGTTAATTATGAATTCCATACTTGGCTACTAATAGGCACAATCCTAAAAGAAAATGCTAAGTGCTATGCATGTAGGTATCCACCAATGATCTCATTATAATATTAGTATACATTATTCAAGCACCTAGCCATCATATTGAATGAGATTACCACTTTAATTATTAATCTCTTGTGTTCATTATGATCCGTTTATATCGCCTATCCATGAGTAGGTATGTAGTTTGTCCCATAATAATCCAATGTAGTAACACATCAATCAATATAGTAATAAAGACTAGAGATATAATAAGGTAATGACAATAATAGAATAACAAGCATATAGCACCAATCCGTCATATCTCTAATATAGTGTCCCAACTTCACCCCGCGGTGTGACTAGGCTTAGAGCAATGTTTTTCAAAGGACTCCAAGCTCTAAACTAATCATGTCTCCTCTAAGTGAGGGATTCGCTCAGGGACTTGGTCCTAACAAGTAAGTCATTTAGAGTACACCCATACAAGCTATTTTCCCGGGGACTACCCTCAAATTAGTTAACTAGTAGGACACCCATACAAGCCGACTCTATCACTAAGACATAATTATAATAGGAGACCTACACCTCATAAAATGAGTACCCAATGGTAGTGTTACTACTTCGCGGGATACACGACCCCGTTGGTAAAGCCACATGAAACTACTCCGTTAGCCAGGGAAGCTCACAAGTCTGGAACTCTTGGACTATTCCTCACCCATGGGAAGGCAAAATATCTTGAGTGGGCTTTACTTCGTGGGATTTCAACCACCAGGTAGAGTTACCTATTATTTTTTCGTGCACAGTTTATGGACTTTCACCCAGGGACCGCAATCCTGTAATGAGCCACACGGGCGGGACTCGGTGCTCGGCTATCAATCCAACCCATATGTGTGATCACATCAATAATATATAATAACAATCATCAATACATATAAAGGTAACACAACCAACCACACATATGTAGTCAACACACATGACATGTAAGCAATATCTGTAATCTCATCGTTAAGCCGTTATTCATGCTTTATGGCCAATTCGTGTATTGCACGTCCTTTAAGTCTTAGAGCATATATTTGTGTATAATTAAGGCCATATAAGTATCTCTCATGCTTAAATGTCATTCTAGCAAAGCCAAGTGTATTTACGCACTTATCTAGTATAGTTATAGTACATTAATTTTCCATGATTACTATTATGGAAACCTACACCCTATAAATTTGGATTATAACACGTCTAGGGTGTATCTCCAGCGTATTAGGTATAATTTATCATCTCAAGTGTGCATATACACTAGTGAATTTAAAACTAGTTCAGACTAATTTACGTTTTTGGGGATTTTTAACTAAAACTTCATATATAGCCATGCATGTGTATCTACTTGTTTGATTATGTATATTAAGTGATTTTAAGGCATAATCCAGCATCAAATTTAAGGTTTATCTACCCAAACCTACATGCATGTAATTAAACCCTAGGTTTTGTCATTAACCCCAATTTGTACCAAAACATTACATGCAACACATAAATGTTAAGAAAACAGGTTTAATACTATTGTTCCTACCTTTAATGAAGCTTGAAACCTAGATTAAAGTATTGGAGGTTGGACCAGCTCCCCTACAAGCACTCTCAAGTTTCAATAGAGGAATGAAGGTGAAGAAAATGATGAATATGTATCAATCTTCACCAAACCTTGAATCAACAAGCAAAATCCTTGACAAATCCTTAAGAATCTCTCATAATATCTATAGGTGAGCTCTCAAGTGTGTTTGGGGATGGAATGCTCGAAATAGTGGTGTGTAGGGGTGCTAAATGGAAATAAATCAAGTCAAAGCACTTAAAAACACGATTTTGACTATTCTGATGTAGTGTAGTCGATTACATCTGACTTAAATGTAATCGACTACATGGTGTTATTGCCAGCATTTGTTGTTTAGCCACAGATTTATCTTCAGACTCATTTTTAGCCATCGGGGAGTGAAAATTAAGTCTCGGTCAAAATACGAAAGTTGTAAATAATTGAATTACCTTTCCAATGGCATCAACAGAAAACCAGTTGGACATCAGATGAAGAAATTATGGTTAAAATATTATAGATGTGTCGAAAATCTAAAGAACCTACAATCGGGCTTTATTTGCACTAGTTCTACCGAACTCAATCCATTACCTTAGGAATGTTTTGAGACATATAAGAGGAGCATAAGGAGGTTTAAATGACAATATATTTGGCTATGATGCAATATTTAAGGTTCTAAATGGAATAAATAGGTTTCGAACTCTAAAAACTTCAATCGTTGCCATTAGCACATCAAATTTGGCTACGGCTATCCAACCTACGCACATATGTAAGATGACTAACGTGACTTGGGACAAGCATTGGATCCATTGAAATGCACCTAAAATAAAAAATGACCGTCCAAAGCAAGAATTAGCCTTAAGCACGATTAACGAAAGTGACTAGCACCAAATTAACGAGCAGGGTATTACAGGAAAAGAGAAAGAAAAGGAAAATGACTTAAATGCCCCTAACGTTTTGCACATGACATGGTTCCGTTAAAAACTAACGGGGATTTAACGGACTAGCCACTAGTAATATGTTTTAAAAGTTTAATGGTCTGATTGTAACAAAATTAAGTATAATGACTACCGGTAGAATTTGTCAATAATTCAATAGCCATTGATGGTATTTACTCAATAAACTTCAATACATAATAAGTATTTAAAAAATAAGAACTGTAAACGTAGATTTGCACAACCCAGAAAAAGCATCATGTGTGTTTTTATCAATAAAATGTTTAAAATAATCACTTGTCCAAATAACTCAAAAGCATTATTAATTAAAAATTGAGACATAGTAGGTGGCTAAAATACATGCAGTGCGAACTTAATTTTGCACAATATAATGAAAAATTAAAATTCGAAAATCTACTACAAAAATAATGATGTATTCCTTTCGGAGTTTGATCGTCCTTAATTTACAAAAAAAAATATTATTCTCTAAAATTTTTGCATAAAACTTTTTCAAATAAGCTATGTTTTCTATCATGTATGTCAAATTTACAACATGCCACGTTGTCAATATTTGTGAAGCATATTACAAGCTATTCTATATATATATATATATATATATATAAGAGATTATTTGGTGACATTTTTATAAAATAATCTTAAAATATGCTTTAAGAACACATATTAAATATGTTATAAATATAACGAATTAAATATTGGATGGAAATTTGTGCATTATTTAATATATATATATATATGTTATATATATTTTTTTCTATATTTATTTAAGTTGGAGCACATGTTCTGATTTTGTCCTTATGTGTGTGTATATATATTCAATTACGTGTAGATTGTGATGTTTTCTGGAAGGATAATAACATTAATTAATGTTTGTTAGACAAATTTTTTGTGTTTTTCTAACCATTAAATGGAGTAAGGTTATCTAAGTACGCGACACCCTATTTATATTTTTCACTTGTATTGGGCCTTATTTTGGGGACTTCGATGCTCGGAGTTTTATGCTACACTTAGGCTATGTTTTTTTTTTTGAAAGCACACTTAGGCTATGTTTGTTTACTTGTAAAGATAGAAAAAAAAAATATTTGTATTAAAAATAAAAAAATAAAATGACGGATGTTATTTATTTTATAAGTAGATAAATTTCATCCTTATATATTTTTGGTAAAAAAAAAATTTCTCACCATCAAGGAAAGAAATTTTTTTCATGGAAAAACTTAAAAGTTAAGAGGATATTACTCCTATCACTCAACTTATTTTTCATCTTTTTATCAAAATTAACTCAATTTATTTTTATTTTTCGCCTTGCAGTCAAACGGAGCCTTAGTTTTCATTTTGTGCCATGTAGTTGTAATAATTTGGCTCGTTTTATGGTTTATTATATATATATATATATATATTATTTTAGACTCGGAGAGTTAGGATTTTTTATTCTCTACAGACTGATTATCTAGGTTTTTCGTCATGGAGTAAGCTAGTGGTCTTACTTGACTTAAAAAAAATGATTTAAATTGTTTTAGAATAAATTAAAAATGCAGTGTAAAAAAGGATAATGATATTAGGACTTCACAAAAAATATTATAGCACTCTAAAATTATCTTTAGTGATAAAAATGTATCTAAAAGATCTATCAAAACCACGTTAAAGGTAATTTAGAAAATTAGTCAAAAGTCACATATATTTCAAACCAATCTCTCAAGGATACACATTTCGAATCAATTGTTTCAAGTCTCAACTTTTTTAATAAATACAATATTTTAGGAAAAATTCCTTAGCTTTATTTCTATTTTTAGATATTTTATTCTCTTATATTTGTGTCAATTCTTCATTTTACCCTTATATGAGATTAGCAATATATACCCTCAATTTTCTAACGTAGTTGTTACGTCTAAGATACCCTTAATATTATTGGTGTCATAACGTAACAATTTTTTTAAAAGGTAGACCCAAACTAGCATCTTAGTCAGATTATTGTCCAAAAAAAAGTAGCCAGATTTTGGCGACAAATTTAATTTGGAAATTAATGAGCCAACAGTCTACGGAAATTTTTTCTGCCCCACATTCATTTAAGCCTCAAAGATCACCGGCTAAACAAGTTTCCAATTCAACTTTTCACTAATTGCAATATTTCAATCCCATCTTTCAACTATTAAAATTTGGGCCCATGTAACAAAAATTATAACTTCCACTCTAAAAAAAATATCTTAACTAATTATTTTCATTCTTTCTTTTAGCAGCTATGTTAATTATTGACTTTTATCAAAAAAGGATTGGACATAACATATATATGGGGTTTGTTTTTTTTAGATGTTTGAAATTAAGAGACTGATAGTTTTTGAATGCCCCAAAACGATAGTTTTCTTTTTGCGATATAATTAACGTACCAAACATATAGTAAATAATTTTACTTTCTCGTTGTTATCTTAATCCAATCCGATAATAATAATAATTATAACAATAAGAGTTATTATATGTGAGCATATTTGATTTATAAATGGAATATTTGAGAAAACTGAATTGATATTAATACGAATATCAAATGGGTGAATTGTGAAGAAGAAAAAGCAGTCTCCTAATCTTGAAATTATGCTTGTATGGGCAGTGGTGGGGTTTTTTTTTTCTAAAGCCTTAAAAGAGAGTTTGGTTGAGAAAAACCTCGTACCCCATAAAGAGCGGATCAGAGAGCATCATCATTTGGCTTGTGTTTAGTTTCAACTTTCAAGTAACAATTAACACAGTTTTGTGAGCACCAATAGTAGGAAAAAAAAAAAAAAAAAAGGGCTGTGGTAGAAATGATTCTCCATGGAAACAAGACCATAACTTCAATTGGGTTTCTTCTAATTTCCTCTTTTGGTTTCGATTGTGGGTGTTTTTAATGATTGTATGACGTAATATTATTTGGAGATCATTATGATCATTTTTGACATCCAATTTGAGTTGTCTTCAATTTCGAAAGTGGGTGGGCATAAAGGGCATATGATATAATATGGGTTGTTTTCGTATTTAGGTGTTGTACTTCTTTTATTTCTATACATCTATATTTTTAAGAGGTTTATTGACTTAACTCCTTGTGCTAACAGTTTTATTTGAGTAAAACTCCCAAAATAATTTTTATTAGTCATAACCCTCTATTTTCTAACTCCGTTTATTTGCAATCAAAATTTGTTACTTTTTGACGATTTTACCCCTGATCCTAATTAAACCTCATTTAATCATTTTTATATACATATATATATGATTAAGCTAAAATATTGCATTTTTATAATATTTAGATGGCTTAATATGTATGAATTTAATTATAATTATCCTAAATTGTTAAGAATTGAGATCTAATCATGAAATAGGATAATATGTTCGTTTCTAGTGCATTTTACTCTTTTTACAGGTTAAAAATGAACAAGAATAAATCCAAAAGCAAATTCCCCTAAAATTAGTCATTATGGGTCAAATTCGGAACTAAATTGAGTTCGAGAGGTGAACTGAAAGAAAATCCAAAGCTCAAGAATAAAGGGAGTGGATGGAAGAGACTAAGAGAAGCCGATAAATCATTCCAAGCGAAGAAAAAGCCATTTGAATCAATTCAGAAAATTTTCGAATGAAGAAGAAATCTACCTCGCGTAATGCCTCTGTTCCATCCAATTATGGTATTTATTCGTGCAGAATTTGAAGAAAACTTTAGAAATATAAGTAGTAGAGCTCTGAGTTAGCTACACGTAGGCAAAAACCTTACATCAATCGAATTTCGAAGGAAAAAGTTATGGGCGAAATATGAATAGTACACCGAAAGAGCAGTTTGTAACATGAATGAAAGGTGAAAAAAGTTATTGAAAGTGGGCCTAGCCCAGATGGATGGCGTAAGTTGCATTTGAGTTATAGATCTTGTGCTCAATACATGGCTCATGCAACTTTATTTTTATAGAGTTAATTCCATGTAAAGGTGAACCATAAATAATACATAAATTGTGCCCCTTCTTTATCTCTCTCCATTATTTCCTACTTCTTTCTTTATTTAATTTTTTGTTTTACGCATTAAAGGTTTATTTGGTGTTTATTTTGGAGTTAGAGATGAAGTATTCAAGTATAATTTTGAAGATTAATTTTCAGAATTAATTATTGGATTTCGTGCGCACTTCAATTTCAGGTTCTTAATTTATTTACTGTTTTGTTAATTCTTCGTATAAATTTTGCATGCTTATGATTTTATTTATATTTCAATTTATGAATTTATATGTGATGTTTTGTTTGATTAATTTATTGTCCATGAATTTGTTAGATATGTTTGACTAGTTTATTAGTTAGGGGTCCGTAAGGAATGGGAATGCTGACGCGATAATTTTTCAGACCCGAATTAAATTCTAATTAATTTTTCATTAGTTAATAGGTCAATATAAATCTGATTTTTATTAATTTATTATTCTAATATGCTAATCACATATTTTTATAATAAATTTAATAAAATCTTTCCGGCAAAAGAACCAAACTAGTTTGCATCGTTATTCTTGTGCTAAACCCTAACCGGCCGAGTTAGAGAGCAGTCAATACCCTCTGAATTAATTGATTTTGTATCTTTATAATTTTAAATTAGAGTGTGTTGTTTTCAGTAGTAGTTTTAAACCTTACTTTTTGATATTGAAATCGCCAATTTTGTGTTTTCACTGCCCGTTTTAGTTCAAATTTGATTTCAATCATGTTTTAACATATTTGAATTAAATTATGGTTTTAATTTAATATTTCTAAACTCACTTTTAATAAAATATTTTGTAATGTCAAGCATTACTTCCCTTCAATAAACAAGTATTTTTGATAAAATTAAGTAATGCGAATTGATTTCATAATTAGTATTGGTACGTATAATTCATGTCGCGTATGAATTATTGCGAAGGATACGAGTTTATGAGATCAATTAGCTTGTGGAAAGTAGGCTAATGTTTAAAGAAAAATTAATTAGAAAAGGATTCCCAGTCTACCGAATTGCCCGTTGTGTTGTCCGAATCTTATGAATACCCATAGCGCTTTTTATTCTTAATTTTAGTTAAAGTTTTTCACACATTTAATTAATTTAGCATGATGTTTTTTGTGTTTATTTATTTAGGTTTATTCCATGTTCTTGTTACGTTAGTTTAGTTTTCTTTAGCATAGTATTGTTTCGTTACTTTTAAGATTAATTTTAGTTGTATGTTTTATTTAGTTTTATTGCCACTAGTTATTTTAGTTATTAATCTACATTACATTATCTCCATATTTTATCTTTTCTTTATTTTTCTCATCTTCCTCTTGAAAAAAACATTCTTAACTCAAAGAACTATCCTCCTCCCTGTGGATCAACCTCGGACTTATCAAGTATTTATTACTTGACCGACCACCTGCACTTGGGTGTAATAACTCACATTGTTTTCGACGAGTAAATATACATATGTATATATATGTACACACAAATCAATCATCATCTTTAACCTCAATCTCCATTTACGACAATTCCCCAACTACCACCCCCTCTGGCTGGCACCGCTGCCTCCTCCTCCATCCTTTCTCTCTATTCCCCATCGCTATCCACCTTTATCTCTCTTCCTCACCAACATCAAACCCATCTCTCTTTACAAATCATATCCAAGCAAAATTGTGGTCAAAATCATCGTCGTCATCCACCGGCGATTTCCTTTGTACAAGTGTTTATATACATATAGAATTTGGGGAGGGAACGAAAGTATCATAAGAGAAAGACGTGGGGGAGGGAACGAAAGATGTGGTGGTGGTGGTGGGGATGAGGGAGAAAGCTTGGGGTGGGAAGAAGGAGATTGCCGACTGCTTAAAAAGTGTCGAATTTGGTGGTCCGGCATCAATGGTGGAGATGGAGGCGGAGGAGGTGATGGTGACGATAAAGGGTGAGGGGAGGAGTGGCCACCATTGTTGTATTTAAAGGTAGGGTTTTTTTAAGGTTGGTTTGGGGATGAAGATGAGGATGAGAATGAGGATGAAGATGAAGAAGAGAGGTATTTTAGTTTAAAAAATTTTAAAATTAAAGGAATGAAAATGGCGTCAGGATTTAGGGGATTATGTCTAATTAAAATTATTTTAGGGGATTTTCTCAAATATGACTATTAACATAAGGGGGTTAGGTCAATAAACCCCTATTTTTAAAGTTTGAGACTGATTTAGTGGTGAGGTTTGTATGGGTAGAATTGCTCGATTAATTATGTAATACCCCGTAATGTAATTAGTGTGAAATTAGACACGCATTAACCTCAATTAAATCAAATTTTTGAAGAGTTTATGAATCTTGATTAATCATAGACCAAATTGTAAAACTTTATAAGTTTAGTATGGATTATAATGTAAAGTTACAAAAGTTTAGAGTTAAAATAATAAAGTGATAAAACTTTAGGGTGAAATGTCATAATTAAGCAAAAGTTAGATTTTTTTTGACAACTGACCTAGCCTTGATTAAATGACAACTCCTTCGTTTTCATCCTTTCATTTTTATGGTCGAAAGATAGAAATAAATAAAAAAAATAGGTGCGAGGTTTTCTTTTTATAAATTGGTCATTCAAACTCCGCCGAATTGAATCAGGCTTTAAGGAAAATTAGTTCTCTATGTCGAGAGCTACGCAATGGTATAAAAATTTTAGAGTTATGCTAGTCGGGGTTCGAGTTATCATCTCAAATTTCATTCTTTGGGGTTAAATATTTTGAGGTATGGGTTTAATTATTTTTAAAATTCGATAATATGATTTTATTCTATATAAATCATCATGTTTTAATTGTCTTTGTTTTAAGAATTATTATATGATGAAGATGATGATGTTTTATGTGTAAGTCAAAAAATACCCTAGAGGGGGGGTGAATAGGGTTTAAAAACTTTAATGCAGAATTAAAAACTTTTCTATAAATGTTTAAGTAAAACAAATTTACTAAATCAATATTTCAAGGAATGCAAAAAATAAACAATTAAACACAAGAGCAAATAATTAAATAATCTCGAAACAAGCAATAATATAGCAAGTACATAAAGAGATTGAGTTAGAAAGATTGAACCAATTGAAGTTCAAGGTTTTTTGTCCTCACAGTTTTGGGTTACCAAACCATAGTCCGCGCTCGGTTAGTTCCCCGAGAAGTTCCACTAATTTCAATCTTCTTCTAGGTGAAAATTAAACATTTACAAGTGTTGTTGTCTCACTATATTCTACAAGTATTGCTATACCACAATACTCTCACAATAATTCCTTTTGCTAATCTATGAGATTTATCTCTTACAAATACTAAACAAGAATTTACTTTCTTATTTTTTATGAGATTTATCTCTCACAATTTGAATACAAATTATTTGGTGATTCACACCAATTAACAATAACTCTCAAGTGTTTAAAGAATACAATTGAAACTCACACTAGAGTTACTTGTTTGATCAAGATTTATGGCTCAATAAGAATGATTGATCAAAAATAATTTATTGAATCTTTTGATATTGAAGATAGATGAAGAATAAAGTATGAGAGTGATTTAAGGTTGTCAAAATATGTCTTAGATAGTGTATATATAGTCCCAAAAGTGATATAGTCGTTTGTGAGGTTTGGTAGAAGTTTGGTACCAAAAATGGTAAAAAATCAGAAATCCAACAGCTATATTTCGGGCTATCAGTCAACTGAGTAAGGCTCATCAGTCGACTGAGTGGGCCTTAGTCGACTGAGCACAAGCCATCAGTCGACTGATAGACCAGACTGTCCATCAAGCCAAAAGGCCAAAAATTTCACTTTTTGCACTTTTGCATTTTAGCTCCAAAATCAATTCTAATACTTTGGGGACCTTAAAAATAAGTTCTTAAGACACCTATTTTCAAAAAAACTCAAAATATGATCATTTGAATTTAATATGAATTTATTTCAAAAATCAAATTTGCAAGAATGATGTTTTGAAATGATTTTGATTCAAACTTGGTTTTGATCAATCTAAGAATGCTATAACAATATGTATGAGCTATATAAATAATCAAATAAGAAACTTTACAAATAATCCTAAGCACTCACTCAAATGAAAAATAGACGAGTCTTTGAATGTTTCAATTTGTTTCTTTAATTTGATCTTTACTTGAAACTTTCTCCTTGAAGCTTTTGCATGTGGTCTTTGATCTTTTGAGCTTCATGGATTTGCATGGTGATGAGATTGATCTTCTTGTCTTGTCCAATACTTGTAGAGGAATGATCTCGGTTTGAATAGATCGGTTTTTGTCTACGAATGGTGATCATTGAAATGTGGCTATAATAACTTCAACACACATGTTAAATTACATATGATTGATTTGTTGTTATTATCAAAATAAGATTAAGACCTTATAGGCCAACATTATGATTTGCAAAGCCAATGGCATGTAATTTGAAGCAAGATATGCCATTATACTTGATATATATATATTATTTGATATAGGGGTGGCCACGGTTCGGTTACCGAACCGACTTGGTCGGTTTTGTAGAATTGTAAACCGCAACCGAACCGCCAAGTTCGGTTTACTGATATTCGGTTTTATCGAATTGTTCGATCGGTTCGGTTGGTAAATGAATATAACCGACCAACCAAAAGATCCAAAATCCACATCAAAAACTACCAAATACCCACAGCAAAACCCAATTTAGAATACACCAAAAGGTCCAAAACCCACAGCAAAACCCAATCTATATCATTGAAGCAAAGTGGGTGTGGGTCTGTGGCGTCACCGGCTTGGCTGTATGGCGGTGTGGCTGTGGCCTGTGAACGGAGTGGTGGATGTTGGGGTGTGGGCGACTGGGCGTGGCCGAGTGGGTGTGGGTCTGTGGCGAGATGGAGAGATGGAGAGAGTGAGAGACGGAGGACTGTGAGAGACGGAGTTGTGTGGGCGAGGGTGTGGGTCTGTGGCGAGATGGAGAGATGGAAAGAGTGAGAGACGGAGTGGGGGATGTTGGGGTGTGGGCGACTGGGCGTGGCCGAGTGGGTGTGGGTCTATGGCGTCACCGGCTTGGATCTGTGATGGGGTGGCTGTGGCTTGTCAGTGGCTCAGTGCAACAATGGAGGAAGGAGAAGGAAGTGGGAACTGACCACTGTAGGTTTGACTATTTGAGGGAGAAACGAATTGGGGGAAAATGGGAACTGGTCGGTCGGTTATCGACCAAACAATGGTCGGTCGGTCGGTTTTCGGTCGGTTCTCGGTTCACGGTTTGAAAATGCCACCCTTATTTTGATATACATAAGGTATCCCTTGAATGTATAGATGTTTTCTATTGATGAAATTGATTAATTAATTAATTATATACATCAAGGGATATGTATAGAGATTTGTTGTAGTTATATGGCATAAGTTATTTCAAACGTTCATTTGTTTGCATGTTATGCATACTGTGCATCGTTATTGTGTTAACCAAAATTTTGTAGATCTTTTGACAAGCTCGGACTATTCTTATGGCCTATCATGTGGGCATATATCTCGTATCTATGGTGCCGAATACTTCTTATGTTTGTTGTATCATTCTAGAACGTGATATGATCCCGTGATGGATCAGATTACGATTTTTATTATGGCCCTTCGATGATGAAGGGAATATGTATTGATAAGTGCTTACCGGTGTAAAAATAAGTAAAACTCGATACCTTTATGTTGAAAATTCTTAAACCCGGGGGAGAGCAATGAGGTCAGCTGTCTAGAGCTAACGGTGAGTAGTCCAAAAATCTAAATCTTGACAAAGCACTTGTGATTTTGTGAAATGATATGGATGGACATGTGGTCTAATTTTATTATGATATGATGATGATCTTTTATGGGCCGAATGATGTTATATCGTGATTGTGTTCGATTTATTCTTTAAGGCGGTCAGACCCGTTTTTATTCTTATGATTATGGTTTAGCCTAGCTTCGGTATTTTTTGGAGGCTGTCTGGCCCATTATTATTATTATTATTATTATTATTATTATTATTATTATTATTATTATTATTATTATTATTATTATTATTATTATTATTATTATTATTATTCTTATTATAATCCGATTCAACTTCGGTATCTCTCAGTATAATGGTTAATATAAGAGAGGTAACCTGCATGCATGCATTGTTTTATCTGTTAAGCCATGATTTATGATTAAATAGTTAATTACGTTTTATACGTAATATTGCCTATTACATTCGCCTTACTGAGCTGTGAGCTCGCTCCGTTTTATGTAAACAAATTCAGATATTCAGGAAACGGATAAGACTGAAAAAGAGACTAGTTCGGGAACAAAGTAGAAGTCTTGATACCGACTCATTTTTGTTTATCTGTATAAGGCAAGCCATGGCTAGCCTGCGTTTTTGTTTACCTTGGAATACATGTGACATGGTTTATATGTCTTTTGGATCACATATATGTGTATAGGTGTATTTTATATTCTTGTCTGTTATTACCGCCTACAGCATGAATATCATGTTTACTATGTTACTTACCTGAATTCATTATTTTATTATTTATATTAAACTTACTTTAGCTAGTTTAAGGTGGATTAATGACGTTCCAGGTCTTAATTACTGGTGTTATCCTACTAATTAAGGCGGAGGTGTTACATACTAGCATTATGACTTTCAATATTAGACGATTAGGCATTACGAATTTTTTGAAGGATACGATATTGACAAAGTTGCTCTCATTTTTTTTTCACAAAACCCTCAATTGCTACTTGTTGGACTGCTTCCAATACTTACATTGTTACTCAATTGGTACTTTTTTTGGCAACCATATAATTGTAAATGTGTTTGTGACTTAATATATCTATCTAAGTAATGTCTCATAATGTACGTATAAGAAACTTAATACGTCTCATATATGCACGCATACAATCTTAATATATTTCATATATTTAGTTGAATTTTGTTATCATTTGTATGCTTAAAAATCATTATTTTTTGTATGTTAATTGCTCTCATATTAGTAGACATTTTAAAGTACAAAGTTATATGTCTGAAGCGTTTGTTCAACCAGTCATTTTTTTGTACGAAACCTAAAATGCCTCTTATATTCTTTATGTTGTATTATGTGTATATTCAAACTGATTATATGTCCGAGAGTATCTCCAATGGTTGCGTAAATATTAAGGTGTAAATCTGATGTGTCAACTCACTGTTACAAAAAACTTAAAGTATAAAAATAATGTACTACAATAATAGTTTTGCAAACTCTTGTGTAAAATTTAAAATAATCAATAGTAAATCAACACATGTTAAATGTCAATTTAAGAAATTTAATATTATTTTTTCTTGAATTTTTCTATACATAATTTTATCATAACAATGGATCTTGTATTGTAAGTCTTGATGAGTAGATTTCAAATATGTATTTTTTTTTATTAAAATATATATTTTATATTAAAAATTACTACATTTTAAAGCTTTATAAAAAAATATGAGGATAGAGAATGATGCTGTGGTAGTGCAAATTGGAAGTGTATTTTACATGTTTTGTTTTACACAAAATGTAAACTTAAAAGACTACTGGGAATGAAATATTTTACAAATTGTGTAAATTTTAGATAGAACAAAATTATAAAAGTCTGCTGGAGATGCTATGAAAATCACGTTTATAATGAACACTTAATTTTAAGGATTAAGTTTGGTAAATTTTGAATTTTGAACCTTTTTTGAATTGATTTTAATTTAAAGTTTTGAATTTGACTTTAGGTTAGATTATAAATGTTATCCATTAAAAGATTTTAAATTTTGAATTTGTTTTTATTAGTTTGACTTTCATCTTTTATCTTTATATTTGAATTATGATTATGTTATAGATATTTTTCAAATTTTAGGCATTTGAATTTATGTTAGAATTAAATTTGGATAAAGGGCACTATTGGCATTGTTGGATTTTTTATATTTTTTTATTTATTAATTGAAATTTTTATAATTGTCCTTCATAAAATCTTTTGCAAAAAAAATCACCCTTCAAACAATTGACCTAAAAGATGTGTTATTGAAAAAATAAAGAATTCAATTTTTGTCCTTTAAATCAAAAGCTCTTGTAATATAATTTTAAAATGTTAAAATATTTTTGTTAAGTGATAATAAAATAATACTACACTTATCGAATATTTTTACTAACATCTATATTATAAAACAAGGATTTTTTGCAATAAAATAATAAATCAATCCAACGTCTCATATTAATTTGTAATGTTGTTAACACTTTTAGACCATTGGATCATTTTTATACCTCACAACAAGATGTCAAATCAACTTAACATTTACTCACACACTAAACATATACACAAATATAACTCTTACATCTCTCTACTTTTCTACAACATTTCTCTCTCATCAAATTTTTAAAAAACTTTTAAATGCCATAACTTTAAATTTACAAATTCTACTTTAATAAAATTTATATATTTGAAATATGTTCATCAACACCTACAAAACAAGATCCATTGTGATAATTAAATTATGTATAAAAAAATTCAAGAAAAAGTTATTGAACTATTTCTAACTCATTAGTTATTGAAAACAAAATTATGCATATAAAACTTATAAAACATTTCTAACTCATTAGTTATTGAAAATATATATTTTCTCTCATCAAATTTTAAATTATTTTCAAATGCTATAACTTTAAAATAAGTGTCCAACCTACCTCGAATATGGGGTGAATTTTTTTTATATTAGTGTCCAACTTACTTCAAATATAATATTTTTTCTTTTAAATATACTAATAATACCATTACAAAATAAAAGGATCAAAGCAATTTTAGGGCGATAATTTTTTATATTACAATTCGATCTGCCTCAAATATAATATTTTTTTCTCTTTTAAATACACTAATAACATCATTACATTATAAAACGGTCGATGCGATTTCAGGTCTAATTGGACAAGTAAAACACATCTCGAGTGAGGATGGATATGTTTCGTTTTTGTGATACCTTAATTATCTGTTTTCATTTCTAAGTAATATACAATCATACACATCTTCGATCCTCACATTTTTCACGTAATTATGTTTTATATAATTATTATTTTTTATTCTTTTTATCGTGCCGGACGGCACGGGTATACCCTAGTATATTATATAAATTATACTTTTATAAAATATAGCAAATGTACAAATTGTATAATGCATTAAATTAAAAATAAGTCAAAAAAAAACAATTTTCCGGTGATAAATAGGTCTCTCAAATGGAGCTTTAACCTTAAAATATTGATTGTGTCAAATCACACTAATGAAAGAGGTTTAAATACCTTGTTGCACTTAACGAGGTAAGAGAAAACTTGAATTGTGGTACGATATAAATTTGATACCTAACATTTGAAAGTGTCGTACAAAATCTCCGAGTGGTTCACTTCATCACTTAACCCATTGACTTGCACTCACCCCACCATTACGAGGCACAAACAATAACATTCATTTATTTATTTATTTTTTCAAGAAATCATGTTCTCTTAATAATATTACTTCCTCTGTTTTAATTTAATTATTATATTTTAAAAAATTAAAAATTAAAAACTAAAAAAATATAATAATTATTCTAAGAGTAAATATTTATTTCTAAAAATATCTTTTACTTTTCTTTTCATAAAAAATGTGGCGGGACTCAAAATTAAAAAAATGTGAAAAGCTTAAAGGGTAATATTGAAAATGAAAATATTATTATAATTAATGACATACTAAATATAAAAAGTGAACAATTATTTTGGGACATTTATAAATGGAATAGTGGAACAATTAATTGGGATAGAGAGCGTATTACTTTCTCCATCTTTATTTTTTCTTTCTAATATAATTAATATATTAAATCTCACTACAATAAATAAGTTTTCTTTCAAAGTATTGATTTTGTTAAACTTAATGCGTTCTTAAAAAATCGACAAAATAAAATATAAACTCTCCTTATTTGAAATATTCTCAAAATAAATGATATTTTGAAAAATTTTTGCTCCTCTTCTACAAAATTATATGTTACTCTCGAAGAAAATCTATTACGTTTTGTAAGAAAAAATAGTTATGAGAAAATACCTTCACAAAGTTGTAAGATACAAATTACCAAAACTCAACGGGTTAGCCTATTACCTTATGAAGTTCGTTTATATCAAAATGTAAATTACCTTACAGAGTTAGTTACATGTGAAAGTTGAATTTCATTGCCTTACAAAGTTAGTTTATGTCAATACATAAACCGGTGCAAAAGTAAAACATAGTCTTTTCATTTAACACATCTTAAGGGCTCGTTTGATTGTCATTTTAAGTTAAAATTTTAAAATTTATTTTGCAGTTGAGTTTTGAAAAAAAGATTTTTAAATTTAATTTGTATTTAGTACGAAAAACTAAAACTCACAAGAGAAAGTAAAACACGTAAAAAAACTCATAAAATAGTCACAATTAATCTTATTTTATAGATTCAATGAGTATGTTTTAAATATATATATTTTGTCTAATTCTGATTTTTGAATTTTAAGTGATGGGGTTTTAAAATTTTAAATTTTTATGAGAAAGAAAGTAAAATGAAATTGATTTTGGGAAGGTGAATTAGATTTTAAAAACCATGTATCAAACGAGATTTTTAATTTTATTTTTTTTTTGTTAAAAGTGCTTTTGATTTTGTAATAATAACAGCCTTGAATGTTGTTAATAAAACCCAACTTTTTTTGGTCGGCCCAAATTAATTTGAGGAAGCCTACTTACAAGACTAGTTTGCTTGTACAAACCCATATTAAATGAGTTTGCTTGTACCCAACTTCAAATTTTGTAAGTGAAACTGACCCATCAAGTTATGTCTTTTTTTGGGCTGAAAATTATGGGTTGACTTTAACTAATTTAGGTTGTTTGTAACTATTAATCACAAAATGTGATCCATTGACTTAACCGTTGCTGAATTCGAGCTTTAAAGAATAGTTTTATAGAACACGAGACTAAAACTTAAAGAAGTAACAAAAGTGAGGTGATAACAATGCATTATTTAATTTAGTACGTAAATTTCACACTTTACTCACTTTTTGCAATTATTAAATATATAGATATCACATTATCTAAATTACTTCAAATATGATATTTTACCACCGTTACAGTCCAACAAGATCTATGCAACTTCACTTCCCTTATTTTTTAAAACCGATTCTTCTTGAAATGAAGAGAAAAAAATAGCAGTTCAAAACATTAATGTTAATTAATTTTATACAAAACATAAAAGATGTTTCCTTTCTCCTTCCTTTAACTATTTCTTTCTCCTTTTGTAATACACTGGATCACATGCACATGTTATATGTATGTTATTTAAATATACTTTTTTTAATTTAAATCAAAATATTAAATAGTAGATTTATTTGTTAAAAGCCCGAACCCTCTTATAAATTCATTTTTTAATAATAATAAAAAAAGATTGCATGAATAAAATAAAGGATATAAAAATTTAACATAATTTTATACAGTTAAATTGAGACTTAATTTTATAATAAAAAATAAAATAAAATAGACAGATACCTGATATGATGACGTGTACATAGTACCTGCACATTAAAAAGAGCGACCCCATTAGTCCGTCGGAATCATTGAGTAAAACTCCACTCTCTCTTTCTTTGACCAATCCGCATTCACGTCTGGCCGTCGTATTAATTCACCAACCAATAAACACCACGCCACTTCTCCTCCTCCGCCCCCCACGTGCCCGGCGAGTGCTCCATCGATCCCAAAACCCCCACAAAAAAAAATTAATTATTTCGTCTACCAGAACTTTTCCATCTTCATTTCCATTTCCATTTCCTCCTCTTAAATTACGAACAAAAATTCAATTTCAGTTTCACATCTATCAATCAACAAAGGAAGAGGAATCAGTTTCCGCCATCTACTTTTTTTCTCCGATCATTGACCGTCGGTGAAACTTTCAGCCGGAGAATTGAAGAGTTGAATTTGGAGAGAGGATTTGAATTCGGCGGTGAAAATGAAAGGCAAAGGTAGGGGTGCAGGAGGAGCGTGGTTGAGCTTAGGGTTACCTGCTGTATTCTTTCTATGCTTATGCTTCTTCTTCGCTGGATTTTTCGGTTCTATGCTCTTCTCTCAGCAGGTCACCTTCAAATTATATGTGTTGTGTGAGTATATATAGGTCTAAATACAAAAATTTGTTGTTTGTTTATTGATTTGTGATCATTGGATGGATTGAGGACAGGATGAATCTAATGGAAGAGCTAGAGCGAGGATGCTTGATGAGGAGGGAGATTTTGATCCGTTGCCTCGGGGTAAGACCGGAGAAGATTCCGTAACAGGCATTCCCTTCCAGGTGCTTCATTTTTGCTGGTTAAGTTGTGCATTTGTTTAATTGAATGATTTGGCTGCACTGCTAATACTAGTTCGATTAGGAATTTAGGACTTGTTTGGGGCTGATTCAATGTTGTTTTTGAGTAAAGTTATGTCTCCTATGAGATGAATAATTAGAAAGATTTCTTACCAAATTCATATTGGAGCTGCAGCACAAATTTCGCACTTCTTTGGTAAGTGTACTTGTGTGTGATTGCTTCCTTTTTATACCGTTGTTGTTAATGAATTGCAAAGAAACTCTTGTTTCTTTATCATTCTTTCTCAAAAATCATCTTCTCCCCATACAGTAAAATATTGAACTCTGAATGCTCAGTCCTAAACAAAACCTAGAACACTGAACACTAAATTCAGAAGGAAAATGATAACATGTGCACTTAGGGCACATGTTAAAGACTTAAAGCTACTATAAATGGAAATAATGAAATCTTGTATGAGAATCTGTGCCATATTTAATGCATGTTGAGAGTTAATTATTTTCAAAAATGGGTACTTAACGTCACTCAATTCAGAATGCATAATGCTGAACGGAACCTCCGAAAAATGTGTCTGCTGTTGGTAGTTCATGAGCATTCATCCTAGATTCCGGGGCTATTAGTACTTGTTGTGGCATTTCTGCGTTTAATATCTTTGTGCCTTTACTTATTTTCCCAACATATTCGTTTTGTTCCCTTTAATTTTTTATGTAGGTTTTAAGCTGGAAACCACGGGCATTATACTATCCTGGTTTTGCAACAGCAGAACAATGTGAAACCATAATTAAGTTGGCAAAAGTACATCTAGCACCATCAAGCCTGGCTTTACGTAAAGGAGAAACGTCAGAGAACACCAAGGGAATCAGAACAAGGTACATCCAAATTTCATTGGAGTCGCACATTCACATCAATATATTGTTAGCTCATCTATATATTTTCCCTAAATCAGTTCTGGAATGTTTATGACTGCATCTGAAGACAAAACTGGGACACTGGATCTTGTTGAGGAGAAAATTGCCAGGGCCACAATGATCCCTAGATCTCATGGAGAGGTAATTTTCATTCTGGTGTTAGGCTTATAGCTTAAAATTCCTTTCAAGTTCTCAGAGTACAGTTACTTTTGGCCATAGTAGAGTGATATTCCTTTTGGTTTCTAGGTAAAGAATGTTGCAGATAGGCTTTTATGGTTTAATTTGCTTGTGAAACTAAAAGCACGCAAGTTTTACTTTTGTTAAGAACCTCATTCGGCCCTTATGATATAATGAATATGTTCACCGGAGGATTTGTGATTTATTTTATTTTTTATAGTGTCCCTTTTTGTTGCTAAGAGTACTAGAGTACTATTGCAAGCATATATGACTCTAATTTTCGTTGAATTAAATTGTTCTGAAGTAACATGAGAATGTGACCATGTTTCAGGCATTCAATGTCTTGCGCTATGAGATCGGGCAAAGGTATAATTCACATTATGATGCATTCAACCCAGCTGAATATGGACCACAGAAAAGCCAGAGGGTACATTCCAACCAAAACTGCTGAATTATGGGCTCTTTATTTATCCTTTTTATCTCCTTCAAGTTATTGAACTAGAAATTTAGTTAGTATAAGGTATAAATAGAAGTCAAATTAAGAATCACCAGATAGACTAGTGCTCCCCCTGTCTCAAATTAATAATCACCATTGGTAAGTCACCATATTAAGAAGCATTATGGACTTTCATAACTACTTTCCATCAAAAGGAAAAACCGACTAAGGTTAATATGGAAAACAGTAGTCTTCAAATGCATATAATCACTCTAATCAATAATTACACATTACAGATTGCATCCTTCTTGTTGTATCTATCTGATGTTGAAGAAGGAGGTGAAACCATGTTCCCGTTTGAGGTAAATTAAGGACCATTTATTTCACTTATTAGTAGCTTCCTATCAATTCCTCGTGTTAGTGTGAGAAGAGAGTTTTGTCATAATGCTTTGAACTGCAGAATGGAATGAACATGGATGGAACCTATGACTACCGGGAGTGTATAGGTTTAAAAGTAAAGCCGCAGAGAGGGGATGGACTTCTATTCTATTCACTCTTCCCAAATGGTACAATTGATGCGGTGAGTGTTCTTCCATTTACCATTATCTTTCATCTTCAAAATTGACTGTGAAAGAAGTTGTATTTTGCTACTATACTTAATTCTTGCACTAAATATAAATTTGAGAGTAGGTAAGCACAATTGAAAAATTAACATATAGACTGATTAAACAATGTACTTGAGAGTTAGTTGGTAAATGGTTGGTTTCTATGGGACTGATATTTAGGTGAGACAAAAAAATAAAAAATATTGTTAGGAAGTGACTTCAGTGACCACTCACCCCCCTTGTGTACAAGTGAAAAGTAGCGGGGAGGAAAAGGAAGAAAGGGTAGGTGGAAGGAAGTATCAGTTTTCCTTTGTTCGATAGTAGGATGAAAAGTGGAGGATACATTTTCCTTCTTAACCAGCCTAATTTATATCCTTCCAAAGTGGGAGTAAAAGTGGAAGGAGATACATACAAGTCGGTCCAAATTTGAATTTGACACTCCTCATTGGGTTATTGTGACCCTATTTTATAATTAGTTAATATATATCTAAGTTATTGAGACATTATCTAATATAGAGTTATCGGCTCCTCGCCAACATTCTGGAAAGCACTCAATCATAAAATAAGATTATCTTTTATAGGCGAGAGTTAACAAATTTGGACTCCACCAAAGTGGAGTATGATATAGTTTAGTACTTTTTGCCCTTTCTACAAAATCGTATATAAATCAAAGGTTTCAGCATGAGGTGGAGTATGATAAAAGACATACTCATTACATTTTTCCTTCATTTCCCTTTCTCCTTACGCCAAACAAGAGATCTCGTATCCCTTTTTTGCAGTAGATGTAGATTCTATTGCATTTTTTTTTACCTCCGAACTTTCTTGAATTGTAATTAGCATTTTGCATTTCTTTTGTGACTATGCAGAGATCACTTCATGGAAGCTGTCCAGTAATTGAAGGGCAGAAATGGGTGGCCACAAAGTGGATCAGGGATCAAGAACAGGATGATTGAAGACTATTATCTCTAATTTGTACATTTATCATTATTAATCCATCATTAAATTTTTTTTGTGATCTGAGTATACGACTCTTTTTTGGCACTGGAGTTTCGAAAAAGTTAGTTTATACACATTTTGCTACTTCAGCCTGTTTGTCCTAATTTACTTGCGAAAGGAAAGAAATACACTAATTGGATTTCTTCCTTAATCTTGTAATAATTGTAAAAACAATGTCTACTTTACTTGCGAAAGGAAAAAAACACGCTATATGGATTTCTTCCTTAATCTTGTAATAATTGTAAAAACAATGTAGCTTAGATGCCAATGGCGTAGAGATGTTTTATAGAGCCTTTTTTTTAACCCCTCAAACTTAATTGCTCTACAAATGAACAAAATCATAAACTGCTTAAAATGCTTTAGATTCTAATCGTCTCTTGCCTTTCTTTTTTCTCAAACAAAAATCAACTACGTACATTTCATTCACTTGAAAAATGAAGTAAATCAAGGCAGCCACTGCATCTCCGATAAATAACAGATTTATTTGGCTTTCTAAACAGCAAGGTGTATACAAAATCTAAAAGCAAATTGTGCAGAAAATATATCCTACCAAAGAAATTGTACACAATTCTATCCTACTCTATGAACGAACTAAATTACTACTTTCCTAACACATAAAACAAACATTAAATCAGCAGCTCATTGATCAATCTAGCTAGAACAGAACATAGAAGCATCTTCATCGCAACAATTGCGAGCTTAATGGTCAAATTTACCTATAGTTAACATTTGTGAGCTTCATAGATGACCTTGAATTTGTTGTCCTGCAAACCACCGTTCTAAAGATCTAAGGTTGTATTTAATAAAAAAAAAGAAGTTAGAAAATGATTAAAAACACTATTATTTTTATGAGAAGTTGGAAAAAGAGAGTGATTTGGTGAGATGTTTTATACTTATGCGCTTTATGCATGGAATTCAACTCTTTGGGTGACAAGAAACACAAATGTTTCCATGAAAATAGAGGAAAAGATAGAGAACATTTCACATAAGCACTTGTCTCATTTTCCAACTTCTAAAAAAGCTTAATTGTTTTTCCCATCATTTTCCAATTTTTTATCCCATGGACCCTAAATCATGATCATCTTGCCCATAGTTTTCCCTTTTACCTTCCCGTACATCAGTTTTCTATGCTTTAAGACGATCTTCATCTCAATCTTCTTTATGCTTTTTTTTCCTCCCAAGAATCAGTGATTTTGATACCTTTGCGGGATTAATCTTAGGTAAAATGCGAGAACATAATCACGATTTGTGCCAGTTGTGGCCTGGCTGCTTGCCCCACTGCTTCAACAAATGCATGCAGCCAGATGCAGATAACAAGCCAATAGCAGCAAATGCTATGATTGTTGAATTAGCAATATCCCGATAGAGACCTCCCTGGGAAATTTCAAAAAACAGCATCTAATTTCAGTATTTTACAATAACATGGAATATATTAAGAGCTATATGTTCGTTTGATCAATAAATTGGAAAATGATTGAAAATGATACTAATTTTATGAGAATATCGAAAAAGAGATGAGTGATTTGGTAAACGCTTTTCATCTTTTCACAGAAAAATCTTCTTAGCATCACCCAAAGAATTTAATTCCAGGGGAAAACAGAAAATTGAATAGAAAATTATTGTAAAGACACAATACCTGCATTAGGAAAAACAGAACTGCTGCATTAGCAGGAGCTAGAGATATGCTAATCATTCCTCCACGCAATTCATTCGGTACATATCTATGAAACAATAAGCAGAAGAAAAATCAAAATCTCCTCCCCGTGTAAATAAAATTGAAAGAATCAAAATCCCACTTCCTAATGAGTCCATTTTAGGTTTCACATAGGCACCACCATGCACGTGGTGAAACTTTGTGGCAACTCATGATTGGCCTCGGAGTACCACGCTATACACTAGTTAGGAAAAAAGGGAAGAAAGAGAAAACAACTAATCAAACATACAAGGTTCTTAATCTAGCAAGAGAAGGTAAAATGAGGCCAATGCAAGCATGAAATACGCAGAATAGTGCCACAAGAACTCCAATTTCCTGCAAATGAAATGCAACAGTTTAAGGTAAGTATCGTACTTTGGAAGCTGCACAGATCAGAAAATGTAAATATTTTTTCCAAAAATGATTCAAGGATAACATAAAGTCATATATCTACCTGATAATCATATGCTACAATAGATAGAACAAGGCCCGATATAGCAAACACGTATACGAGGCAATCCTCTGTACGAAGTGATAACGGTCCACTAACAAACCATGGATATGATGTGCTTCCTAGCATTCTAGCACCAAGCAAAGACGGGTATATCAGCCCTAGATGAACTTCTCGACCATCAGCCTGAACCACAAAAACAAATGTTAAATAAATTCCAATTCAATGAATTGTTGTATGCTACTGTGATTTAGAGTTTGTGAACTTCTCATGCATGTCCCCCCCCCCCCCCCCCCCCCCCCAAAAAAAAAAAAAATCTCATGCCTATATTGCACTATTTTTATTTAACGCTTCCCTTTTTTTCAGAGAAAAAAGAAAAAATAAATAAAAAGCCAACTTCTTAACAAGAAAACCATATTTACATTATACACTGTAGCACATTACCAGAAATGCTAATGTCCTCGGTGTTCAAGCAGCTACCAGCCAATTTTAAAGAATAAGAAATCCAATGAAAACCAAGTAATCAACTAATTGTTTTATTCAAATGGCAATTATGACCATACCACTATAGTTGGAGCCCATAAAATCCAGAAGACTGCAATGGAGAAATGGACACAAGTTTGCGCCCACGCCAATAACCATATCCTTTTATCTGTCAAACAAACAATTCATTGGCAATGAGAATATTTCCAGACAAAGTTTCTTGCCTAAAAAGACTTTTCCAAGATAAATGTAGTGGTGCAAACAAACATACGTAGAGTCAAACAGTCGGTAAATCCAAAAACTTAAGGCTAATCACAACTTGCAAAAAAAAGAGAAGAGTTTTTTCTTTACAGGAAACAAATCATCATTAATGTAAGAAAGTTAAGGTTTAAGTCAACAAATCACAAGAGGCAAAAAGATAATTATGCATTACACATCATAAGCTTTCCAAAATTTATTCGCTCACGAACAAAGAGCAAGTAGAGTAACTGATTTAACTAGAGTTGACAGCATTACTAAAGGATTTGCCGACTTATTTTGCAATTTTAAAATAGAATCTTTGTATTCGATTACACGGACTATTCATTCAACGAGTTCCACAGCTTTCACATGTCGTATAGCTACTTTGATCTACTGCAAAAGAAATGTCCACATTGCTCACACACGCACATGTATATATGTATAGAGAGAGACATTTAATTAGAAGGAAGACCCTATATAATTGGTAACACTCATTTTGTCTCTTCAACAGTATATCCTATATGCTACCCCCTAACTTTGACTCGTTTTGAAATTTATGATACTAGTTCACGAATCACGCCTCTATCTTTACTCCAGTTCATTAATTTTTGTACTACAAACTGTTTAAAGTGTTCTTACATTTTCTATAAGCTTAAGACAAGAGAGGGATATGCTTTTTACCACCACAGATATATGCATAAAATGATGCCCTATACTCCTTAAATGCTGCTGTTGATGGAGATTCTCTCCAACCCCGAGTTATAGAAATAATGCAGATAATTGCCAGCCACACAGCTGCCGTAGAAGGAGAAACTATATGTTGCTTTACACCAAGACCAACTACCCAATTTCCAATCATTTGACTTCCAATGAAGGATACAGACTCTGTGAAGGTCATTAACCAGAACATGTCATTCAGTGTATCTTGCCTCTGCTCTAGCTGCCAAGAATAACCATTGCCATTAGTTAGTAATTGACAACAATTTCAATATATGAGTATAAAGTGAATAGAACTCTTGTGAACCTTAAAACTAAAGGTCAAACACACGGAAAAAAAGTCAAATACTTAAAAAATTGCGGCATTAATTTTAAATTGTGTTTGGAAAAGTGAACAATATATTTCTCAACACAAACCTTGTCATGCTCAACTACAATCCAGGTCTCGAAACTGAACAAAAATATAGAATTGGTGAGAGAGAGACAGATACTCGCTAACCAAACACTCGGATGTGGAGTAAGTCTCTTCCATATGCCAACAAAAAGGTGGAGGGTGCAAAATGTTAAACAAAGTTTCTTGTGACCTCTGCACAAACAAGCAAAAACCGAACTTCAATAGTTTTTCATGACTTGAAACACGAAGTACTAAAGAAGAATTCCGCCTGAATGTCCATATCATTTCAAATATTACAAAAAATTACAACCAATTAAAAATTTTCACTATTATGAAACCTCTTCAATACAATTCAATAATACTCCAACTAAATTCGGGACTTTGATATATTCAAATGTTCACAATTCCACAAAATTGCAACCATTCCAACTATATGCCTTGAAGTGTATACTAAAAGGCCTAAATTTGAAAGATATCTAACAAGGAAAAAGAAGAATACTTACATCAAATCAGAGAGCACACCTAAGAAAGAGCCAAGGAAGATAGTGGCTGCAAATCCAACAGATAGAGACAGCACCATACGCTCCCTACTTACACCATAATACACCAACTCAAACTCTCCAAATGCCGACCACAGCCCTTCCAGCACTATTATAGAGAAGAGATTATGAGAAATTTACATACAGGCCTAACGAAAGTGAGATCAGTTCAAATTAGTCATCATAACACTTTCAACTCTCATATAGCAAAATCAACAGAAGTCACGGTCTATAATAACCATTCTATAGAAGAGAGAATGAGAAATTCCTTAAAAGACTACCAAAAGTGAGATCAGTTCAGTCATCTAGAACAACAGTGAAATTCTCGAATAGCAAAATCAATGGAAGTCACAATCTATAATATTGCGTACTTATTTATTACTATATCACTATTATACAGGAGAAAGTGAGAAATTACCTTAAAAAATAACAAAAGTGAGATGAGTTGAAATTAGTCATTTAGAACAAGACTTCCCATTCTCAGATAACAAAATCAATGGAAGTCACAGTATATAATAATCAATATTACGTACTCAATTATCACTATTAAATAGAAGAGAGAATGAGAATTTACATTAAAGACTAATGAAAATGAGATCGATTCAAATTAGTCATCTAGAATAACACCTTCAGTTCTCCAATAGCAAAATCAAAAAATTACATAATCACATAAAAGACTAACGAAAGTAAGGTGACTTCAAATTAGTCGAATAGAACAACAATTTCAACTCTCAATTAGCAAAATCAATGCAAGTCACAGTCTATAACAATTAATATTATCTACATCTACCAACACCTAATTTTAAAAGTTGAGAAGTGAAAATGCAGGTCAAAGGAGACTAACCTGAGGATAGAGAATAAATGAGAAGAAAATTCCTCTGGAAACGGAGAAACGAAGGAGGAAATGAGTGATCGAAAACAGTGGGGGTTCTGTTGGAGCTGGTAAAGTAAGGTAAGGAGAAGATTGAGAAGAAGCATGATACGAAGATGAGGATGTATACTGAGTGATTAGGCTCCCAAACATCACTTTCTATCACCACTCCCATTGTTTGGGAGAAAAGAAAGTGTCGAAGAAAATTTCTTCAGATCTCAAAATCTCGAACGAGAAGCACTAAAGAGAATTAGATGATCACTACTACTTCAAGGATTCCGCATTCGAAGGAGAAAGTGCTGCAACTGTCTCCGATCGCCTCCATTAGAGAGAGGAGAAGGTGATTTACTTCTTCTAATATTCGGACGGGCCCCGATATCGTCCTGGCCGGGTTATTACATCCCCACCCCTAGCTATATGGGCTTTTTGCAGCTCGACCAAGGCTTCTCACGAAAAAATTGTGTTTGTGTGTTTGATCACTTGTGAAGGTTTAAACTACGTTTGATGCGTCGAAGAGGTTGAAATACAACAATTTTAAGGGTTGTTTTTCACACAGATTATTTGATTTTATAATAATTAAAATCTTTTTTAATATTTTATAAATACACATTTTCGCTTCCTAACACTTAAAACACTCCTAATATTTCATTTAAGTTTAAGTTTAATTAATATTAATTTAAAAACATTTATCTCTCTCCTCGCTCTCTACAATTCAAATAACTAAATTAAATCACTCCACCCACCTCACAAATTTCATCTTTAATCTTCTTTTTTCAATTTCTTTTTTCACAAATGAACCGATTATTCATGACCCAGTTAAATGTAATACTACTACTAAATCTTATGTTGACAACTACTTGTAGCATGGTTCTCTTGTGAGAATATTCAAGAGAATGATTATAAAGGTTCACTCGATTTTTAGGAACTAATGGTGTTCATCGTACTCGGCCTAAAGGAATCGAGTAAAGCACACGTCACTCAGTTCTAAATAACTGAGTATAATTGGAAAAATGATCACTCGGTTCCTTTAGGCCGAGTCAGATTCACATTTTAACCCGATCTTCAGTTTCTAGCCCGAAACTTAGAATGGAAAGAAATATACTAGTTTGAAGAATTTTATAGTGAATGGGGCAGCCTTTTCCATTTTTAATTTAAAGAAATAAATTAAATCACTCCACCTGCCTTACAAATCTCATCTTTAATCTTCCTTTTTCAGTTTCTTTTTTCACAAATGAACCGATCATTCACAACTCAATTAAATGCAATGCTACTACTAAATCTTATGTTTACAACTACTTGTATCATGTTCTCACTCAATCTTCTATGAGAGTATTCAAGGGGATGATTATAAAGGTTCACTCAATTCTTAGGAACAAGTGGTATTCATCATACTCAGCCCAAATGAATTGAGTAAAGAACATGTCACTAAGTCCCGAGGAATCAAGTAGAATTGGAAAAATGATCAGTCGGTTCTTTTGGGCCGGCTATGATGAACAATACTCGATTCTTAGGAACCGAGTAAACATTCTTCGTGATATATATTTTTTTGTTTGTTTGTATCTAATTATTTATATAAATATCTTACTTCTTTTGGAGAGGGATAATGATTTGGATGGTGGTGGCAGTAGAAACGGTAGCGATGGTTGTGGAGAGGAATGATGAGGAAAAGGAAGAAGAAAAGGGTTTTTAATTAATAGGGTTAATAATCAATTTGGGTTTAAATGATTTAGAGTTATTAATTATTATAAATTTGAGTTTAATTAAAAAAAGTGTGAGTCAAATGTCAATAAAATAATTAAACATTTTTTGATAGGGGGTGTTAGAGAATCATATGGTGTGTGTTAATAGCAGTTTTCTAACTTTATCTTATCTCATGTTTGGTGTTCATTTGGATTGAATATCAGGACGAATTATTTATCCCACTAAAGTTTCTTATCCCATTAAGAAAATGATTAACGAATCCCACTAAAGAGTTGTGATTGTTTTATTATGTCTGGATATGATTACATAATCTAATCCAATTCTCTAATTCGACGCGTTAAATACACTATATATATTTCAACCACATGAATACATGTGACACCCCTTGTCTTAATTATAAGTTAATTATGAATTAGCGAGACTAAGTTTTTAGATCATGTGTTAGATTGAAATTTGACCAATCAAAGTATGGTGAATAAGTTGTAACTAGTATACGACATGTGTTGTTAGCCTTATTAGTCATTTAGTTGAGTTGAGTAAACTAATATATGGCTGGGTTGATCATAGAAAGTGGTAGTAGCATGTACTTGTCTTATGAGTTACTTTTGTGTTGGCAAGTAATTACGTGGTCAATGATGTATGTGTTTTATTTGTTAAATATTAGCAAAACATCTAGTGGCTTAATTCTGTGTTTTACTTGATATATATGTGTTTATATTGTATTTGAGTTGCATATAGTATATGTAAATTTGTTGTGGTGGCTAATTGATCCGTAGATAAATTGACACATGCAAACCTTGAAAATATATATTTTAATATGTTTAAATATTTTTGATACTTGACTTAAGAGTTGTGGTTTGATGGAGGATTAGTTTTAAAGCGGATTCGAGATATTATAATCTATTTGAGTTAAAAAATATTAAAATATAAAGTTATAAAAATCTAGGGTTATAATAATAACTTTTTGAAAGTGTAGGGTAGATATTGTAATTATGCAAAACTCTTATCTATCTTTTTGTCCAACTGACTAAGGTCGGTTTAATTGTCTGTTTCTTCACACAAAATTTACGGAGAAAAAACGAGCCATTTCTATCCCTTTCTTCTTAATCCGTACATACCTCTAAACCCACAAATTTATTTGGCTTAAAATTAGTAATACATGTTAGGTGTTTGTTTAAGATTTCGACATGAAAATTATTTTATGCATCGAAAACTTTAATTTGTATTGAATATTATTTAGTAATTTTGACTATATAGACCAACTTAACTTCGATCTTATATGCTCCATGGAAATTGAGGTATGAATTATTAGCTCAATATTTTTATAAATGTTGCATAATTTTGTATTGATTAGTATTAAAAATATATATTTTGAAACATATTGATAAGATATTAGTTTTATTGCATTAATTGGTTACGAAATATTATAATAGTTTATATGTGGGTATGATGTAGTTTTGAAGAATATAAATTTATAGAGTAAATGACTCATTTGCACTTCGAACTTTGTACAAGGTTTCAAATTGCACCTCAAACTTTAATTTGTTCCGCTTTAGGCTCCAAATTTCAAAAAGTGGCTTTAAATGTAAACCTCGTTAACATTCCATCCATTTTCTAACGGAAGATACAAAAGAAGGGGCATAAAGATAAATCATCTTCTTCTTCTTCTTCTCATTCTCCTTCTTCTTCTTTTTCTTCTTCTTCTCATTCTCCTTTTCCTCATTTTGGTAACCCGTGTTTTAAAAAATTGCATTTCTCGTAAAATGGATCTAGGAAGCCGAAAAAACCAGCTTATGCAAAACATGAATATGGATAGAATTAGAAGTAGAAGAAGAAACAGTTCAGTCGTCGGAGAGTTAGCGAGCAGTGTCGTCGGACCCAATGTGTAGATTTTTCGATCGAACCAGAAAGTTTAATGGGCAATTTTAACTTTTCCATGTTGGCTACAATCACCGCATTACAGGGAGGGGTACGCAGAGGAGAATAGAAATGGCAACGGGGCGATTTTGCTTAAACCCGAAACCGAACCGCATTCTTTTATCTTGAACCGAAATCGCACCGAAACCGCAACGATTTTTTTTAATTCGAAACCGATACAAATCAATTTACGGTTAACCGATTCAAACAGCCTCACCCAGAATAACCATTATTTTAAGCAAAAAATAAATTTTAGACATTAAATCTAGACACATAATTAAACTTCAAACAAATTAAGTTTCCATTCTTCAAAAATAATATATATATTTTTATATAAAATAATATTTATATATATATATATATATTCGGGGCGATTCGGAGCGATTTTTTTAAAAAAATCGAAATCGAAACCGAATCTGTAGCGATTTTTTAAAAAACCCAAAACTGAACCGGTCTAAAAAAAATTGCCCTGAAACCGCTCCAAATAGATCGGATCTGTTCGGTAACCCTGCAGGTTGGTTTTTTTTTCCACCCCTAGAGGAGAAGTGTATCGAAGTAGTACAGCAGTAAAAATACGAAAATCAGTCGCATTTGGCAAGATGATTTCAAAATAAAATGGTGAAAATCGGTGATTGAGGAGTATGATCGGCACCTGACCTATTTGAGTAATAAATCGCGCATGTACACACCTATTTGGCCATTTGATCCAGGAGAGAATTCCTGAAAAAAATAAAATAACGCCCCTTAATGGAAAATGTATCTTTTCCGCCTTTTAATGGGTTCGATTCCTAAAAAAAATAAAATAACGCCCCTTAATGGAAAATGTATCTTTTCCGCCTTTTAATGGGTTCGATTTCTTAATTTGATTTCCCAGGTAATTTAATTCCAGCAACTTCCTTAGAACAAAAAAATTAAGCACAATTAAGGAGGAGGAAAAAGAGGAGGAGCAGAAGAAGAAGAAGAAGAAGAAGAAGAAGAAGAAGAAGAAAGAATTACCCTTATGCCCCTTTTTTTGCATATTCTGTTAGAAAATGGACGAAATGTTAACGGAGTGGGCATTTAAAAGAAGAAGAAGAATTACCTTTATGCCCCTTCTTTTGCATTTTCCGTTAGAAAATGAATGGAATGTTAACAAAGTGGGCATTTAAAACCACTTTTTGAAATTTGGAGTGTAAGGTGGAACAAATTGAAGTTTGGGGTGTAACTTAAAATCGGGTACAAAGTTTGGGGTGCAAATGGGTCATTTACTCAAATATATATATGGGTTTCACAATTTTTTCTAAAATACTTGTTGGTGCTAAAATCTAGAAGGGTATTTCAGACCACACAATCAAATAGTTGTATTGAATGATTGGAATAATAAAGATGTAAAGAATCTGAGAGTGTCAAAGATGTATAGAGGAGGTTGGCCTCGTATGGAGATACGGGTTAGTCCTCCTCTGTGGAATAGAGTTAGGAGCTCGGTTTGCCTTGTATTGATCACAGAGAAACAAGTGTTACAAACTCAAATAAGCCTCTCTAATTACTTTATATTCACAATGTCATGATAGGAGTGTGCTCAGGCTATACAAGTGTTGGCTTCTCTATTTTAGGAGCTCTACTGAGTGTTCTGAGCTCCTATTCTTTTTCTCATCACCTTACTATTGAATGTTGGATTCTTTTGTTATGTTGTTGGGTTGAGCTTGGTTGGTTGAAGAAGTAAATCCTTCTTGTATATATATGATTGGAGGAAACGTGTGGCTAAAGCTCTTAAAGCAGGTCTGGAGCCATACTGTGATCATTACCAACTCTGACCTTGCTTCTCCATGAATTTTGGTGCATTAAATGCAGTTGGTGTGCATTTAATGAAGGTGAGGAGAGTTATATGCGCTCTGTAGAGCAGGTGGCAGTCGTCCATACTTATGCAAACCACTCTGGCAGAGTGGTTGGGCGAAAGGGAGCTCTAGAGCTAGTCAAAAGAGCTCTGTGGCCCGAGCTTCACAATTTTCCGTTCGTAATCAAGTCTCGAGCAGGTACTTAATTCTTAAGGGGCTCTATCCTCCTTATAGTGAACCAACAGGGCACTTCTGAGCCCTTCACGTTGGTGCAGGTTCGATGGCTGGCGTGGATGAGCATGTGTTAGCTCGTGATTAGCGGGGTAAATTGGACTAATAATTTTCACCATCAATTGCCCCTATCCTTGTCATTTAGCTTAGAGGGGCTGATTAGCGAGGATAAAAGCTCTTGTTCAGTTCCAAAAGGAGTTTCGAGCTCCGTTTGATGGATGACGTGGGGTACGAGCTCCTTGGAGAGGTCAGGTTTGGCGTATACATCGGATCTGGTGGATATCCTAAACACTGAGGTCTCTGACCCAATTCTACGACCTGCCTTTTGACCCCGAGCTCTTCGATATGATTGTTACTGTTTTGATGAGGTCGTACGTGGCCGTTCTGTATTCCTTAGAGAAAGTGAAAACGTGTGGAAGTGAGTCTGTGAGTGGACAATTAAGGCTTTGAAAAGACACTTAACTTCTCCTACACACCTTACATAACCTTCTGCCTTAGGAGGGATTTTTACTTTTCATTTCTCATTCTTTTGAACCTTAGGCACTTTAGAGCTCTCAAAGCCTTTACTCTTCCTGCTTTCTTCTATTTTGACTTACAAACACCCTTCAAAAAATTCTTTTAAGAGGTTTTCGAGTGTATCCTTGGAAAACTTCGTCAAGTTCATTCCCCATTTCGCACCTTCTTCTCCTCTCCATATCTTAATAATACTAATGGATCACTTCACCAACCAGACTCAGGGCCAGAAGATCCCTCCAAACACAGAACAGGGCTCCTCTATGGGGATGCCCTAAACCCCATCGTTGACGTGAGGTCTATAGAAATCCTAGATAGTGAAGGAGAGTTGGTTTGTGTCTGTCTTCCCTCTTGCGTGTCTAATGACCTAAAAGCCATCAAGAAATACTCAGAGTACCTCAGCTCGCTAGCCAGTTTTCGTTTCCCATCGACTTTTTCTGCCTTCAACATTCCAATCTTCAAGAGGAAATACCAGATACTTGACTCAGTCAAGATTAGGGCGGCAGATCCGAAAAAGAGAGCTTGTTATTACAGACCTGGAGAGGTCTACTTCTATGAGGCTGCCTTTGAGCATGAGCTGAGGTTCCCAATGGATGATCACGTGAGGGAATTGCTAGCGACTATGGACCCTGCGCCTGCACATGTTAGCCCCAATATGTGGTTCTGTCTGATAGGGTCGGTGTTGATCTTTAGGGCTATTTCTGTTGGGAGCCACGACATCACCATTGAAGAGTTCATCTCCCTCTTCCAGCCCAAGGATAGCGTTAGGAAGAACAAAGGTGTCTTCAATTGCCCCACGAGGTCAGGGGCTTCAAAGATCATTTACGGCCTCCCTGACCGCATTCCCAACTAGAAGAAGTGGTTATTCTTTGTCTCAGGGAAGGACTGAGAGCATGACTTAAGGGGTCCCAGTATCCATGACCTTAAACGCTGGCTCTCGGAGCCAGACTCTATTTGTAAGTTTATTCTCCAGCGTTAAATAACTCTTTATTTATTCTCATGCTAGAGTTTATAACTTCCCATTCTTTTATATATTTCACAGTTAAAGAGATGAAGCCTGATTTGGTAAAGACATCCTGGATGGAGGATGCTAAAGATTTCTTTCTCAAACATTATACCGATATCGTAGCTCCTAGAATGATGTGGAGGTACGGACTAGGTCCCAGGCCCATCGATACTGAGCCCAACGTCCTTATCGTGGAGGACCTTCCTCCTTTGGACGTGCTCTTGCCTTCTGAGAGAAACGACCCAGGGCTCAAGGCTTCAAAGTCCATTTAACAAGGAGGCAGTGACCAAGGTCCTGAAAGTTTCGTAGTCATCAAAAAGACTAGAGCTGAAGCTGGTGCTCCACAAGAGGGAAATCAAGAGAAAATTCGACATGTTTCCCCCGAGGACAGGGTTTTGGTCGTGGCCCCCCTCTAGCAGGTGCCCGTGGTGCCCAGGAAGAGTAAGTCTTCCATCTTTCCCATTGGCTTTTCTTTTTGAACTCTGATTGTAGCTTTTGATTCTTACTAACTTTGATCTTCTTTTCTTCTTTCCTCAGCCCTGGTATTCAAGGTGAATACTGATAAGATAATTAAGAAAAGGATTGCGCTGGCTAGGGGCTTGCCTTCTTCGAAGAGGTGTAAGGGACCTGATAAAGTTGGGGAGGGCATTTCAAATCTGCCTAAGGCCCACCACCCAGCCCAAACGGTTGTCGCCAAACCTAGCAGCTCCTAACTAGAAAATGTACAGAGCTGGGTGGATTTTATGAATGCCCCACTAGAGGACCTCCATCTCCTTAGCCCAAAGAAAATGACCTTAGAGAGGAAGAGGGCTCTAGAGGATAGTGCCCGCAGCCCAACTGATAAGAGCTCCGTAGGTGTTGAGGAGCTCGGGGTAGAGGAAGATTAAGTAGTTATAACTGAGGCCAAGGATGTCCCTAAGCAGACTTTTAGACCTGGGAGACCTGATGAGCATATGCTTGATCCTAGTGCTCAGGGCAACTCTGCCTTCTTTGTCCAAGGTTATTCCCTCCCTCCTCTATCCCATAAGGTGCTGAAGCAGGCAAGGGAACGGGGAACGGGGAACGGGCTCATTAGCTAGCTCCTTTAGCCTTCACATGAGTCAGGTATGTGTATTTTCATTCCGGGCTCCGCTTTTCGAGTTCTTTGAGTATACTTTGTCTCTTTCACTTCTTTGCAGACCATGAACCCCTTTTTCTCAACCTCCACTTGGCTCAGAAGGGCTCCAGCGCTGTGGCTAATTCAACTATCCAAGAAGAACTCACCAGGATGCAGAACGAGCTTTATGTTACTAAGAGTAACCCGGAGAGAGAAAGAGAGAGAGAGAGCTGATAACGATAAGAAAGTCATGCTAGACCAGCTAACTAATGCCTTGTCGAAGACAGAAGGTTTGAAGAGCAAGGTTGACAACTTCAACAATATGTTCGCTCGACTGGAGTCTGCATACAAGACATTAGGGCAAAAGCATGAGGCCACGAAGCAGGAGGATTTTAGTCTTAAATCTAAGCTGATCAACGCCAGGAGATACCTTCAAGCCGCTGGGTCTACGCTTGAGGTAACCCAAGGGTCCGCAGAGCTGGAGCGCAAAGGAGGGAATACATTAAGACAGTTCTAAGTAGCAACCAGGCTTGACTTTCTGACCTGAAAAAAGAGCTAAAAGAGCTGAAGGAGTCCCTTCCTGCTATATAAGAACCTAGGTCGTTGAAGATTTTTGTGGCTCTAAAAGCCCTCTTTTGAGGATCTCTGACTCTTTCGTGACCGGCTTCTACAAGTGCAAGGAGCTAGCTCTGCAAAGGCCCAAGGAGCTAGAAGCTCCTTCAGAGATCGATGTGACTCCTGAGTTGGAGGCCAAGATCGCGGAGAAGAGATCTGATGCTCTTGCTGTGCTGCAGTTGATCAGAGCTGAAGAGCCTAATGTGCTAACCAAGTGGGAGACTGGCAAACACTCATCTTCAAGGTCTGATGAAGGAGCTGGTGATGGGGTTGAATAGTAGATTTGATATGGCCCCTTCATCTCTTATATATAAATCTTAGGACCTTTGTAATCAATTTCTTTATCAATGAAATGAATTATTTTCGCCTTTAAAATTGTCTGTTACTTGTCTTATTTTCCTTTAATTATTGTCTTTTTCTTTTATCTAAGTTGTCATATGAGATGTAATGAGCTCTGTTGATGCCCTAATGCCCTGACAACTTAGAAAAAAGTTAATCACGGTTAAGCAAAATAAACAAAATGACTCAAGAGAGGTCTTTGCCATATTCACAAGAGGTTAAGGACCTGTAGCTCATTGAACTGATTGCTCTTGGGTCTCTTAGCGTGAAATGGAATTTTTGTTACTTTGGTTAAAAATTCTCAGATGTCACCTAGACTCCTCAATGTGTAAATGTGTTCATGGAGCCACTAGTTACTACACCGACCTCTTTGTGAGAGGAATTTTACAGTTCTCAATTGGCCTGTATTTAGGTCCTTTTATGCTTGGTGACTGACCTATATGGTGATAGGAATTTTTGCGAGGTCCTTAGTGTTAAAAAAGGAAAATTTGTTCTTTTTGGCTAAGTCTTGAGTAGAGTCTTGCCCCTTTCTGACTTAGGCAATTTTGATAATTTCCTCATTTGTTAACAGGCCTCTTCAATTGAAAAATTGGCCTCTCTATCAGGGTTTTTTTTTACAGAGTGCAAGTGTGCTTCTTGCGAGCTGAACACTTACTAAACTGACATCCTTGTGAGAGATTTTTTTTATAGAGTGCAAGTGTGCTTTTTACAAGCTGAGCACTTACTAAACTGGCCTCTTTGTGAGAGTTTTTTTTTAACAGAGTGCACTTTACAAGTAATAAAGTACCAAAGAAAATTTATTTTATATACATTTCCTTGGAAACAACTATCACAAAAGTACACTACATTTCAGCTTAAGGGTAGTATCTATTGAGGTATTCTATGTTCCATGGTCTCATGAGCTCCATGTCATCTACAGTCCTTAGATAGTAGGTATCAGGTCGGCTGACCTTGGTGACCACATAGGGACCTTCCCATTTAGCAGCGAACTTGCCATGCTCAGAAATCTTTGTTATCAAGGTGACTTTTTAGAGTACCAAATCGCCAACATTCAGACTTTTATACTTGACCCTTTTGTTGTAACTCTTAACCATGCTTATTTTGTAGGCATCTTCTTTGATTCGAGCTTGTTCTCTTTTTTCTTCGATAAGGTCTAAATTGGCTAGCAGGCCTTTATTGTTACGATTTGGATCATGATGGTTGATTCTGTATGTGGTTACCCTCATTTCCACTAGAATAACAACTTCGGTTCCATAGGTCAGAGAGAAAGGAGTTTCGCCAGTTAGACGTTTGATAGTGGTTCGGTAGGCCTACATAATTAACGAGAAGACTTCAGACCAATTTTTCTTGGCATCATCGAGTATCTTCTTCAATGAGCTCAGTAGGATTCTGTTGGTGACCTCTGCCTGACCATTGGCTTGGGGATGGACAGGGGAGCTGTAATGATTTTCAATCCCATGTCATTCACAGAAGTCCCTGAAGAGATCGTAGTCGAATTGCTTCCCATTTTTTGTGATCAACACTTTTGGCAGACCAAAAAGGCTGATAATGTTTTTCCATATGAAACTCTGGATTTTTATGGTG
The DNA here is from genome assembly GCA_021464415.1 of Lonicera japonica. Taxonomy (NCBI): domain Eukaryota; kingdom Viridiplantae; phylum Streptophyta; class Magnoliopsida; order Dipsacales; family Caprifoliaceae; genus Lonicera; species Lonicera japonica. Next base: position 15,138,742 of record CM038469.1, read on the forward strand.
GTGATAGTGGTCAGTGCTTCTGCCTCAGCCCACTTGGTGAAGTAATCAATTGCTACCACCGCAAATTTGGTTTGTCCTTTGCCTAAGGGGAAAGATCCAACTATGCCATGCCCCACTGAGAGAAGGGCTAAGGGCTGCTAACGGGGGTCATGAGTTATGTTAGGAGCTGCTGAATGTTGGCAAGTCGCTGGCACTTGTCACACTTCCTTACCAGCTCTTTGGCGTCTTGCAAGATAGTGGGCCAAAAGTGGTCCTGTTTACTGACTTTAAGGGCTAGTTAGTGAGCTGGTGGATGACCTCCGCACATACCTTCGTGGATTTCTAACAGTGCTGTCTGGGCCTAGTGAGGATGTAGGCAGAACAAAAATAGGAGGACGTACCCCCTTTTGTACAGTGTCTCTTCAACGACCATGTACCTGTTGAAAATGTATTTTATCCTTTTAGCCATCTTCTTGTCTTCGAGAAGAGCTCCGCTCGTGAGATAGTCCAGAATTGGGCCGATCCAACACTTACAGACTTATACTGGGGCTGTGTCGAGCTCTATGATCTCATCAATAACCTTTTTTTCCAAATACTCTACATAAACACCATTCGGCACCTCCGTGGATGAGGCAAGCTTAGCCAAGCGATCTGCTTTGTTGTTCTGAGCTTGGGGGACCTTGATGAAGACTAGGTTCGAGTAACTCTGAACTGTTGCCTTAGACTTGGCCAGATAGGCAGCCATGTGATCTTCTTTAGCCACGTTGTGGCCAAGTATTTGGCCAACCATTACTGTGGAGTCATTGTAGACCACCATTTACCTTGTCCCGAGATCTGCAGCTATTCTTAGTCCTGTAATAATGGCTTCGTATCCAGCCTCGTTGTTAGAGGCTTTAAAGAGGAATTTGAGAGCTATTTCTAAGCTATTACCTTCAAGGGTGATCAGCAACACACCAGCACCAAATCTTTGTAAGTTGGATGCCCCGTTTGCGTAGAATATTTATATAAGAATTTATGGTCGCAAGTTTAGAGAGGTGGGGCTCGAGGTGCTTGGGTCAACAGGTGGTAGCAATTTCGGAGGCTCAGTAACTAGCTCGTCATTGTACATGAACTCTTCTATGAAGTCCGCTACGGCCTGTCTTTTGATAAATGTCCGAGGTTTATAACTGATCACGAACTGTACGAGCTCTATAGCCTAGATAACTAACATTCCCAATTGCTTTGGCTTGTCAAGGATTATTCATAGGAGCTGGTCAGTGAGTACATCAACAGCATGGGTCTAGAAGTAGGGTCTCAATTTTCTGGAAATAATAAGGAGGGCGTAAGCCAGTTTCTCTAACCTTTGATAGTTCAGCTCGGTAGCGTGTAGAGCTCTACTCGTGTAATGGACAGGAAGTTGTGCCCCTTCCTCATCTCTTATTAATGCTAAGCTAATTGCCATTCGGGAAATTGCTAGATATAAACTCAAAATCTCCTATTTCTTTTGTGAACTAAGAAGGGGTGGAGTTCCAAGATGCTACTTGAGTTGCTGGAAGGCCAGCTCACACTCTTCCATCCATTTGAAGGCCTTCTTGAGGGTTTTAAAGAAGGGGTGGCACTTGTCAGTTGCTCTGAAAATGAACTTGTTCAAAGTTGCCACCCTTCTTGCCAAACTCTAGACTTTTTCGACTTGGATGGAGATCTCATGTCAATAAGGGCTTGTATCTTCTCGGAATTGGCTTCAATTCCCCTCTAAGTGAACATAAAGCCTTATAATTTCCCCCATTTACTCCAAAGGCGCACTTGGCTGGATTGAGGGATATGTCATTTTGTCCAAGTATGGCAGAGGCTTTATTGAGGTCAGCCATATGATTTGGGGCTCTAAGACTCTTAACCGACATGTTGTCAACGTAAACCTCCATGTTTTTACCTATTTGGTCCTTGAATAGATCGTTTATGAAACTCTGGTATGTAGCTCTAGCATTCCTTAGACCAAAAGGCATAACCCTGTAACAGTATGTGCCCTCATTGGTGATGAAGGAGGTATTCTCTTCATCTTCTATAGCCATTCTGACTTGATTATAACTAGAATAAGCGTCCATGAAGCTTAGCATTTCGTGGCCCGTGGTCACATCCACGAATTAATCAATCTTGGGGAGTGAAAAACTGTCCTTCGGGCAAGTCTTGTTGGGGTTTTTGAAGTCTACACATATTCTCTACTTTCCACTGTGCATTTTCACTAGAACCACATTGGAGAGCCACTTGGGGTAATGGACATCCCTTATGAAACTATCTCAAAAGAGCTTCTGGACCTCTTCTTTGGCCGCTAAGTTTCTTTCGGCAGCAAAATTCCTCTTCTTCTGCCTTATAGGCTTGAAAGTCGGGTCGGCGTTCAGTTTGTGCACCATGGCCTCTGGATTTAGCCCTTTTATGTCATCGTGGGACTATGTAAATATATTAGCTTTAACTCGTAAGCCAATACATAGCTCTTCTTTAATTTCTAGGCCAAACTGATCATTGATTTTTAAAATTATGTCGGGCTGTGAAGGGTTTAGAATTAGATCTTCTAAGTCTTTTACTGGTTCACCATGAAACTCTTTCTTTTTGTCCTTGGGGTCTAAAGTGTTAATCTCCCATTTTTTTGAGTCGTCAGGCCCTTCCGCATAAATTGATTCTTCCACAGTCGTGACTTCGAGCTCAACGACTGTAATGTCTGCGGTTCTGACCTCTTTTAGAGTCCCGAACTGGCAGTACTAAGCTTGCACCTGATTTTATCTAACCTCCCCGACTCCATGGGGGGGGGGTAGGGAATCTCATAGTTAGGATACAAGTCTAAATGGCAATGTTGATTTCATTAAGCGTACCCCTGCCGAGGATAGCATTATAATGGGGAGCTCTATCTAGTACCAAGAACTCAACGATAGTGGTGATTTGCTTTGGAGCTATACCCAGAGTTACAATGAGCTTGATGGTTCCCAGAGACTTAGTCTTCTCCCCTGAAAAACCAACCAGGGTGACCATCAAAGGGGCCAGGTGCTTTGTGGTGAGACCCATGGCCTTGAAGGCACTGTAGTACATGAGGTTGGAGATAGCCCCTGTGTCTATGAGAATTCTGTGGACATTGTGATTGCCTACCATCGCCGTCACTACTAAAGGGTTGTCGTGTGGGAACGCTACCCCATTCATGTCTTCATCAGTAAATACGAACTCCTTGACATCATAGTTCACCATTTTGGTAAGCCTGAAACTGAGGTACTCTGCCTTTGAGCTTGAGGACTTGGCTTGCCTAATGTAGGCCTTTCTAGACTGTTGCTATTTTCAGAGTAAGAGAAGCCCCTCTCGATCATGAAGATCTAATTCTCGTGTTCTTTTCTTTTGGCTTTTAGGGGAGTCTCTTCTTCTTGTCCACATACTGTCAGAGCTGTCCTCTTTGAATTAGTTTTTTGATCTCTTCCTTCAGCTTCCAGCAATTATCTGTCTCATGGCCATGGTCCTTGTGGTACCGGCAGCACTTCGTCGTGTCCCTTTTCTTCTCAGAAGTCTTCATCTTTCGAGGTTCTGGGACCAAGCCTGGTTTAGCTGGGCATATACCTTACCCAAAGGAGTTGTTAGAGGAGTGAATTATTGGCGAGCTCTGCCCTCACTTGGTTCGGACTTGTTAGATTCCTTTTTACCCTCTTTTTCTTGACCGCGGGGTGGGCTGTGCCCTCTTTGGTGCTTGGAAGAGGACAAGAGGGCTGATAGGCCTGACAGGTTCCTTTCTTATGGGGTTTCTTCCACGCCAATCTTCTTGTTGACCTCGTTTAGAAGCTCGAACATGGTCTTCGGGGCAATTCTCGCTAAAGTCATGAGGCAGTATGGGGAGCTTACCCCTTCCATAAAGGCTGCCACTATCACACCTTCATTTAAATTTGTGACCATGAGATTTTCTTGGTTAAAACGGCAGGTGTATTCCTTCAGGCTCTCTGTAGACCTTTGTTTTACGGTGAAGAGGTGAGTAGAGGACTTAGACTGCTTTTGAGTTCCCAGGAAGTGCGAAACGAACTTAGTACCGAGCTCTAAGACTCTAGCGTCGAGAGTTTGAACTTCTCAGGGACCTGGCAGCTCTGAATGTGCTCTGCAAATGGTGATTTGAAATCTCTTACCAAAGCTGCTGCCGAGCTCCGACCAAAGTGGCCCATGGTCTTCATCATTTTAGCCAATTGGGTCTTCATTCTTGATATTAGCCTTTTTTCAACCTCTTCGATGGATTCTCTATGCGATATTCTATCAAATACGGATCTTCAAGGTTTGACCTCCACCTCTCGCTCAGATACCCGGGTTAATGGGAGGGGAGGTAGGCCTCTGCTTGGACTTTGATGTCTCGAAGCTTCATTCGAGCGCCTCTTGCGAACCACGTTCACCCATTGATCTCTTGCTGGTGGGGGAGGAAGTGTAGCCAAAACTTCTTCATAGGAGGTCTCCCTAGTGGAGCTAGAAAGGTAGGATTTGAGCTCACAAGTTCTACTACGACTCCCCTAGATCCTCTGCTACGGTCTCCAAGCCTTTTCTCTTACTGGGACTCGTGGAAGGGATTGGGCGAACATCAGCAGATGCAGAGGCTGAAACCTACCTGCTTTTTTAGCTGACCGGGGGACTTTCTCTTTAAGCTAAGAGCCTGTCGATTCGGACTTGAAGGGCAGCTTGTCACTCTTGTAGGGCCAGTATATGGTCTAGTTGAGTTTGTCTAAAAGACATAGTGATTTTTGGATGCTTTTTAGCTTTTGAAAAAGTATGTGACTTTGAAAAATTGTATTTCCCATAGACGGCTCCAAACTATTAGTGCACAAATCTAGAAGGATATTTCAGATCACACAATCAAATAGTTGTGTCGAATGATTGGAGTAATAAAAATGTAAAGAATCTGAGAGAATCAAATATGTATAGAGGAGGTTGGCCTCGTTCGGAGATACGGGTTAGTCATCCTTTGTGGAATGGAGTTAGGAGCTCAGTTTACCTTGTATTGATCACAAAGAAACAAGTGTTACAAACTCACATAAACCTCTCCAATTAATCTATATTCACAATGTCATGATAGGAGTGCGCTCATGCTATACAAGTGCTGGCTTCTCTATTCTAGGAGCTCTACCGAGTGTTCTGAGCTCTTATTCTCTTTCTCGTTTTCTTGCTATTAAATGATGTATTTTTCTGTTGTTGTTGGGTTGAACTTGGTTGGTTGAAGAAGTAAATGCTTCTTTTATATATATGACTGGAGAAAACGTGTGGCCAGAGTTCTCAAAGCAGGTCTGGAGCTATGCTTTGATCATTACCAACTCTGACCTTGCTTCTCCATGAATTCTGGTGCATTAAATGTAGTTGATGTGCATTTAATGAAGGTGATGGAAGTTATGCGCGCTCTGCAGAGCTAGTGGCAGTCGTCCATACTTCTGTAAACCACTCTAGTAGAGTGGTTGGGCGAGAGGGAGCTTCAAATCTCGTCAAAAGAGCTATCGGGCCCGAGCTTCACAATTCGCCGTTCATAATTAAGTCTCGAGCAGGTACTCAATTCTTAAAGGGCTCCATCCTTCTTACAGTGAACCAACAAGGCTCTTCCGAACTCCTCACGTTGGGGTAGGTCCCATGGTTGACGTGGACGACCACGCGACAGCTCTTGGTTGGCGGGGCAAATTAGACTAATAATTTGCACCATCAATACTAGTTTTGTGATGTATAGTAAAAGTTATAATTTTTAATAAAAAGTAGTAAAAATATATAAATTGGATGTTGGAAATGATTATACATCATAATTTGTCAAGAAAGATTTAATTGATATTGATTAAAGAAATTTTGGTAAAACGGTTATATGCGAGAGAATGAGATATTGCATATTGTACACAAAAAATTGTAAAATGTGAAATTAAGTCCATTGCATAACACAATACAACACGTAGCACTTGGTTGTGCTTTATATTGTCTTCAAGACTCAGTGTATTTGATAATATTATGATGATGAGATTAAAAGAAATAAAGCATAGCATATCTATTATATTATATTGACAATATAGGAATCTTTATATTGTCTGGTGGTCTTTTGAAAGCATCAATTATGTGTATATTATTATCAGCATTTTGTTTAGATCGTTGACAATTTCAATATTATGTATGTATCATCTATTGTGATTATATTATGCGAGATTGTGTTATTATTAGTGTTATACTAGTATGAAAATGTACCATTGGGTTGAAAATCCCTAGACTTCTGGAGGGTAAGTAAAATGTCGTGCAGCCGAGAGCCAACGGTGTGTAGTACAAAATCTAAATAACAGCATTAGCACTAGTTACTTTGTAGGACAAAGTGGTCCTTGGTATGTACTTGTGAAAGACATTTTGTTATTTCAGTATCAGTGTGAAAGTATAATTTATTTGGCAGGATATGATTGACTGCTATTTATATATCAGATATGATTATTCTAGATTTCTCTATTGGCATCAGACTTTGTATATATGTCCATAGAGATGGATGCAATTATTTTTTAGGCAGAGATCTTCTGACAGGTGGTATGGTATGAGCATGTCATACATGGCATGGCATGCTTTACTTGCATTAAGTAAATTTTTTCAGTGTATAATATTGCAATATAAATGATAAAAAAAATTAAATGAATATTTTTTGTAAAATTATATCATTATTTATGACTACTAAATGTTAGGTTCACCTCGTTTTAAATGTATATATATATGTACCAAGGCTGACGTAATGAGTACGGAGTTATCGGGTTTGAGTTAAGTTCACAGTATAGTTCTTTGATACCAACTAACTATGTTAGTTTTGTATTGATATTACTATGGGGTATGCTACGGCATATCTAGTTGATATATATATATATATATATATATATATATATCACTTTATATTCTCGTTGTGTTGTATATTAAATTGTGTACGTGAAATACTTTATATTTGCTATGAATAAATATATTGATGACTGCATGTGACACGCGATGATGTGTCAAGTTGATATGATGTGCAGTATGTACATAAAAGATAGAAATATTATGATGTAAATATTTTTGTTGTATGAAATATACATTGAGTTATTTTTTATAATGAATTATAAAACATATTTATAGGCTAAACATTTAATTATATGAGAGAGACACGTTTAGATTATTAACTTAGCTTCTTTAGAAGAAAAGATATATGGCACTTATATTTGAGTTTCGATGTGACGATTGGTTTTAATTGGCACATTAAACGTACAATAACTAAGTCTGTTGTTTTTAATCGAAAATGGCATCATACAACATTATTTATATTTATTATTTAATTGACCTATTTTAATTAATTTAAAATGGGTTAGTGACTCCCTTGAGTTCTAATAGTGTCGTTAATACGCAAATTGGGACTGGGTGTTACACATATGCTACTTAAATATAAGTAATTTTAAAAAAAAATAGAAATAATAACTAGTAGAATAGTTAAAAGTTTTATTATCCTTGTTTATGCTACGGTGTAATTCTTTTTGTAAAATTAAAGCTCGCAAGGTTAAAATTATAATTCTAAAAATTTTACACGGTTTTAATTGTCTTGCCTATTTAGATAATAATAATAATAATAATAATAATAATAATAATAATAATAATAATAATAATAATAATAATAGATAGTGAAAAGATTGTTTTGCTAGAAAAAATTGTAGGACGTAGATTAAATTTTTTGATTTATTCATCTATTTATTTTTTGTAGAACCAAGTGCACAATGGAAAATAAAGCAATCGAATTACTTTATTTAATACAAATTAAGCAGGCAAAAACATTTTAGGCTCCGTTTGATTGCAAAGATGGAAAATGAAAATAAATTTAGTTAGTTTATGTAAAAAGATAGAAAATAAGGTGAGGGATGTTGCTCATTTTATGAGTATATATCCTCCATCCTTCTATATTTTTGGTGGAAAATTTTTACTCACCATCAAGCAAAGAAAATTTCTTCATGGAAAAACTTACAAATCATGAGGATATCACTTCTATCACTCAACTTATTTTTCATCTTTTCATCAAAACTAACTCAATTTATTTTCTTTTTCCACGTTGCAATCAAACATAGCCTTATTTACTAGAAGGAAAAAACTTACAAAACTTTTTTCCAATTGATTCTTTATTCCATTCCTATTCCCAGTTGAATCAAACACCGGCATGACATCGTAGATGCTAGGAAAAAAAACTTTTAAAGAATTAATTATACTTATTCCATTCCCAAAACTTGAAGCAAACGAGCCCTAAAAGTAATTGTTTTATAATGAGCATGTATTTTAATATTTTTGGGACTCGTTTGGTTCCGCAAATTATCTTATTTATAATTGTTCTATTATAAAAAAACTTTAATTCTATAAAAAAATTGCGGTGTTATTTTTTTCACATAAACTTATATAGTATTTATAAGTTATGTAATTTTAACTAGTGTATATATATTCTTATTAATATCTTATGTATTAACTTAAATTTATGACTTTATATTCATTTTTGTGACTAAACGATCAAATTAGATCATTCAAGAATTAAGCAATTTTAAATTGTCAATTTGTAAATTGGAAGTCAACCAAACTGGAACATACGTAAATGGGAATATTTTGGGCAGATGAACAAAAAAATAGAGGATCAATCTAAATAATCAAAGGTGATTTTAATTTCACCCACTAAATTATTCTTGTCCCCCCCCCCCCCCCCCCCCCCCCCCCCCCCCCCCCCCCCACCCCCATCTCACGGTTCTTGATTGTTCAAAAATATTAGGTGTAAATAAAGACACCCTTTACTAATTATTATATGGGGTGAATTGAAAGAAACTTTAAAAATTTAGTGAGGTGAATAGAAAGAGGGATAAAAATAATATGTTTGTGTGTACATTTAAGGGCGGAAATATTGGCACTCTTAATATCTTTTGAAAACACGCACTTTTTATTCGGTACTTGACAACCAAGTAAGGTATATATTATTCAGTTGTGAAAGATCGAATAGAAACTTAATAATGAATTTCTCAGTTGTCACGGACCAAAAATATAGACTTGTACTTGACTCTCAAAAACTAAGTAATAGACACCTTACTATGTAGCGAATTACTAAATAAAAAAAGGAGTATTACCAAGTATTTTTAGACATTTGGAATGCCAATATCTCCACCCATATTTAAAAACAACTATAATTAAACCTAATCAAAATTTTCTCAGTTTCTATTTGTCAGTTTTGCAATCATAAAAAGTGTTTTCTCACCGAAATCTTTTAACTTTTTTAAGAATTATAAACTTCAATTTATTGTTGTGTTTATTTAAATAAATGATAATCAACCACCTATCACCTTATGTGGTATAACGTATTTTAAAACAAGAGTTCATATTCAAAATTTTAGACTTTGTCATTAATTTTGACCTTGAAGGACATAAAATTACTCCCTACGCTATTCCAAATTGATAGTTTGTGTTTTTCGAATTATTTATTTATTTTTATTTTTTTGTGGAACATAAATAATGCAATAAATCTCGCATTAAAACTGATCCGACCCAAGCCAGGTGAGCATATCTAGGGTCATAACTTTTATATTTTATCATTAGCTAAGCTTTTAGGAAATATACCATTAAGAAATTAATGTTCTCCTAAAAAGATACCAAAATAAATCATTTTAAGCGAGAGGAAAGTATTCTAAGTTTTGGCTAGCTATGCTAGGCATCAAGTAATCACCTGGGAAAACAATGAAATTTTATAATTCCCTGGAAAGATTTATATCCAAACATTAACATAAAATAACAGATCTCCTGTACGCAAATGTAAATATGCTAATAAGCTCAATGGGGAACTCTTAATTTCACTGAAACAGAGGGGCTGAAAATTTTATAGCCAAATGTAAAATCATACAAACAAACTGAGGACCAAAGCTCACTACCCCCCAATAATCTGTTTATCATGATAATTATCTGTTTGCAAATGTAAAGACGCTAACAATAATAAGCTCATACAATCCCCAAATATATCTCTTCATGATAATAGCTGTGATTACTGTGTCCGCATCCTGCTACTCTCTGCAGCTCTCACTTGCAAGAAATAAGGGTGTCCCTACATCACACAAATTATGTCAGCTTATTAGCAAATGTGATTAAAATAGCTATAGCTTGCATTGAATTTATGGCAAGTTTGATTTTTAGAGAACCATGGCAAACATTCCATGGAATTCTATTCTTTTCCATGTAAATGAATCAACCTCGCCCTTGCAAGAAACAGTATAGTCCCAAATGATGAGGTGCAGTTCTTATGGTCTTACCTTTGGTGTGTGGTGTGAGGGATTTATTTTTTCATTATGAAAGAAGCGACCTGAATTTTTTTAACGCATGGGCAGAAAGAATAACAAAATCCATTATTAAGGTTTCTTTTTTCAGAAAGATTGGAGGAGCCATATTCTAATTGAATGTGCGAGTATGTATACCATTGCTTCTTTTGCTGTGACCCTATCTTGATGATCATAACGGAGAAGCTTGTCGAGGAAATCAACCGCCTGCATGTGAATTAGATTAAAAAAAATCAAACCTAAGAAAAAGAATAACTAAAGCCAAAAAAGTGTAATCTTCTACTATGTTTCCAAGGGAGAGAACAGGTTACCTCAGGAGATACTAGATGCTGATTATCTGCATTAATGAATTTGGACCAGGGCTTCCTGCTGTGCCTGTACAAGTATAAACCAAGAACTTACTGATCTTGAATAAAATTCCATTCTATGTAGTGTGTGAATTTATTCAGTCTTTTGTATATGAACAAGAAAAATGTCCTAGATAGGTGAAAATGCATTTTACCATTATATCTTTAACCTTTGTGAAAAATATTTTTCCACAAACCAAACAGGCCCCAATGGATAAATAAATAAATAAATAACAGCTTTTGTCCGTGACTAGAGGGTTGGCTACACGTAAAAAAAGAAACTAGCATACCTGCCTACAAGAGCATCAAGTTGAGGATCAAGCTCTAGCCGATATTTATTCAAATACACATTTAATTCTTCTGTTCCAAGCACCTGTATCACAAGTTTATTTATGGCATCAAATAAACATGGCTCAAAATTTGGCTTCCAAATGTTGCCAAAGGAGGGTTATTACTAGATGTACATGGCAACAACGCACATGCAGAATATCCCTGTATATTCGAAGGCTATATTCAATGGTTTTGTCTTATGAGGATGTTTCTATTCGATTTTGTTGAGATTTGTATATTCTATTTATAGCATGTTTATATTTAGGATATATTTAGAGAATCCTTATTGGAAGGAAACTCCTTAATATACTAGGTCTCTCTCTTGTAAATATATATTTTGTACCTTTCTACTCAATGATATAACATTCCTCCCATTCTCACATGGTATCAGAGGAAGGTTATACACACAAATCAAAGGCTCAACGGCCACACATACTCCGCGTCACCCAACATAAATGGTCCACGTGTTAGGCTCAAAATTACCCTACACGTGAGGGGGGCGTGTTGAGACTACAAATCCCACATCGGAAAAAAGAATCATCACAAAGCAACATATAAGATGGAGGGGCTACTCCACTCATTACCAATTGGTTTTGAGTTGGATGCTCCGAACTCAATATTTGTTAGCCTTTTCAATATCAATATTTGGATCACATTTTAAAAATAAATAAATAAATATGTCCCTGCAAACAAGTCTAATGACATTGTGTATACAAAAATCCTTTATCCTATTGACAATTTTTTTACAAAGTTTTACGTAGAATACTGTGATCTTGTTTGGTAGATCTCAAAAATTCTTCAGAAGTATCATTTCTATTTTCTATCAACACGTTGGTAAAATAAAATAAAAGTAGGGAGGGAGGGAGGGAGAGAGAGAGAGAGAGAGAGCGAGATGCATTACCCTTGCAATTTTGACAAGCTGATCTTGATTATCATGACCATAAAAGAAAGGTTCCTTGCGAAATATCTGCACGAAGAATCTCGCATCATGAATAATGCGAAAATAACAAATTTATTTCTTGATTAATTTATTGTTAGCGGAAAAGAAAAGACAGTAATGCCATTCAGATTGGCCTAAGATCGAAGCATATTCCCCACGTAAAAGGTTCAAGTTGGTTGAAACCCTCACCATTCCAGCAAACATGCACCCAAGGCTCCACATATCTAAAGAATAGTCATAGTCTTGTAAATCAACTAGGAGTTCAGGCCCCTTAAAGTACCTGAGTAACAAAGAAGATTAAATTCATATAGAGTTATCTTAAATTTTGATCTTATCGATCCTTAGATATAGAAAAGTAATTCTTGCAGGTAATATACAAAATCCGGACATGCCTAATTCTCAAAAAATGAAAGCGGATATCAGTAACGATAAAGGTACAAGATTCATAACGATAATCAGTTAGTTACCTCGAAGCTACACGAACATTATATTCTTTGCCAGGATGGTAAAATTCAGCAAGTCCCCAATCTATTAATCGAAGTTTTCTCAACTCATGATCTATCATAACATTGTGAGGCTTCACATCTCTGTGCATTATTCCTTGTGAGTGACAGTAATCTAATGCCTGCAAATTGCCGAAAGAGAAGAACCAGATTTGTCAATTGCAGAGAGACAAAAAGAGAGGGCAATTTGCATCAAAGTTTGAAAGACGATTTACCTTGAGAAGCTCATATATGTAGTAACGTATGTCATAATCCGTCAATGTTGGATACAAAACCTTGAAATCCGTACTATTTACGTACTCAAATACCAAGCTAGGGGTTTTTGAGTGCTGATCTCTGACTATATCAAGGAGTTTGATGATATTTGGGCCCCCGCAAAGGTTCTGTAGTATTTTTATCTCTCTCTTTATCTATATATATAAACAATGGAAAAAGAAAAACAATAACCAAGCCGTCAATATCACTTACTAATTTATAATACAATGACTGCACATGAATGATCAAAAGAACACCAAACTACCTTTTTTTTCTTGACAGGTTTCAGAATCTTAATTACGCACCGCTCATTACTGTTGATGTTTATCCCCTCGAAAACTTCACTGTATTTCCCCCTTCCCACTTTTCGAACAACCTCATAGTCGTCTTGTTCACTGGAAACAAAAAGACAGAAAATTTAAGACACGGTTTCTTAAAGGACCACAAAATAAGGATCTATCATAAAGAGTGTCTTTACTTTCTGATGGAACTATCAACAAAATGCACATAATAGCATTAGATCGTTAGCCCCTCCTAACAATCAATGAAATCCAGGCATGTGGACACATAAGGCAAACATAATTTGCCCAAGACTCTAACCTTCTACAGAAAATGGTAACTTGACAATGAACATTTCAACAAGAAAACAATTATAACTGCCATTGATAAAATTGTGTTCCCAAATTGAAGCTCATAGACATCCAAAAAATTTCCTTCTTACTGAAATATACTATGCATATGTTTACATAAGCAAAAACAAGTAGATAATATATATACATATATATGTGGTTTAAAAACAAGAAAAGACAACCACACTTAACAAATTTCATTATGTTACAATGTGAGATCTCATTTCATGCCAGAAAATACATATGCTGGAGTTTATATCAAATTTAATGTACAGAAGAAAAAGAAAGGGGTACAAGAAACAGAAATGATCAAATTTCTCATGTAAAACTTCTAGCGAGATCATCCTCAGAAACTGATTTCCACCCAAATATCCTGAGGGTCACCTATTTAGTAAATTCATCTTCTTTAAAGTTATATTTCAATGGTGAATTGGAACGTAAATGGATACCAATGCCAGAACATGTAATGTTATATGTATGGATGAGCAAAATTAATTCCAATAATTCTAGACAACTATATAATTATATATATGGAAAAAAATTCACAAGGATCATTCCGTACGGATTGGGACTTTTGAGGGGTAAACGGACGGGTTTTTTGACAAACATCTCACCAAGTTTGGACAAAAAAAAATCTTCAGTTTACTCCCTCAAAAACCACAATCCGTACGAAATGGTCCTTGAACTTGATCCTAATGGGAAATTCTCTCTCTCTATACATGAAGTTAATTGGTCTATGTCACATTTGTCCTTATCAAAATTAATCTAACCAGATTCGCAGTGTCAATTTTTAATGTCAGATAAATATGGAAGGACTCAATTAATTCGAAGTGTTTCACTGTGTCCTACTGCTAATTCTTAATGTAATCTTTAATGCACAAATAGTTGATCTTAGGGCATGAATGGTGATAATTACATACATAATAATATCTCAATTGTAAATACAGATGATTAAAATCCACAATCAGATAAAAAAAAAAGAAGAGAAAATGAAGAGATGAGAGGGAATTGAATTAAATTACCCCCATTGAACAGCAAGGGATTCGTAATCCCAATACTCTTTGGGACGAATAACATTGATATCGGCATAAACTCGTGACTTTGACATGCTCAGTGCGATTCTCGAACCGTAGATCTCCGGGAAGAAGAAGTTGTTGATCTTATCGCCGCCGACGATTGAGGTGGTGTTGCCGTCGATTGATGAGGGGAGAAGGTTAGGGGCCTGCGCAACCGGTGCACGCAAGACCACGAGAACGCACACTAGCGATATAAGGACCAGCTGTAGAAGCAGTAGTACGGATTTTGTTGTGCGCATCTACCATGTGCCCCTCCACTTGTGCACCCCTACTCCATTCCTAGGCTAAAAAGTGTACTTTTGAGCTGCATGTGCCCTATTAACGTGTCAATTATTTATTAGTTAAAATAAAATATAATATATATTTTTTAATTAATAAATAAATAATTATCATATTTAATAGGTCAAATATTTATATTTATTTAAAATAATTGTAATGTAGTGAATAATAAATTAAATTTATCATGGATTATCTTTAAGCAAAACATGATTAATGTAAAGATGCAGCATCATTGTGTTCTTAAACTTTGTCTCTTTAAATAACTTTCACCTAAGTGTGTGGAGGCCATAAGCACTTTTAAATAATTTAGTAACACTAACTTACCAAGTAAAGGTAATTAGTTTAGCGGTTAATAATTAAGATACTTTTTGAAATTTGTATTACTCCCCCTGCCCCAATTTAATTGTTACACTTTGAAAAACTAAAAATTAAGAAGACATAATGATTACTCCAAAAAAAAATGCTTATTTCCAAAAACTTCATTTACTTTTCTTCTCTTAAAAATAGTGGCAGGACCCAAAATAAAAAAAGTGTGGGAAGCTTAAAGGGTAACATTGAAAATAAAAAAAGTTGTTATAATTAATAACATACCAAATGTGAAAAGTGGATAACTATTTTGGGACATTTATAAATTGAATAGTGGACAATTAAATTGGGACGGAGGGAGTATATTATTTTGTGTTAAAACATAGGTTCCAACACAAGGATGTGCATGGTAAAAAAATAAGAGGTCCAAAATGTAAATATATGGTAAGAGATCGCACATGTCCCACGAGAGTCATATGAATCTTGAACTTAAGTAAATAAAAGATGAGAAATTACAAGACGCTAGGAGCGTACTAAAAGGTTTAGTAATTTATGTATGAGACCCAATATTAAGAAGGGGCGTCTCTATTTATATATGGCAAAAGACTTCTTAACACTCAATTTCTTTATAATATTTTTCAAATATGATTTTAAATATTTTGATTTAGCATAAGTATTAATTAATATTAATCTTCCTGATACTCTCACAAACAAATCCACCAGTTCATCAACCGTATTCTTCTACTATAATACCTTTGCCCACTGTCGTAATCGCCACCACCATCGTCACTTTTCAGGTCCATCAACCTCATTCTTTACAATAGCGCGACCACCACCACATGTATATATATAGATTAGATGATGAGCTGAAGTTTGTGGGGGAGTATGGCCTTCGGTGTAAGAGGGAGCCTTGGAGGGTTCAGTATGCTCTCAGCCGCATTCGTAATGCAGCAAGAATGCTTCTGACCCTTGATGAGAAGGACCCATGTAGGATTTTCAAAGGCGAAAACCTTCTCATGATGATGAACATGTATGGGTTGTTGGATGAAAGCCAGAACAAGCTTGATTATATGTTAGCCCCTGCCATGGATGAAAGCTAGAGGCCATGGCTGCATTTTTACTTAGTTTTGTTACAGTGTATGTACAAAATTATAATTTTTGTTTTCCATCCTTCATTTGGTTGTTCTCCGTCGAGTACGGTAAACATAATCAGTTTTGTTCCACCAAGTAAGGATGCACATATTCAGTTTTGTTCCACTGAGGAAGGTGCATATACTCGGTTGTTTTTCACCAAGTAAACCTTCATACGCTGTTATTTTTGTTTTTCAGAGCCAAATCAATGGAGAAGTGTTTGTAAGAAGTGGAAGAAGAACACACATATGATATATGATAAGTAAAGAAGAAAGCAAAGGGTGTGTTTGGATCAAGGGTTGTGTTTTGATGTAAGCATTAGCTTTGAGTGGTAGGATGGGTTTGTTGGTGGTTGAGTGTATTAATTTGAGTTATTAGTGTAAATAGTGGAATTATTAATTGTGCCATTAATTGCTAAGTATGGTAGTAAATATAAAAAGGAGGGGTGAGTAAATAGAAAGAAACTCACTTAAACAAAATGGAGTGTTAGAAAATATTTTGGTGGTTGTAATTAGCGTCACAATTAAGTAGGAATAATGGTGAAAAATCCATTTTCTTTTCATTTATTTACAATAGATCCAAGACCATATATCTTAATATGAAAATTGATATAATTATGTTGTAAAATTAGCAAGAAGGACAATACATCATATCTTTTGACATATTTACCCAATCACAAAAAATACATTTACCATCTATAATTCACTTACCATAGGTAAAGTGTATGGATTTATAAATGCATTTACTTATTTAATTATATATGTTTGCCATATATTATTTGAAGAGTGTGGATATACATATACATATACATATACGTATGTATATATATAGAGAGAGAGAGATGAATGCATTTTATTTTAAAAAAATTTAATATTATTTTTGTATTGAAGTGAATTTTCAAATTTGAAACGTTACACAGAGAAATTTCAATATTTTCTACAATATTTTAAGTATGTATTGTGCAATTAGTCCAAAGAGAGAGAGAAAGAGTATGTATTGTGCAAAAGTGCAGTTCAATTTCTAGAAACAAATAGAAAAGGCAATAAGAGCATATTTTGGCTCAAAATAATGCTTAGTTGGTAAGGGTGGATTTCTCATTGAAGAAGTTTATATCATGTTCTTCTTATAAAAGTTAGTACATTTGAAACGATGGACTTTATTACATATTACATGAAATATCAAGATTCATAAATTTTAGGGAAATTTAGACTTAGGTACTTCCATAATGGGCAAAATTAGACTTAGGTACTCTTTTGTTTTAAAATTAAACTTTGGTACAAATTCTGTCAATCTCCCGTCACAATTAACAGACAAGTGATTTTCACGTGTCTTTAACCAACCAAATATAACCATAGTTAACATTTTAAAAAAAAAGATTATCAAAAAAGTCATAGCACAGACCCTTCACCCAAAATACCTCTGACCACCGGCTTCATCTGTAATCAACATCACCTCCACATATTAAATATGCCACATATCTAATAAATCCACCACAAATTTATTCATATAAAGATATATACATATATATATACATACGCATATATGTATATGTATGTAGAGAGAGATTGAGGTTAGGGGTTTTCAAGGTTTAGGGCTTTTCCAACGGGAGTGGGTTGTTGGAGGGATGGGACGGCGAAAATTTTCCGATGAGTGGAGGGTTTGTGGTTCCGATGTAGAGAGAGAGAGAAAGCGGCAGGTTTGTGGTTCCACCGTCGCAACCTTCGTCTTCGCACACACACATATATATATATATATACAGATATATACAGATATGCATATACATAGATATATACATATATATGTAGAGAGAGATTGAGGTTGGGGGTTTCAAGGTTTGAGGCTTTTCCGTTGGGGTGGGTATATTGGAGGGAGGGGACGACGAAACATTTCCGATGAGCAGTAGGTTTATGGTTCCGATTTGGAGGTGGTGTTGGTGATGGATGTAGGGTGGAGATCGGAGGTGGATGCGGTGTTAATGATGAGAGGTGTAAGTGGTGTTGAAGATGGATGGAGGTGGTGGAGATCGGTGGTGGTGGGAGATCAGAGGTATTTTTGACTTTATTTTTTCTTTATTTTTATTTTTTTTTAAATGAGTTGAGTTGGGATGGGTTAGTTAAAGACATGTGAAAATCACGTTTCTGTTAACTGTGACGGGAGATTGACGGAATTGGTACCAAAGTCTAATTTTGAAACAAAAGAGTACCCAAGTCTAATTTCGCCCATTAAGAAAGTACCTAAGTCTAGATTGCCCTAAATTTTATCCAGAGTATTATAAAGCGGAAGGGGAACATCAACAAGTGATGTGGTTATCTAAATCGTGTCATTTTTTCTCCCTTTTATCTTTGCAAGTAAACATTTTCAAGCAGTTTAACATTACAGCATAAGTAATGTGATACAAAAAAATGAGCGAGAAGGAAAAAATAATACTCGACAACATTGTAATTGACCTTTACAAATGCAGGTGTACATCCTTGTGATACAGAATAACACAAAACATTAAAAATTATCCACGTAGCTAAAATAAATTACGGAGGAAAGCCTTCCATTTTGTTGGATAAAGGAGGGTGTCCTTACAAAGAAAAATCTTTAGTACTCAACATGACTTATTAGTTGCACACAATGGATCAAAAAGTTACTTATTAGCAAAAGCCGTCCATAACCAAGCCTCTTGGCCCAGTGGTATTAGGCTGCCACTAGGACAACCTTAGGGTCGACTTGGAGCTCCCAAGGTCGCGGGCTCGAACACCCCGTGAGAAACCCAAAAAAAAAAAAAAAAAGCCGTCTGGGTGAACTAGGAATAAGTTATAATAATGACATCAATAATCTTGTATACATGTTAAAGCACATAGTACAATAATGATCTACACATATAACAATACAAAAAACATATATACAAGTACATTCCATTTCCCTTTTGCATTGATGCATCAACAAATCTCAAAATATCAAGAAAAATCAAAACCAAGATAACTAAAAACCCCACTTTCATTTCTCAAATATGATTCTCAAGTTAATTACCTACTCACAATAGCCTTGGGTTGAATTTGCTCAAAATCAAAAACCTCAAACATGAGCCGCCTTACATCCGGTTTCCCATAAACCGTGTACGAGAGACCATGAATGGCTTGCTGGACCGAGGTGGTGGCCGGATTCCTCAGCCTCCGGTTGTGTTCATACGAATCTTGAACTTCTTCACTGTATATTATGAATCGGTGGAGGTGCTTTTCCCTCAAGAATTTTCCGCAGAATTTGTTCATTAGAAGGCGGCGGTGTTTCTCTTGTAACCATCTACCCGGTGCATCCAAATGCTTCATAAGTAACCTCTCAGCCATGACAAGATCCTGCATATAAAGATGAGTTTGGGGGAGGATTTCATTTCTTGTCATTCCTATTGGGTTTTCTTTATTGAGAAATAAACTTCTTTCTAGTGTTTGATAACATTTTTTTCTCATCATGGAAAATCCCCAAGATATTCATGTCCCATCTTTAGTGGTGTTTGCTTGCATAATGCTACATGGTACAACTTGGTTTGGCCTTGTTTTCCCATTTTCAGTGTAAGTCAAAGACAACGTCCAGTCTAGGTTTTTGTTTTTAATCAAGAATCATTCTATTAAAATACCTATTTTTTTCTCCAAGAAATACATATACCACGGTAAAACTTGCTTTAGCCTAAACTACTCCATTTCTAGAGAATCCAGAAACCACCTCCCATGAGTTTCTTTGACTTCCATAAACCCCACATTTTTAGTATGTGAAACAATTCCAAGGAATTTAATTCTTTTCCGTGAAAATCAATCAAATGAACCCTTAAAAGAAGGATAGGGTCAATAATCCTTTGAAAAAAATTACCTGGATCTTTTGGCCAAGGTATTCTAGTCGTTCAAAGCAAAACCGAGGATGTTCAAACTTGTATTTCGATGGGTGCAAGAAAGAAAGCTGTATTTCAAGAAGAAAAGGAAGGACAATGAGAAGAAAGTTCATCAGATGATAAACAAGAAACTGCTACGCAAGTTTCTAAGTATATACACAAGCCTATTTGCATCAAGCTTCAAAGTATATAAACCAGTTTCATATATCAAGCAAGAGGAATAAAAAGACAGAGGAAAGGGGGATTTGTAAAGGGATTTTACCTGTAAACCAAGTCCAAGTTCTATGTTCCTGGCTTCGGTAATTTCAGGAATCCTATCAGTCATTGACAAGGGATAACCCAAAGATTCCATAACCTGAGGTCTGCTATCATAATCCCATATATTTCCACGGAACCGATGCATTCCTGGTGGAACGCATGCCCGGAAAAGCCTCGGGTGTGCAAAAAGAGCATCTTCTGGAGGCTGCACAATGTAAGTGAAGGAAGCAATTAACTAAATTTTTCAAAAAGTTAAGGTGGGTTATAAAATTTTACGATGCATACGACAAATAAGTACATATAAAAATATTTAGTTACGTGTATCTATCTATATGCAATTCTTTGGATTATTAATTGAGACAACTTTTAGAGGCAGATTCAAGAATAAGAGTGAGTAGAAAGAGTGAGTAGAGAGAGAGAGAGCTTACTATATATGTGGCAACATCTTGCCAGCTGATCTTTCTTTGATCAAACTCCACAGAGACATAATCTACATCTTCAAGTTGTCTCCTCAATTTTGGCTGGCAGTCTTCTTCTTCTGGGTCCATTCCAAAGACTTCAAAAAGAACTCGGTAAACTTCTGGCATACCAAAACATAAATATATTGCCCCGAACAAAGCCCAGAATACAGATCTGTAAAATTCAAATTTATATTAAATCCGCTGTTGCAATTAGTTTGCCAAAGGCTGACCATAATAAATAGCATAATATCGATGAAATGACACGGCAAGACTCATATAAAATCAGAAGAGGATGGCGAGATCACAAATTAAATGAGAATGGAAGAATAAGGCAAAAATCTCAGAAATTAGCCACGGCAACAACTTAGAAATGGAAAACAGTATCATGGTTTTCTCGACTCAAGTAAAACAATATGTTACTTGTATGCTATTACTCATTACCAAGTATAAAAGAGTCCAAATTAGTAGGTCATCCTTAAGTGAAGGTTAACATGATCCTCAAAACATGATTCCACCAAACATCAGCAGACAGGAAAAAGTCCTTAAATTTAATAGATCATCCAATTCAATTATCAAACCAAAGCATGTGTATAATACAAATCGAACCTCGTCTGAAGTAACATGTAGTTCTTCTGCATTTGGATTATGAGCATTAACATCCACAGACTGACCTTGACATCACAAGTTCCACACTTTTGAACCACAGTTGAGTTTTGAACATTTAGTCCAATGGCCCTTTTTCTATTTAGCGCTCAAAGATTCCCAACCCTAAGGCCACCCTAGGCACTAGGTGGTGGGCTACCGCTTTCCCTAGCTCAGCCGCCTATGTGCGCAAGATGACAATTAGGCAGTATTGCTCAAGTTTTTCCACTCCTTTTGTTTTAAAAATTGATCTTTTCATGTTTGAACTATGACAACATTTATATGAATGATTGTTTGGTTGGTTGGGCTTTTAAAAAATATTTGGGGTTTTTTTAAAAAATAAAAATAAAATCTTGTTTGGCTCACCTATTTTAAAAACTTCATTCAAGTAAAAATAATATTTTTTGTTTATTTTCTCTTTTGTATTTTAGAAAAACTTCAAGAAATGAATAAAAAAACAAAGATCATATTTTTTGTAAAATTTTAAAAATAGTGTACCATATACAAATCGAACTGAAAAACAGTTTTAAAGAACTATACTTAAAAGTAAATTTTAAATTAAAGATTTAAAAACTCCAACCAAATAGAACCATAATGTTCTTTTTAGAGCAAGGTTACAACTTTCTTTAGCAGTACTCCCAAGAATTAAATAAGTCAATTATTGGCCACCTAGGCACTAGGCCTCCTCATGCTGCCCAATTTCTGGCTAGACAAGAACATTGGTTCGCCCCAATGATGCTATGGCGAACAATATGTAGACAACGCCAAATTCCCTGTATGATGCAAACCTTGTCTACTGTCTATTTCACATTGAAACAGTCAACTGAAGGTCCTTCACATTTCAGTAGCAGGTTAGCAGCTCACATGAGAGCATCATGTGAATAGTACCATTATCCAAACCCACTACTAATATGGGCGTAGAAGGGTAGTGAGTACCTATGGAGTAAGGTACAAGGTGCTAATGTCTAGCAAGTATTAAGGGATTATAAAAGAATAAGTTAAGGCCCTCAGAGAGGAAGGGCTAGACTGCAAGAGCAAATTAAGATATGGCAGACAAAAGGTCACATGGGTGCTTAGACAGCAGCTTGTGCACAGAAATCCAGGGTGACACAAGCTAACGGAGATAGTATATTTAGTTATTTACATATTGATAATCAATTGCTCAACCCCTGTTGGGGTCACAATGGATCACTCGTCCAAAACAAGAGGGCGCCATTTGCGAACTTATACCAAGCCAAATCTGGGCATTCCAGAATTATATTTAGCAATAGGCATCATCATGTGTTTTATTTGAACAAGCATATATGGCTGTAATTTGAACGTAAAGTAGCACATTCACTCAACACTTAAAAAGGCATCTTTTCTCTCAACACTCTAATCCTTTATCCATTATACATTCTTATGATTCAATAACGATTCTCCCTTATTATATAGATAGTTGGCACGCACAAATGCACAATATCAAATACAACCAAAACTAGCAGCCTAAAATGGAAAACAGATCACATTAACCTAAAAGCATCAAAATCTAATTGAAATCAAATTTAACAACTTACTTCACGGGCGGTTCTCTCTCCTTCCGTATCAACTTATCCATATCATCATAAGTGAATATCAAATTATGCAAGCTAGCAGCCTTAATCCACCTAGGAAGATACCTCTTCCCAATCAAAGCATACACCCTCTCCCTCATTGGACCAGGCGATTCCCTCGGATACCGCTGCAAGAAAAACTCAGCCAAAGCTAATTCAAGAACATACTGACCCAAGAACATTAACCTAGAATGCCCCGACCTCACATGCCGGGCATTAGTCCTCTCACAATGCGGATGTTGGAAAGCTAAGTATAACAATGTATCGAATTGCTTTGCCGGGTTATCATCCCCATAATTCTCAGATGGCTCTAATGGGTACCCAAGGGCTTGTTTGGCCTCAAGAAGATACTCATCAATCCAAGTTTTATCAGCATTGTTGAGGCGTTGTGAGGGTAAGCAAGAACTGAGTAAAGGGAATGATTTGAGGGCTAATTGAGGGCTGTTGAGGAATCTTTGGGCCAATTTGGCATCATCAAGTGGGGGTTTTAGAATGAATCTCTTCGGGGGAATTTTTTTCTTTGGGGCTACGTATTTTTTCCGTTCAGCTAGTTCTTTGAGGAGTCTTTGGGGGCTGTTTTGGGGGAGTTCTTGTGGGTCAACTGCAACTGCGAAAATGGAGAAATTGGGGGATTTGGGTATTAAAGATTTAGGGCTTTTGAGGTGGGTTTTGAAGGGGGAGATTGACAATGAAGACGAGAAGGAAAGGTCAGTTATGTGATGAGATTTGAAGGGTGAACAGAGCTCCATGAGTGTAAACTATATATATGGAGGGGAAACTGAAATGGGTTTTTTGTGTGAGAAGTTTAGAGATTGTTAACA
Source organism: Lonicera japonica (assembly GCA_021464415.1). Taxonomy (NCBI): domain Eukaryota; kingdom Viridiplantae; phylum Streptophyta; class Magnoliopsida; order Dipsacales; family Caprifoliaceae; genus Lonicera; species Lonicera japonica. The sequence continues at coordinate 15,162,448 of CM038469.1, forward strand.
TTAAGGGATTTGGAGAATTAGAAGGTGAAATTATGGGGCTCGTGGGTGAATATGGTGGCCATTAATGGAGGTTTTTGCAGGGTTTTGCTAGGGATTGGGAGGTGGATAAGGTGGAAAAATGTGACAGGTAGCAGCGAGGGTGACGAGATATTTTATGCAATTTAGTGGGCAAGATTCAGCTCCTTGTATTGGACTGAGCTTTTGTTTAACTTACGAGTGGGCTTTAGGTTTAAAATTGGTTAAATTGATTTATGACAAGCAAATTTAATTACTTTAAATATATGATAATATACATTTAAAATTTATAAAATTTTGGAGAAATAAGTTTAGAGATTTGTTGAGTTGAAAATTTTCCAATGCATTTATCACAATAGTCTTACTTTACTTTTCAAAATATTAGAGGTTGAAATACACGTGATATATACGCACACTTTACTTTTATGCAGGTAGATATATAACTTAAATTAGAAAATATTTAGTAGGTGTGTAAGTAGCCTAATGGCCAAGCTCTTTTTTTAACAACCAGAAATCATGGGTTCAAATTTCAACAAATTATTATTTTATTAAAAAAACGTGCAGGCAAGAAATAGGAAATTGCCATATTCAATGTCACAATCGAATATTGGGGCTTTACTTTTATATACACAAAGATATTAAATTGGTAGAAAATAATTTTTGCATATAATCATTTTTTTTAATTGGTAGTTCCCATTCTCAACCATTGATTAGTTGGATGGTTATATTTCTTGGAGTATTATAAGTGCACCTCTTGCTTTTATCTCAAACATTATAACTATTCTTAACATCGTAAACTTTATATATATATATATAATCACTAGCCTTCAAAGAGGACTAGAGCCATGCCATAAATAGCCAAAAAAATATATAAAGATGGGGATACAACAAGGCCATCCCCAATACCTAAAAAATACTAATGAAAAGAACAAAAATTATGAGATGAACCAAAGGACAAGACCGAAAGTCCACAAAGCAATTCAAAACAAAAAGATAAAGTTTAAACAGATTGATCCAATACATCTCTTCTCTTTTCTTCTTGTTCTGCAAATAGACCTGCATTGATACAATGGCTAGAAAGAAGAAAATGAATTAGATTAAGTTATTTCATGTGGCTTTACTGGTGCCTCAGCTTCAATTAAAAGCTTCAACTTCCTTCTTATTTTTCTCTAATTGAAGCTTTCTTTAATTTATTTGCTTGTTTAGAGAAAGAATGGTTCCTTTCTTCTGCCTTGTGCTTTAGTTTGAACAAGAGATGGAGTATACTCTGATCTAACTTGGCAGGAAGAATGTGTGCTCAAAGAGGGTCTGCTCTTTTGAGAGTGTAAAGCTATAACACCTTGTGTTTAAATTTATGAAATTATGTTTGATTAAGTATATTTTGTGTGGAAATTTCCAATAAATGGTTATAGAAAGTATTAAAATTTAATTTTTGAAGTTTTGGAGCCAACAGGCGCCTGTTAAAAGAAACAAGTATTGTTTAAAGTGGTTCTGGAGAAAAGAAATTTCTGGCACTCAATAGGCGCCTGTTGGGGCTCAATAGGTGCTTGTTGTAAGGTTGGTGGAAATTTTTTAAAAGGATTCTAGAGTTTTCTTTTTCATAAAATCTTACCATTTTCCACCTAACTTTAAAGCAAAGGTTTCTCCATTCTTAAAATTTCACCCAAATTAAGCTTTTGAAATTCGATTAAGCTTTATGAGAAATTATTCTACACGACTTGAGAATCGTGGAAGTTTAGGAATTTCGGGATTTCACTAAACTGGGTTTCAATTATCATATTTTTTTTCTTTTTTTCGACTTATTAATTTGAGGTAGGAGTTCTCTTGGTTTTAAAACTCAATAAGTTTGTTTATATGTTTTCAAATTTGATAATATGATTTTATATATTAAAAATTTAATGATTCTATGCATATATGTTTAACATGAATACCATGTTGATTGTTAATGATGATCCATGAATGTTTGAACTAAGAATTCACGAAGTGAAGCAAGATATGCCGTTTAAACTTGATACTTACGTAATGTTTGATTCATACAGGATGTTCCTCGGGTGTATATGTAATGGTTTGATAAAAATGGATCAGTTAATGATTTTATATACACCAAAGGATATGGATGAATGTTTGACAGAGTTTATATGGCATATGTTATTTCTAGTTTACATTTAAAGCATGAATGCATTTTATGCATTATTATTGTGTCAACCCGGCATCTTGGTGATATCATGGCAAGCTCGGAAGATTCCTATGGTGTATGGCATGAATATTGATATCTTGGAAGGCTTATATTTCTTATTTATGATATTGAGACCTTTCTATGCTCGTTGCAGCATTCTGGAATATGATATTATCTTCAAAATAAACTTGATTGTTGTTCCATTATACCCTTCCAACGGTGAAGGGAAAGGGTATTGGTACGTGCTTGCTGGTATAAAAATAAGTAGGACTTGGTGCCCTTGGATTGAAAATCCCTAAACTTCTGGAAGGCAGCAAAGCAACGGTTGTCTAGAGCTAGCGGCGAGTAGCCCGAAAATCTAGACAACGGTAAGGCACTGACGATTGTGTTGATATGATATTGATGGACATGTGGTCCAATTCTATTATTATGTGATGATAATCTTCCTTGGGGCAATATATGTCAAATTATTGTTATCATGTTCGGTTTACTCTTTCGAGCAGTTGGGCCCATTTTTAATACTATCATTGTGATTTGGTTCGGCTTCAGTATCTCTTGGTAACGTGGTACAATGGTTGACACAAGAGAGGTAACTTGCATATGCACATGCATGCATTGTTTTCTAAGAGGATGGCTTTAAATTAAATTATCAGTTAAAGTATGATTTGTTAATGAACTGGTAATTATGTTTTAAAACATATTATTCCTTATTATTTTCTCTTACTGAGCTGTGAGCTCATCCCATTTTTTATTAAATAAATTTAGGTACACATGAGATGAATGAGGTTAACGAAACGACAGGTTTGGGGACGAAGTATATCGCTTTGATACACACTTATTTTTGTTATGCATATGTTCATAGGGAAGCCACGGCTAGTCTAAGTTACTGTACATGCTCGGACTTGCTGTTATATTATTGTGTATCTTTTTGCATGCATATACATATGTGTTATGCTTCTATTTCATAGTATCATCATTTATACGAGTGACAAATGGTTGATTGACATGTGTTAAATGTTTTTATCATGATTTATTATTTATTATTTATCTTAAATCCATTTTAACTAGTCTAAGGTGGGTTAATAACGCTCAAGGCCTTAATTGCGGGTGTAATCCAAATAATTAGGACGGGGGCGTTACAAAAGAAACAATGTTAATAGGAATTGAATTAAAAGATATGGAAGGAGTGAGAATGTGATATTGATTTCCCACTAAAAGAGGAAAATGCCAATTGAAAATTGAAGAAGTGCCATCTTGCCTAAGAAGAATGCAATTTTCAGTGTTGATTTTATTTATAGCATTAGCAAATTCCTAATATGCTCTAGCTTCCCATATTTGAAAGAGCTCTTCTTTTGCCATGTTTCCCCAATTGATCAAGATCATCACCAACATTGAGAGTGGAAAGCCTAAAAATTGCTATAAATTAGTCAGAGCCAGCAGGAAAATAATAATTAATTGAAGCTTGAGTAACCTCAGGATTAATGTCAAAATTCTCTTCCGATGAATGTTCCCATGATTCACCATAATTATCATCATTAAACAAATGTTCACTGAGGAGAGAATATTTGTTGTAATGTCTAGATTTAGTGTAATTATATGGAGCTTGTTGGCTGCCAAAATACAGAGATCTGTGGAGAGATTAAGTGGGGTTGTTATAGTAAAATGTAGAGCTACTACATGAGGTGTAGAGTAAGGAATATGTGCCTCAAAAGAAGTAGATTTAAATTCAAAAGAAGTAGATTTTTCTACATTTGAATAGTTAAGTGGTGAGATTCCACTGAATTATGAACAAATGATAGTGTTGATGTGGCAGAGAAAACATTGTTTATGGCCAATGAAACATTGTTGGAGGCCGGGGAGATGTCAACCACAACAACTTAAAAGCCATTGTTGGGAGGACTGATCGCAATGTTTTGTTGGTTGATAGCTGCATTATTTATTACACCCAAACAACAAAATAATACTTAATTAAAAGTACTATTAAATTAAGAGAATAATATAACATAATCATTTCTAAAATCAACATCATCTCATATCCATGATTTTTTTTTTCTTTTTACAAACTTGTCTTAAAAAGTTGTATTGACAAATATTTACAACTCATACACATTATAAGGGTTTTTAGTCAAAATACATAGAATAAGACTAGTAAATATTTATATCTCAAAACTCATCTTTTGTTTGTGCTTAACTTATTTACAAAATATACAATTAACAAAATGACATAATGTCTTTTTCCATAAACATTCCCACATATCCTAGACCTGGCAGTGGACGTCTCTTCTTGATAGTTGTGAATGCAACATCTTCCTTCATTAACATAATCTATAAAAATATATATTTCATATATAAACACATTTAATTCCCATCATTTAGCCCTCATATAAGGCATCAGATGTACTATTACATACTTTTCTTTCAATCAAGTCGCGACTTAATTACATTATATTAACACAATGCTATCAATATACATATTGCACACCACCCTTCATATTTGTACAATTAGATGTATATAAATTTCAAGTGAATACATTCACCTCAAATCTACACTAACATAGTTTCAAGTTCTATTATATCGGTGCAATGGAAGTGTAATTCCACCTCAATATAACCATTTTAAAGTGTACAAAATATGCTAACAATTACACAAATGTATACTATTTACACTTTTACTAGTTTATAATGCATTACAGCTATTCAAATTAGGCACAGTCGGGATCCACTGCACTAAGGAGGCACTTTTCATGATCCGATTGTTCCCAAATTTTTAAGGTAGTTATACAACATATCTATAAATAATTTTCCAAAATTTGAGCATAATTCAATGGCTAAAACATTAGAAATTCACAAAATAATTTGGTATAAACGTGCTGTCCAGAATGTAACGTATGACAACGATCCAACTTTACACATTAAACTGTACCAATTGGCTAAGAACTAGATGCTCTAACATATATTTATGAAAATCTATATATGTCTATTTTTTAATGCAATTTATGGTGCACCAATCAGAGTTTTCTTCTAAAAGTTATCACAATTCTTGTACGATAACACAAATTTGCCAGAACATACAGACTTTAGGTTTTCACCTTGTTTTTCAATCAAATCTCATACAAAACCTTACTAACTATCAACAAACAACACATAAGTCATTTTATAGATTTTTTTTACTTTTCTCACAAATTATATCTCTTCATAATCAAGAAAATTCAATACCATCATCACAACACACAAGAACACCAATAAATAAAACCCAAAACCATGTTCTTTCATTTTCAATCATAATTTTCCAATTTCAATTACACAAACATGATAAAAGGATGATGAAAACATAAATAACATAGTTTGAACTTACCAAACTTTAATTCTCTAATTTTCCTTGTTGTTTCTCCTCTCTTTTTCCTCTTTGACTTTGGTCTTAAATTTTTAAACTTGTTAATGAATATTACACTAGAAAAGTGCTTGTGTAAACACAAGCTCCTCAAATGATGAATCATACAACTTTTACAAGAGTATAGCACCTAGCACATGCTTGTGCTATTTACACACAACCTTTTTCTAATTCTATATTACACAGCTAAACCCATTTACATACTTTATTTTCACATAAGCTCCTCATGAATTTTTATTCTAACATGATTTCTTATAATATAAACAAAGTTAACTCACATTCTTTTTACAAAAATCAAATATCATGGTAAAATGCACAATTCTACTATTCACCACACATTTGGCATAAATTCATATTACCAAATGCACAAACATGATTATAAACGATAATTAATGCTTAAACATGTTTAAATGATGCTAAAATATTTGTTTAAGATTCAGGATGTCACATTTTTTGTTGTAGTAAGGAGAGGAATTTTATGGGGCAATGATATGTGAATTACAGTTGTAGGGAGGCAATCAATTAGAGTAATTGCTATAGAAGTAACATGGGAAGCAGCAGAATTGTTAGGCACAATTGCCTTACTAATCACATTATGACCAATAAGATGAACAATGGGACCGGTGGTTTTATTTTTGGGGACAAATTGCTGAGTGTTTTTGGCTATGGATTTAGGCTTGTTTTCTAGAGTAGAAAAAGCCTTTTCTATTTCATTTTACACTTTTTTCAACAATTTGTAGGTTACCACAAAGTGACTGTGCAATTGTACCACAATGTGTACAAAAAACAGGCATGTTTTCATAAGTGACATGAAGCTCAAAATTTAAATCTTCCCTCTCAATAAGAACTTTAAGGCTTGCAAAGAGAGGTTGATTTTTTATGTAGGTTAAAGGCAGTGATAGGAGAAGGACCTTTTGGAAAAATCAAACAGCCAATTAAATTGAACTTGCAGCTTTCCACAACTTTTTGATATTCTCTCTCATCTAATTTAATAGCTGGCATGTCTCCTTTGTAGTAAGGGGTGAGAGATCATTAATAAAGATATTTTGGGGAATGGTGGCATTAGAAAACAAGCTAACAAAAGATGGTTTTGGAATACAAGAAGTGACTGCAATCGATTGTGTGTTGATAAAAGCAAACTGCCACACAGCTGCAGCTGACAACGGCAATGCCAATTGTTTTGCATTTTCTTGTGACCTATGTTGTTGATTTGGTGTATTATTGTTGGCAAGGTGTGAGTGAGAGACAGACAAAATCTTAACAACTTGTCATAAAAAATAAGATATTGGCAGTCCACAACTCGCTGAATTTTACTCACATACTTGACAACTGGTTGTAAAAATAGTGTACACTTTTTTGGCACTATACGACCAACACAAGTTTTGGACTACCATATATGTATTTTTGTATTCTTAAAATCACTTGTTAAATGGAATTGACTCTTATAAAAATGGTCAAGGTTCAAGTTACACCGGTCGTGTAAGAATTAAATAGATTTACACCCACTCATAACTTTTTCTCAAATTTATAATTTATCAATTTCACCATTGGATTAGTTATATTTTTTGTCTTTGTCAAGCAAGTAAAGTTTTAAATTAATTAGATATTTGTGACCATTTAATCGGTACGTTTAATTTTACTTAAATTTTATAAAGCTCATAATTTAATTATATATATATAGAGCCTTTCACATACGGACTGGTGTGTACGCACCAGTCCCACTGCACAGTTCCCGAAAACCACGCACGAGTTAATTTTCCCTCTTTTTCCTTTTCAGTCAAACCCACCTCTACTATTTCTCTCCCTCTCTCTCTCAAAATGAGACCAACATACTCCTTCCCATTAAAAATTGCCTGAGCTCTTTATCTCTATAAACTAGCTCCGACGAAGAGAGCTTTATCTCTCTAAAATACCTTTGATCAACGAGCTCTCTCTCTTACTTTCGACCGACTAGCTCTCTCTCACGGCATCAAGCTATCCTCGGCTTTCCCCCTCTCTCTCATGGCATCCAACTTGCGACGAGCTCTCTCTCTGGATTGTACAAGCAAACTCGCAGTTTTAAAGTCAAACTCTAATAAATACATTACTACTGTTTTCAACGAGGGGCACAGCCACCTATTATCAACACCAAGTAAGGTCCACTTTTTAAGGTCTCATCGTAATGTTTCAGCTGCGACAAAGTCTTTAACTAAACAGTTGTCTATGATAAATGTACCCCAGATTCAACAATTTAGTTTTCTTGGAGTGTAATCTGGAGGATTAGAAAATATTAGGTGCATGCAAATAGACTTGTATAATCATGAAAGGGATATACGTGCTAATACGAAGGGGCACAATGGTCAAATGTTTTATGAGTATTTAACATTTGAACAATCCAAAAATTCGTCATTTATTTTTAAAATTGAGACCGATGAGGAACAAAAGATTACTCGTTGTTTTTGGTTTGATGCAACTTCAAGGTGGTCTTACAAGTTTTTTTTGTGATCTTGTAATCTTTGATACTACTTACAACACTAATCGATATGACCTGATTTTTGCACCAATAATGGGGGTTAACAATCATGATCAAACAATTGTTTTTAGTTGTGGATTTTTGAATCATGAGAGCATTGATGATTTCATATGGCTATTTCGTCAATTTTTGGAAAGTATGCCCGGTGATGCTCCGAAGATGATCATTACCAATCGAGACCCAGCCATGACTACGACTTTTCCTATTATTCTTCCAAATACATTTCATAGGTAGTATAGTTTTCATATATTATTAATTTTTTAAAATTATGTTTATATAAAGCATTTTCATTAATAAAACATTATTTTTTCTGAATTCCTTTCACATGTATTATAGTTGGCATATTTTAATGAAATTTTCAGAGAAAATTGATGCAGCCAAGTATAGTATTTACAAGAATGAGTTCTCATATTGCATTTTGGAAATCAGAGACTCTTGAAGAATTTGACTTGCAATGGGAAGCTTTGATGGAGAAAAGTAGGTTAGGGGGAAACAAGTGGTTGGAAGATATATATAAAATTCATTCAAGATGGATTCCTGCATATGTTAATCACATTTTCTCAGCTGACATGTCAAGTAGTCAATGAGCAGAAAGTGGGCATGCATTTTTCAAGAAATTTGTTTCAAAAAGCAATTCATAGTGGATTTTATGATATAGTTTGGAAGGGGACTTTTAGCTAGCGACATAAGTAGTTGATGGCCGATCACAAAGAGATAACTGAGAAACCAAAAATTATAATAAATCAAGACTTCTTGGTGCAAATGGCTGATATTTACACATTTTCATTGTATTACAAGTTTGAGAGTGAAATGTGTGAATGCCTTAATTATAAGATCCAGTTTTTAAGGGAAAATGACAATCAACATGTTTATCAGATTCAAAGAAAGAAAGTCCAATCAAGTAAAGTCCGTGAACTTGTTTATGACAAGGACTTGGATTTTATTTCTTGTGGTTTTAAAAAGTTTGAAAGCGGTGGGATCCCATGTAGGCACATTTTGGCATATTTGATGAAATTTGATGATGTTGAGTTCTTGCCAGATAAATACATTTTGAAGAGGTGGACCAAGTCTGCCAAATCAGTGATAGTGGTGCATGATAAAAGGTGTGGATATAGCGGATAACAAATCATATGTTTTGATGCGAAGTCAATTTATTTAGTCATCTTTAGATTTAATTAACAAGGCCCTAATATGTGAAGAAACAAGAAAGATATTTACTGATGGATTGCATAGCATTAATGAGAAGATTGACCAATTTCTTAGTAGTAATCCAATCGGTTGTACTAATCCAATTGGGAGTAATAATCCAATTAGTAGTAATACCATACCAAATGCTAGTAGTACGCATGCTTCTTATAATTTTGAAAATAGTTATAATGAACCAGATCAAATGCGAGCAAATGGCTGTGGGAAAAGGCTTAAAGGAGGAAAAGAGAATGCACCACTAAGGGCAACAAATCACAAAATTAGATGTTGCCATGGGTGTGGGAAAGTAGGCCAATCACATGATAAACGAAATTGTCCGGGACTTATGAATTTGTAAATAATTATTCATTTTCTATTTATGTTCTCTTATTTTTTTCATTGTATGAATCTTGGTTATTATTTGTGTTTATTCTAAATTTAGGACATCTTTGTGCGAGAATGCAAATTTGGAAGAGGGAAATAAATGGGTCATCAACAGATGATGGGGATGATATAAGCTCGTAGTTTGTTTATATAAAAGGCTTGTGTGGATCTTTGAATTAAATGGTTCTTGTAGTTTTTTTTGGTTTATAAGTCTTGTGTGGATCTTTGAATTAAAAGGCTTGTAGTTTGTTTACATAAAAGGCTTGTGTGGATCTTTGAATTAAATTAAACTTGTAATTTTTTTGTATAAAAGGCTTATGTGGATCTTTGAATTAAATGGTTCTTGTAGTTTTTATTTTTAAAAAGCCTTGTGCGGATCTTTGAATTAAAAGGCTTGTAGTTTTTTTGTTTAATACCATGTAGTTGTTTATGCTTTAGTGAAAAGGCTCCAATTGTGTGGACCTTTTGATCTTTACGTCGATATTTAACATTGACTTATTTCTTAAAACTATGTGGATCTTTCAATGCAATTATTATATTTTATTTAAAATAAGTAAATATTATAACAACAAATGCTTCCAATCAATACAGTAAAGTCATTATAACAACATAAAATGCTTCCATTTAATATAATAAAATCATTGTACGACAACTAATTCCATATCCATTACAAAAATTAATTATAACAATACAAAATTACATTACATTTTCATAACTTTTACAGTAAAATAATAAAACAACATGAAAGATATAACTATTAAAAACTTCCATTGGACTTTTAGATCATGCTTTGTGTTAGGTTCACCAACAATCAAGGCACGCGACGTACTACATTCTTCTACTGTGCCGACATTATTTGATACTTGGTGGTTAATTGAGGAGATTTTGCACCAATCCAAGAAAGTATCGCATCTTTACCTTTTGCACGATTATTATATTCTACCACGATTATTGTTCTTATTTGATTTTGTAATTTTTACATTAGCTAGTTTTTCGCACTCGCATTGTTTCAAAATAAATTTAACATCCACTTCATTCCTTGAGTTACCTTCCATAGTTGATGAAGTATAAACCATTTATCTGCAAAATTCAAGTTAATGAGGAAATGAGCAAATCAAACCCACAAATAAAGTGTGTATAAAATCAAACCCACAAATAAAGTGTATATACAGAAGAATCCATTCTGTCTTAAAAATGACCAATTCTTACATCTTAAGCTCATCAAGATCTTAACTTTTCTTCATTGTACTTGCTTGTCAATTTATATGCTTTTGACCTTTCCATCTCAGTTGAATTGTTTAACAACAAGTTTTCCTTGTTTTGTTTTTTCCTTTTATTGGTTACATATCCTAATCACTGAGTACAATAATTGAATGTTAGAATCCTGATTACAGTTCATTTTATGAGCTTTTATTTTATTTTGACTATCTTTTGACAATCTTGGAGTAAATTGAGAAGAAACAATATGACGAAGTCAAATTATTACAGTTCAGTAGTTGAGAAGTCAAATAATAAGCCCTTTTTTAGACGGTTTGTGTGACGCCCCGAATACCTTTATGAGATTTTTACCTCCAGGACCCGATTAATCACGGATGCCGTGCGTGACGACAGGTTTAAAATATAAAAATCACAACTTTTAAAAGACGTTTTCTTGGATAAAACTTGATCCGTTTAAAACATATTTTAAAAAAATTTCGGCATATGAAGTTCGTTTAAACAACAATCCACCCTGTAAATTTTGAAACCATTTTCATACAAATGAAATCCCAATCACAAACAGTTGGATACACTCCACATATAAACATCGCTTATATGATTTCACATGAAAACCATTTATATATTACAGAACCAAAACTATATATGTATACAATAACCTTTATCGAAAAGGACTAGAAAAGGTCTATGGATTTCAGAGGCTTTCTACGAAAGAGTACCACACGCCAATCCCCGAAACCTACCCTGCAAAACTGGTGAAAAGAGGGAATGAGCCAAACTCGGGCTCAGTGGAAACTATATAGGTTTTGAATACAAAAATACATTTTTTAAAATGATGCATGCCATGTGAAATAATGAAAGTAATTCTCTTACATGTATATATTGTATGAACACACCCTTACTTTGATCTAGAAAACTTTTATAGGTTTATAATATCAATGCCTTGAAAATCCTTTAATTTTATAATATGCATGCCAAATGCTTTCCCGTTTTCAAAATATAATATAATAAAATGAAAATCACTGAAAATACAATTAAAACCGCTCTAATAATATAACATAACAGTAAACTTCATACGTACTAGAAAATAAGTATCGTTAAGATACAGGTAATCCATAACAAGAAATTATATACTATCCACTAGCATTCATACCGGTAAAACCAGTGGTTAGTTTGCAAAACCTGGCTCTACAATTGCGTCATCTAGAAATGTCTCACCCGAGACAATTAACTTAAATAATCCGCCACTATCCAAGTGTCTGCCAGGTCTGCATTTTGTGGCCTTTTACCCACGCGGCAACAGGGCCTCTCGTTCATTTTCGTGCACGATTTTGGGTCTTTTACCCAGGGGTACTTTGTCCCAACTTACAGCCCCAACCTTTAGAGACCAAACCTGGGACCAATCATGTACTAGTGCAACCACAGATGTATTTATCTCCAGGCTACCCAAGTATCAATCAATAGATGTGCAATTGTGCCCATGAAATAACATAATCATACATACTGATATCCATCAACTAACCAAACTATATAAAGATAACAAAATACTATATTTGTTTCCTTATAAAGTCTCTATACGCAAATATCATATCTGGAACGGAAGAAAACATAAAATACCTATCATATTATATAATAAACTCAAATGTTTATTCAACAAGGCCCATCCATATATGTATATGTACCAAATATATATATACTTAACACGCACGTATATCCTCTATATGTATATATTTCAACCATGCGTATATATATATATTATTTATTGCATCACTGTGACATTTAAAATCAGATACGCCATGTCCGTCAACTAGCCGTTCAACAAAGAATTTAGTTATCAAAACTCACCAATGGAAAAACTCTTGACACAGTAGTGGGCAGGCTCCAGGCTGGATACAAATCATGATTTATAATTCTTTAACTTATTATAGACTTCCCCATATGGATCCCGTATCATTTCTCAATCAAAAGCATACAAAGTTTAGCCTGGCTAGGTATATAGAAAATACAATAAACAATAATTTGTAACGTAAGTACAACAATAATACTACCAATAGGAGTAATTGTGTCCGAGGTATACTTTAAAAATTCGGGTATAATAAAGTTTCTAAAATGACAGTCGTAATTGTGTCTGAGTAATTGTGTCCGAAGTATATAAAAGTCATTTAATCCAGAGAGCTCATCCAAAAAATCACCCTTGTAATAGTAAAGAACCTTGCTCGTCATATCCTGAAGATCTTAAATGATAGTCGCCTTCTTCATGAAATTATCATCTTTTAGCAGAGTGCGCTCTACCTTCTCGTAGAACTCGTCGTCCGTACAATACTTCTATAAATTTCTTTGACTCGACATAGGCACTATGCTCAAGATCCGCCTCTTAGTGGCTTTAGAAGTTTCCAACTTAATAAACTTAGGTGATTATTTCAAAATACGGGGATAGTTACACTAGCGAATGAATTTCTTCCTTAAAGGCTGTTCTTAGCTTAGGCAATTTCTAAACTATAAATGAAATTGGATTTTACCTTGTCCCTTCCAAAGGCAATCCTTTCAAAAGGCAAGGAATGTACTTCTCTGGGAATTTTGTTGGGGAATCTCATACACATAAAACAAAAACAAAAACAAAAACAAAAAATTAAAATGGTAAATTACTCTAGTCACGGTCTTAGGAGCTTTCACAGTTCCCCGAAAGTGTAACTCATGCCTACTATGATAGTTCTGACTACTTCTTGAGCTACGACAAGTTTCGACATATATGTAAATATAAGACGGAATAGAAATGGCGGTGGAAATGAGGTCTTCCTCTCATGGTCAAGTGTCGACTCCCCTCCTTAAAGGGTTTGTTAAAGATATGAACCGATAATAATTGAATTCAGAGTACCGTTTCAATCTCAAAGCTAGAATCAAGTATAAAATAGGAAAATCCCAAACTTGAAATTTGTAACTAGTCAGTACCTAAATTCTTGGATTGGGGTAGTAAAATTCTCACCAAAATATTCATTCTGAACTTAAGATATTACTTTATGCTTCAAACTTTCTTTAGTGAAATATCGCTTCACTATTATTCAATACACCACCATAGATAATAATCCACAAGAGAAGGTGAAAACAATTCTCGAAAGTACTCATATCGTAGGTGCTAACTGTGTGAAGGCCAAGCAATAGCTCGTCTTATCTCTCAGAAGCGTTATACCTTCCTATCCTGAGGAAAGTTCTAAAAACATGGTTCACTTAACCACAACTGACAAGTTGTTAAGCTATCGCTAACCAACCATAACAAATCTTTTCAGTTGGAATGAATGGAATCATTTTCAAGTTGAATATGTACTCGACACTCTACTTAAGGAAATAACTATGGACGGATGTATATGATCCTACAGAGTTGAATACACACTAGATAAGTTCTATACACTTTGCCCAGAGATACGATTACTAGGCAATCACTAAATGTCAAGATTTTCAAGAGGATTCACTTCTAACCCCTTTTTAAACAGAATCCTTAAAGTTTAGATACAATATACTAAATAGACGTAGGAGCACTTCGAAAGATTAGTCACCTTGACTGTGAATCGACAAGTCATCGAGCTTTCACTGCGTTACTCTGATAGGTCCATCTAACCAAAAAAAAGAACGAAAATCTCACTTTAAACGAATTTGTGGTGTGTTCCTATCACAGTGGAAGAATGAGTTCACGGACTAGTAAAAAGTGTGACACACCTCGAGGATACTAATGAGGATCTTCTCCCTTCACTATAGGGAACCAGGTATATCATAGATATATTGAATACAATGGTTGTTAAACGGTTCTATCATATTCCATGCGAATTTACTTAGCTAGAGAAACAAGAATTAAATTAAAGAAAAATGAATAGACCAGCTTCAAAGGAGGACCCGTTGGGTAAATCGTATCACAGATATATGTCTTCTATTCCGAGGAAACAACAGATATAGGAACTTACGAGGCATTTGAACTATTAAGGAGGTCCACGCATTATTTACATCAATCATGACTTTTGAGATAGAGTATATATATATACATACATGACCAGACTTGGTCATTCTCCTTATGCTCATGTCGGTTATTAAGAAGGTTTCCTCGCCTCCAAAATTGGAAGTAGTATTTTGACGTAGGCGGTCTCTCAAGTTTGGTGATCTCTATTATAATATGAAAGTCCACCCGTATCAGAGTAATCGGGATAGGAATGATCCTCATGGCTCACTTTGCAACTAAATTAACAAACTTAAGCGCGGCCGTACGGATAAGGAGAGGAACGAGCAACTACATACTAGGTTCACCCCCCACACAGTGACCACATCCATGAGCTGCATTTTCAGTTCTTCAAAAACTATTAAGCTAACTAAGTAGCGGAATGTTATAACATTTAGGTAATTCTATAGTGTTTGTAGGAAACTTTGCGCCACAAGGTGAGCCTTTTATTTTAGAATCTTTTTTTTTCTCATTTACGCTTTATGGCAAATAATTGTTTATGTCCTACAGGCTTTACACTTGGCGCGGTTCTGTCTGGATTGCTTATTTTCATTTAGGCCAATTTTTCACTTTGTTGACATTTTACAACAGAGCGAGGTTCGACATCATCGTGCTTTTTGATTCCTTGAGCACTAGTGTATCATTAATGCATATGGAGAATATTTTCATTAACTTATATGCCCTCTCTTAACCCATTGAGATTTATTTATTCTTTAGAATCATTTATAACTTCGAGGCGTCTCCCAGTATTGATTTATTGACATAAGTATAATTAGAAATAATCTCATAAAAAGGGTTTTTAAATTAATAATTAATTGATCAATTTGTGCCTTACTCCACCTCTTCTTTTGTGTGAGTGTTTGTCGAACCAAGTGCCATCCCTTTATTCTTTTAGGGAGCCATGGCCTGAACCACACATCCACTAAGTATGGTTGCAGCATCTCTTTCTGCAACACTGTGCCTTTTGTTAGGGACTTCTAACTTTGCAGGCATATTGTAGCTGGTATGTTTGATCTCGTTACTTTTCGATATCAGTAAATGCATCAGGTATTGAATTTGTTATATTTTAAATATCAATTATTATTTTTCACTTCACTGTACATTGTGATGTGTGTGGGGATCAAGATGAGACAGAGTGGGGACCACGACAATTCCTGTCGTTCCCTTGACAATTTCTTTTCATTTCTTCCCCTAACGACGGGAAGATTGACTCATCAAAGTGAGAATCCGCAATTCTTAGCGCTAAAGAGATCGCCTAACAAGGAATTTAAATGGCGGATTATCGTTGATGATTTGTAGCTAACGTTAATACTTAATTGTCTCAGCGGGTCCATATTTGTGCGCTGTGGGGGCGCAATCAGCACATATGCATAAAATATCAAGCTAATATTCAATTACCAACTGGTACGCATATAATAGTTTTATAATATTTAGCCTTAAAATAAATAAGTAAAGCTGTGTGCAATATTGCACAAACCCCAGGCATATATAGGCAATGTGGTGCGTGATAGTGCAAATTATTAATTCAATTTGCCTTGCCAACCCCGAACTGACACGTGGTTGTCCACATCAGCCATCAGGCCTGCTTCAGTGCGAGGAGCTTGAAGGAACCCCATTAAGACTTCGTATGAAGGATAGAGCCCTTCAAGAACTGGGTAACCCCTCAAAGGTCGACCACGTACGACAAATTACAAGCACCGGGCTCCAAAGCTCCTTCGGCAAGCTCCAGAGCTCTCCCTCCTTTTTCTCTCTCACACCCAACCACTCTGCCATAGTGGTTAGCAGAGACATGGGCAACTGCCACTTGTTCTGCAAAACGCGCAGGACTCCCCTCGCCTTTATTAAATGCACACCAACTGCATTTAATGCACCAAAATTCATGGAGAAGCAACGTCAGAGTTGATACTGATTGAAGTATGGCACCAGACCTGCTCTAAGAGATCTGGCCATGCATCTCCTACAGTCATATATATACAAGAAGCATTCACTTCTCCCAACAACCAAGTTTTGATCAAGTTTCAATTGAGAAGAACCAGAGAGAAATAATATACACAAAAAATAAGCACAAAAAGATAGAGGCAGAGCTCGGCAGTTGGCTTTAAGGCTCTTCGATCAGAGAAACTAAAAGATAGCTCAGCTTTTCCCTTATTATGATGTTAAGAGAATATAATAGCCAGAGAGACTTTCATGAGTTTATAACACTTGATTGGTCCCCTATCAATATAAGGAAAATCGAGCTCCTAGCTCTATTCCATAGAAGAGGACTAACCCGTACTTTCGTATGAAGCCAACCTCCTCTATAAATCTTTGACTCCCTTAAATTCAGTATCTTTACCACTCTAATTATTTGATATAATTATTTGACCGTGTGGTCTCAAATACCCTTCTAGTTTTTAGCACCAATAGTGCGCATAACCAATGCCTTATCTACCATCTATATCCTTTTAATGGTTACTTTTATAAGACTCTTTTGTGTGTGCACATAGAGAACGAGATTTTTTATTTCGATTTTATGCAATAATCATCAGCTACTTTTGATGTAAACTTTTCATCTTTATCGAGTCTTATAGATATGATACAGTAATCAGGGTGGTGAACCCTTAAGAGTATAATATGTGCTAAGAGGTTTGTACATGCAGTTTTCTTGTAGTCAATTATTCGACATGTGGCCAGAATGTCAAATTATCCACCGGATCCATAAAGTACTTTGAATGTGTTGACCTAAAGATCTTAATCTTATTTTGATAATAACAATAAATCAATCATGTGTAATTTAATATGTTTCTTGATATAAGTTTATAGTTCATTTACTTGGTAAATCAAGAAAAGCATGATTGTTCAAAGGAGGCATGACAAGGATTATTCAATCCATATCTGATCAAGTCAATAAAACATTGGAATAGACAAGGACGATCTATCTCATCACATGATATCAATGCATCTCATGAAGCACAAAGAACAAGGATCAAAAGTTTTAAGACAAGAGTTACAATAGAAGTTTAATTTGAAGAAACAAATCAAAGCATTCAAAGACTCGACTATCCGATAATTGAGTAAGTGCTTAGGATTTATGTAAAGTTTCTTAATTGATTGTTTATATAGCTCAAACATGATCATGCATCATTGTTAGATCAATTAAACAAAGTTTGAATCAAAATTCTTTTAAAACATAATTCTAGCAAAAACCAGTTTTGAAATAAATTCATATTAATTTCAAATGATCATATTTTGAGTTTTTCCTAAAATAGGTATCTTAGGAACTTATTTTTAAGGTCTCCAAAGCATTAGAATTGATTTTGGAGCTAAAATACAAAAGTGCAAAAATTAGGATTTTTGGCCTTTTGGCCTGATGGACAGCAGGGTCCATCAGTCAACTGATGGCTTGTGCTCAGTTGACTAAGGTCCACTCAGTCGACTGATGAGCCTTACTCAGTCGACTGATGGCCTAGAATATAGCCGTTGAATTTCTGATTTTTTACCATTTTTGGTACTAAATTTCTACCAAATCTCATAAATGGCTATATCACTTTTGGGACTATATATACACTATCTAAGACACATTTTGGCATGCTTGAACACTCATAGAAACTTATTTTTTTTATCTATCTTCATTATTCAAAGATTCAAGCTTTAGAATTAATCATTATTATTCATCTTTGAGCTATCCATTTGATCAATCAAGATAACTCTAGTGTGAGCTTCAAATTGTATCTATCAAACACTTAAGAGTTATTTTTCATTAGTGTGAATCACCAAAAAGTTTGTATTCATTTGTGAGAGGTAAATCTCATAGGATAACAAGAAGGTTAATTCTTGTTTAGTGATTGTGAGAGGTAAATCTCACAAGTTACTAAGAAGTATATCTTATGGGAATATTGTGGTAAAGCAATATTTGTAAGAGTGTGTGAGACAACAACACTTGTAAAGGTTTGATCTTCACCCGAAAAAAGATTAGTGTTAGTAAAAATTCTCGGGGGACTAACCGAGCGCGAATATATGGTCTAACAAACTAAACCGTGTAGACAAAAAAAGTCTTGGACTTAAATTAGTTTAATCTTTCTTACTCAAGCTCTTTATTTACTTGCTATATTTATTGCTTGTGTTTGAGTTTGCTTAGTTGACTTGCTTATTTTTCTTGTTATAGTTGTTTAGCTAGTTTAATTGCTTAAACATTTTCGAAAAGTTTTTAAATTTCGCATTAAGCTTTATAAACCCTATTCACCCCCCTGTATGGTTGATTTTTCTGGATGTATTAATCTACAAATATATCATTATATTCTTTGTAAGAATGGTATAATTTATTTTGTATCTTTAGCATAAGAAGGTGTCGAACATATTTTTGTTAAAGAGCAGGCTTTGAAAAATCGGGCGTCTTTCCTTTGACATGGTCAATGAGGCATAATAGGAAGGGGATATTGCTTCCACTACTTCAAAATTCAAGAATTACTTTTGAACATTACTAATATCAACACTTTGCAATGTGTTGAATTTTTGTCCCAATTATTTGTTACTCAGAATAAGGGATGTCCGTGTAAGTACTTTAACACATTGATCATCATGACCAAGGTGCACTAGGCAAGCAAGCCAAAGCCTGTATGAGTCAGTGTCCCACAATACATTAGTGGTGACATCATATGATATGGAATCCTTATCGCAGTGGGGTAGATTCTACTAGAATGACTCAAAAGTTTCTCTAAAATGCATTTCTTTGCATATTTGTTTAAAAGCAAAATAAATATGTTTTTGTTCCATTATTACATTTGGTTTTTGTATGATTACTGTTGGTACGAATATCATTAACAAAGTTCGGGTCACTCTGGGTACATATAAAGCGTATATGTCTTTAAATACCATTTTAGCAACAAAATGGTTGAGCAGTTCTTCGCTCTTACACATAGGTATTGTAAGTTATTAATTGCCTATTTTGTTGAATGGTTATGGTGTTTCCACTATCAACCAATCATTAAAATTATCATCGATTCATTCCTACAGTAACGAAATCGAGTATAAAATCCGAACCATGTATAAAAAAAATTGAACATATCAAATACATTAGAATAAAGTCCAAAATTTTAATTAATAAAACTAACGATAATCAATCCAATATCTTATTCAAAAATCTAATCCATAAAACCAACGTGAACTTTAAGACAAAACCATAGTCAAAAAATAATTAGGCAAATGCCTGGTTAACTATCTCTGGAAAATAAAATGAATAAAGCAGATCAGTCAAAAACGGGTACATCCATTGACTTAGCAAAGTCCTTCTTGCCACTAAAGTCTGTGATTGTGAAATTGACATCAGCATCATTTTCTTCTTCATTTATAAAGTGAGAGTCTTGTTTTTTAGATTATCGATATCTTTTATAACTGGCTAGTACTTTAGCGCTTGTATGGAAGTTCTTGTACCAGTGCCCAGCAACTCCACACATGTAGCATGGCTCGTCGTCAACTCTTTCCTTTTTGAGTGGAGAGTTCTTTGGTGCATTTTGCATTTTTTTCTCTGGCCACTAGGTCTTTGCCATACTTTGAAAGAACTTCTATGGCCCATGCCACGATCCCCATGTCCCTTTCCACGTTGTGTGTTATTACCACGTGGGTAGGGATCAGCACGTCCAACCCCCTTTGCATTGGGGTTATTTCCACTGTTCATCTTGACATAATTAGCCGCAGGAATTTTCTTTGTCCCAACGGGCCTGGCATTGTTATTTAAAAGAACATCATTGTGCCTCTCAGCCAATTGCAATAGGTTGATCAACTTATTGAATTTTGTGATTCTTTTATTATCATACTCGAGTCTATACTGGTTCGTTAGTATAAGGGCTGAAGTAGGAAAAATGGAAAGAGTTTTCTGGATCATATCATATTTTGTTAGATTCTTTTCACATAAGTTGATACGTGCCTTTAAGCGCAACATATCCTTGTTGAAGTCGTTGACCCTTTTATAGTCAAGCAATCGAATTTCATTCTACTGGACGGTTAATTCTGGGAGTAAAGTGTTATGAATGTTTCCACAACGTCCCTTAAGGACATCCCATAGTTCTTTAGGTGTCTTCAACTGAAAGTACTCTCAGCGTAGGCTGAAATCAATATATCTTCTAAGAAATATTAATGTATTTGCTTTCACTTTGTCAGACGGTCCGTTGTATGTATGGTTTGTGGGGTTAACAAGTGTGGTAGATTATTCTTTAGCTACAAAAGTGGTTTTTGCATCAAAAACCCACAGATGGTACTCAAGTCCTTCTGAGTTCAAAATGTCAAATTCAGGTCGAGTTGGATCAGCCATCTTAATAAACAATAGTGAGAATATTACATAGTTACGAATACATTTATGTTAGTTATTTTTTAAGAATATAAATTAGATTTCAAAACCAAGATTCATAATGGTCACATTTTTCGATACTATATGAAAATATCTTATTATAGTAATTATAATGCGCATGAACTTTCATCATCATAGCAACTTTCAAATTCATGACATACTAAATAAAACAATTAATATAAGTAGGGGTGTGCAAAAAAATCAAAAAACCGAAAAACCGGCCCGAACCGAATTAGCCGGTTTTTGAAGTGTTCGGTCTCGGTTCGGTTGAAAAAAATTAAAACCGAAATGGCTCGGTTCGGTTGTCGGTTACTGGTGTTAAATAGCCGGTGAAAACCGAACCGAACCGACATTACACGTGTCATGCATCTATTGGTTCGTTGTATAAATTTATTCCTTTTAAAAAATATAAAATAAAAATATATAATGTTAACACTTAAATGATTTAAGAAGAAAAGTATCACATTAATTAAAAAGAAGCCCAATTTTTTCATTAAAAATGACTTTAAGTCATGGTCCAATAATAAAAAAAATAATTTAAGTCATGGTCCAATAATATTAAATAAGCCCAATTGTCTGAGCCCAAAACCGAAATAACCGACTCCAACTGAACCGACACCGACAAAACCGACCCCGAAATGTCGGTTCGGTCCACGCTTAAACCGCATGGTTCGGTTAACCGAACCGTGCACACCCCTAAATATAAGTAATATTCAAAATTTCTTAGCATGCTAATTTACGACAATAATAGCAATTAGAAATTTAATTAATATATCTCAAAAAATATGTATAATATTATTCAACAACAAAATATAATATTCGACAACCGAAAAGCCATCATATAATTGAAGAATAAAGCATTAACTAAAATAATTAATAAACAAGTACTATTGATAAAAAAATGGAATGTTTGGTTGATAACTAAATAGAAAATAATTTGACTTTCGAATGGAGAAAGAAAGGGTAAAGAATGTGAACAAATGTGGGGCTCTTCATAGTAATTATAAAAAGAATGTATTTATTTATGCTACCATACGAGAGGAAAAGCATGGAATATATATACATATAAAATGGAATACTTCATAATAGTGTATTCATATATAAATAATTTATATATATAATGCTTAACTATAATAAAAATAAAACCAAAGTAAACCAAATAAAACCAAAACAAATATTTAAGCAAGGCAATTATTTTATAGTCAACAAAAAAAAATCTTAAGGAATGTTGTTATATATACTCGGGTGCATACAATTGTCAAACACGTAATATAACTGCAGAGGAAAATTCAGTAATTAACTATGCAGCAGATGACAAGTTTGAGTTTGATCCCAAAAAAAATAAAATAAAAAAATGTAATGTTGCTAAAGGAAATTGGGTATTTATATATCCTTATTATTGAAGTGAACCAAAATCCACGCTTTTTTAAGTAAGAATGCAGAATAATATTAAAGGAAAATATATATAAATCCTTTATTATTGAACCAAATAATATTAAAAGAAAGATGATGTATAATTAAGTAATTCACTATCCATCTTGGAAAGAAAAAAAAATACAGGTCCAAAAATATAATAAGGTTTCCAAAAAAATAATTTGATAGCTACGTTATAAACCAACATATCCAAAACATATTTAAAAAAATTATGTATAAAATATAGCAGATTCACATATTTAAAAACTCTACAGAAGTTTATGAACACATAAAATGAAGTGTAATAAATGGATCTATTTATCTAATTTAATACAATATATTTTAATATGAGACTAGAATTCATAAGGTGACTCGAGAAAAGTTCACAAAAAGAAAATATAAAAGTTAAATAATTAAGGGATAATTAAAAAAAAGGTTTTATTAGAGAAATATTTTCACACTAAAGTCAAGGAATAATTTTTTTTGTAAATAAATGGCCTATTTTTTATTTTATTGATAATATGACATGTGTCTTTTTTTTTCATTGTAAAATGACATCCCAACTTTTAAAATAAACTAAAAAAATACCAATATGCATTAAAATATGGATTGCAATATGAACTTTGCAGTCTATATTTCACTGCAATATGAACTTTGCAGTCCATATTTTACTGCAATATGAACTTTGCAGTCCATATTTTTGGTGCAAAGTTCATATTGCAGTCCGTATTTTACTGCAATGTGAACTTTGCGGTTCATATTTCTAGTGCAAAGTTCATATTGCAGTCCATATTTCATTGCAATATGAACTTTGCAGTTCATATTTTACTGCAATATGAATTTTTTAGTCCATATTTTTTGTGCAAATTTCATGAAGAGGGGTAGTTTAGGTAATATATAACATGTTTTTATTAATTAAATGATATTTAAATTTATTCAAATACCTTCATTTAAAATATAAAACAAAATAAGCCTCTTACACTAATTACCAATTAAAAATAGGCCCTTCATTCAAAAAAATATTATTCATTGAATTTTTAATAAAAATTAATGTATAATAAGACCTTCTACCTAATTTCTAGAATAATTAATTAGATCCATATAATATAAAATAGTATTTTAATATAGGAATGGAAATAATAATCTAACTCCACATAAGTTTATAAACAGAGAATACAAAAGTCTAATGGAGTGTTCAATGTTTATTGGGCCAGAAAATAAAACACATTTGTATTATGTTCAATGAATTTGTATATAACATTAATAAAGTTGCAAATCTGCCATCTCCTTTAAAGAAAAAAAATCATAACGTGGTGGGCTTCAATAAATCAAAATCCATTCATTGTCAAGCTAAATTACATTATGGTCACCAACATATATGCTAATCGGATATATATAAATATAACGGAAAAGGATTTTAAGTGGATTAACTTTTTGGTCCTTAAATGTGGACTTGTTATTTTGAGGGGGAAAATGGATGAATATTTTGATGAAACTTAGTAACGACGATCTCCATGTTTAGCATACCACCTCCGCCAATTTTCATCGAAAAATTCAATCGGAAAGAGGGTTAACTAAAAAATTGATATATATGTGCATTTTTAGCCGTTAAAATTTAAGATGTTTAGCTAACCCATTTTCCGGTTGAATTTTTTGATGAAAAATGCATATATGATCTACTAATTATGGAGATCATCTTCACCAAATTTTATTAAAAAATTCATCCATTTGCCCCTTCAAAATAATTGGTCCGCATTTAAGAACCAAAAAAGAGGTCTTCTTTAGATCTTTCCCCTAAATATAACATCACTGCATCAGAACAAAAATATTTATAATAAAAGCGGAATAAATATACTTAATTGTAATAGTAGCCTATTAAAGGTCAAAAAGTACGTGTCGATAATATTATGCTTAGATATTTTTCAATCGGCATCTATATATGAAACTAAACATGCATCAAGCATCATTCGATAGGTATATATAAATATTAATCTGTTGATTTTATTTATTTATTTCAATGATTCAACCTTGAAGGATTTTCTTAGAGTTAGGGTTATTAACTCTAAACGTGTTGTGGGAACAATTTAATTATATCTTTCATTAGATAACCCCTTTAAATATGATATAAATACAATAATAAATAAGGTTAATATGGAAGCTTAATATGGCCCATGATACATGATTTACACAATAAAATCTTTAATATATATTCTATTTAGACAATAGCACATTAGGTATAATTTCCTTCAATATTTATTTTATTTTACACTTAGGGTGTGTTTGATTGCCCTTATTTTCCTCGGAAAATAGTGTTTTTTCATCCAAGTTGTCACTTTTCTACTGTTTAATTGGCAAAAATTTTCGGGCAGTCAAATTTTATTTTTTGTCGCTATTCATGTATTTTTCCGTGTAAAGCTTGAAAATATTTTCTTTGGGGGGAGGGGGCTTGTTTTTATTTTCTAGGCAATAGGCACATTTTTTGAGACAAAGTTTTACTCACTTTCTGCATTAAAAATGTCATAACTTAAATAAAAAATTCAAAATTTAATAAAAATTTAATATTTAAAATCTACTAATCAAGCTCAATTAAACAAGATCCATCATGGCTATAAAATTATGTAAAAAAAAGTTTCAATAATTTTTTCTACATTAAAAATGCCATAATACAACTAATATTTCTCGGGTAGAAAATTAAAGCAATCAAACACATATAATTGACATTTTCTATGCAACTCAATTCTAGACAATTCAATTACCTAGAACTTATTTTTTTCTAATACAAATTTCATACTTACAATCAAACGCACCCATAGTGTAGCATAAATTTTCTCAATAAAAAATAGTACCTTTTCATAAAATGCGCTGCGTGCCTTTATCAGGGACCTCTTTCTTTGTCCAGAGATAAAAAACGATTTGGGTGTCGGTCCAAACCTGGCCCAACTCGCCCAATCATGCATTACTATTCTTCTACTTTTTTGTTTTCTCTTTTGATGCAAGCCTCCAAAAAACATTTTCTTTTTGCACCACTAGATGGAGTTTTTGTTAGTTCAAACTTCATCTCATCAAGGCGATTTATTTGAAAGCAAGTAAAGTAGGAGATAGATACGTTGGTGTCCTACGGTAGGTAGGGTTCCCTATTTACCGGGGGCTACGTTACTCAAAGGTTTAAGTGACTGAGTCACCGACTTATATATGGACAATAGACGCACTCCATTGTTGAAAATGATTAGATTAAAACATTGATCTTATATAAAAAAATTATAAAATTTAATATGGGTATATAAGAAAAAGAGTGTCACAAATAATAACAATACCTTTTAAAATAAAATCTCACACCTGTAACTTAACCCAAAGGTATTTAAGTTAGAGGATATTATTGTTACTATGTTCACAGATTAATCGACTCAGTAGGCGCCGTGGGCCCAGTCTCACGTGCGGTGGGCATAACACCCATCACATATATATATATATATATATATATATATACGCTGGTTTTTATTTTGTGTGGTTTTTTGATTGGGAGGAATCTTAACTATTTAGACCAAATCAAAAATTAGTGCTTCAATTGTGGGCCTTCTTACCTATTTCAGATCCACCCACCAGTCGGCTGCAACCCCACCCCAACCCAAACAACCCAACCAATCAGTCAGTCTTTGTTCCTGTATATGGGGCCCGTATATGGGTCTGTACCCAAATATGAAATCAGGTACTTCCACGTATGCGTCATATTTCTTGGAACTTTATTCAACTATGGTATTCTTTTATTTGTCAACATCAAGTCACTGAGATGACATTTGATTAAACAATAAGTACACGCGCGTTTTAAACTTAAAGTTTAATTCAAATTCCTACTTCAACATAATTTTTCAGTAATTTTTGAATAAGGGTAATTTTGTAATTTTATATGTACTAAAACTCCATCCTTATGCTTAATATATCAGTGCAATAAGGGTAATTTTGTAATTTTACAAACATACCCAAAAACCCTATTTGTGCTTAATATATAGAGACCATATTAAATTTCTTGGGTAAGTCACGAGAAATTTTATTTTAACGAAGTCTTGTGCAACTTTCTACCTTCGAGCCGATTGTGACATGTTTGTGTTGAAAAAATAACATCGATTTATTGTTGGCCTTAACTTGGGGTTTAAGATTGTAGCGGATATGATAATTTAATACAGTATCAAAATTTTGACTTCGTAAGAATGAGTAGACTAGTCAACATGGTAAATATATCCACCCAAATATAAGAAGTCTCCTAAGATTAGAAGGGGTTTCTTTGTTATTATAGTATAGACTTAAATTTTGTTCTTTTGAATAAAAATGGAAAATGATAATATGTGCCCTTAGGGCACATGTTAAAGTTATTATAAATGAAAATAATAAAATCTTACATGAGAATTTGTATCATATTTAAAACGTGTTGGGAGTTAATTATTTCTAAAAATAAGTACTTAACATGTGCACTTAGGGCACACGTTAACATGACCCAATAAAAAAATTCTATTGAATAAAATTTGGAACCTAGTTAAGTTAGCGCCCATTACAACTAATTATCTAATATCTCAAAAAAAATATTATTATCTGATGGGAGCAAAGACAATATTCAAAATATTTATTGTCAATATACGATATGTTAATAAATTAATTTTATGTCTACTGACCAATCAACAATAGAAAGGGAGACAAAACAGTGACCAATCAAAGCAATATTAAATTTGAAGGATCCCATTTGGAGGTAAAAGAGCATTCTTCTTATCAATTTTAGAAACTGTTTTTTGTTACCCCTTGCTGTTATTTCACCTTCCCCCTTAACCAAACTTAAGGCAAATCTCACAAAATGAATATTTTTGCAAGAAC
The DNA here is from genome assembly GCA_021464415.1 of Lonicera japonica. NCBI lineage: Eukaryota > Viridiplantae > Streptophyta > Magnoliopsida > Dipsacales > Caprifoliaceae > Lonicera > Lonicera japonica. Next base: position 15,189,903 of record CM038469.1, read on the forward strand.
TCTAACTCTCACCAAATTATTTATTTATTTTTTCAATTTTACAACCAAACGCAACTTTATAACATTTTTTTAGCGCAAATTTATATTTGTTTGCTGTCTTTATAGGCCAAAAGGGAAATGGTTTGGTCAAGTACTGCCTAGAGATATATCTAGCTATATAGTAGTTTTACACATACTAATTTTTGTACACGTACATTGCAAGAAGTTTTATATTTGTCAAGGCTCGTTAAATCTATTAATGAATTCTTAGATACTAAAAATTGAATAATTAGTATAAAGTGAGAAATAAAATAATAACAAATAAGCAAAAGCATAACATTAAGTGTATACTTAATAATTATAAGAAAATCATGGAATTAGTCTACTATAGAAATATGTTGTAGATATATGATAAAAAATTGTCACATGCTTATCTCTTTTAGCACATAGGTGGCCAAGCAGATTCTTTGATCGAAGACATAAGATAGTAATAAATTTACTAATATTTTTGAATTGGTAGATAATTAATTCAAATAAAAGTACGGAGAATTATTGTACATAATAGCAAACAAATAATGGATTATATAACAGAGGAAATATACAAATGCTAAAAAAATAAATAAGATTCATGTACGCCTGATGATATATAACATTAATGTTTTAGGGCGGTGTTATTTACACCTCCCATACTCCTTGTCACAAACACCTCCTGGAAGTCAATTTATTATCAATAACACCCCCTAAGACTCGCTTAATGAGAAGTGAGTGTAATGACATACACATGGCCCACTTAGGAAGAGTTTGTTTGTAAGAACTCGCTTAATATCAGGCAATGGAGTGCTAAAATGTTTTCCAAATAGGGCCACCTAATAAAAGGTGAATGTACTCACATAAACTTGGCTCAAATGGGAAGAGTGTGTTGTTAAGCACTTGCTTAACATCAGGCAATGTATGAGGTGTTTGTGATAAATAAAGGGGTGTTAAAATATATTTTTAGTTAAGTTTTAGAGGAGGGTGCTTGTGACAGATTTAGGGGTGTGTTAATAATACCGCCCATGTTTTACCAAGCCACAACCACTATATATTCATTTTTTTTGTTTAAACATTTAACATAATGATAAATAAACAAATAAGTTTTAGAATATATAAATTAACATAAATTTATAATGCTAAAAACAATCAAGTAAAGTGGAGTTTAATATACATACGAGCTTTGTGGTGAGTTTTGGAACGAAATTCTAATTCACGTTAAAAGTTTTGTAATTTTATTATGATTTATTAAATAGTTTTCTTCTCAGAAAGATTTTATTACCAAATTATATAGAAGTTTTATATAAAACATCTAGTTCAACTCAAACTATAATTTGTTTAATTATTTTAGCCACACAAAGTATTTTTTTTTTTAAAATACCAATCCTGATATAAAAAAATATATATGGAACTATATTGTTTTATTTAATGTATTCTTAAAATCTTGTATTTAAAATTATATAAGTCTTATACAAAATATCTAATACAACACAAACTCTATCTTGTTTAATTAGTTTAGTCAAATAAAGTAGAGTTTAAATTTGTTTGGAATACTCATACTCATACGAATATAAAAAAGGGGGAAAAACACTTAAGTTATTCGTATTTTTATATATAGTATAGATAAATATATATGTATATGAAACATTTTCTATACATATCAAGTTTACGGGTCGTAAATGGATGAATTTTTTGAATGGTGAAGATTTATATGATTAGTAAACGATCTTTACTAAATTTTATCAAAAAATTTAACCGGAAAATAAGTTAATGCTCAATAAATATATAGTATATTATGTGTGTATTATTGGTTGCTGTCTCTTTCAATAATTGGATTTTGGTTTGTGATACTGCTGGATAGGTACTTCTTTTTGAGGTCTTCAACATTAATGCAGCAAACATTCAGAGAATCTCTATCTCAGCTCTTTGCATTTTTTGGTATGTATGATAATTCCATCGATAGAATCAACAGTAGGGCTATTTTTAAATTTTCTTTTTTTTGGGAAATTGCGTTTCGGGCTTACTTACAAAATTGAATAATTGGTGGTTAGCTCAAGTCCGAACCATGAACACCCTTAATCAAAGTATGTGAAACTCCGATTATAACCATTGATCAATGAGTCTTCTAGCATGCAAGACAGACATAATCTCTCTTCCTATATTAAATCAAGAAATAATTCTAGAGAGATATAGAGATAGACATAATTCAGGTGGCAGCATTCCATTTTTCAAGACATGGGTCTGTCTATGGCCCAACCTTCCCCACTCTATACTCTGACCAATACAATATTATCACATGGTGTTCTCTATTTTTGCCTACACAATGTTGCAAACTAACAATAATATTGGTAATTATAAAGACATAGTATTCATTTATTTGTCAACATAGGACATACTCTACTATGTACAATATGATACATATTAGTTCCTCACATCAAGATACTAATAAGACATTTAGTTGAATAGTAAGTACATGCGCTTTTCAAGCTTAAGGTCTAATTCAAGTCCCTACTTTAACATGATTTTTCAAGTAATTTTCGAATAAGGGTAATTTTGTAATTTTAGAGACGTACCAAAACCCCTTACTCACGCTTAATATATTGACATGATAAGAATAATTTTATAATTTCACAAATGTACCCAAAAATCTTGCTTATGCTTAACATATAGAGACCATATTAAATTATTTGGGTAAGTTATAAGAAGTTTTTATTTTAACAAAGTCTTGTGTGACTTTTTACTTTAATGTTTGTGTGGAAAAAACGACATCAATCTATTGGTGGCCTTAACTCGGTGTTTAAGATTGTAGCGGATATGATAATTTAATATCATATCAAATTATTAACTTTACGAGAATGAATAGGTTAGTGTGGATGGTAAAGGTATCCACCCAAGTATGAGAAATCACCTAGAATTAAGAGGTGTTTCTTTGTTATTTTAGTATAGACTTAAATTTTGTTCTTTTAAATAAAAAATTCTAAACAAAATTTGGAACCTAGTTAAGTTAGCTCCCATTAAGACGTATTTATCTGATATATTAAAAAAAATAAAAAATTTATCTGATGGGAGCAAAGACAATATGTATTCAAAATATGTATTGTCAATATCTGACATGTTAATAAACTAATTTTATGTCTACTGATCAATCAACATTAGAAAGGGAGACAAAACAGTGACCAATCAAAGCAATATTAACTTTGAAGGAGCCCATTTGCATGTAAAAGAGCATTCTTCTCATCAATTTTAGAAACTGTTTTTTGTTTCCCCTTGCTGTTCTTTCATCTTTACCCTTAACCAAACTTAAAGCAAATCCCACAAAATGAATATTTTTGCAAGAACTCTAACTCTCACCAAATTATTTATTTCTTTTTTTCAATTTTACAACCAAACGCACCCGTCGAAGAACATTTCTCCTTATTTACAACACTTTTTTCGTGCAAGAGTATATTTGTTTGCTGTCTTTATGGTTCAAAAGGGAAATGGATGAATTTTTTAATTGATGAAGATGATTTATATGATTAGTAGACAAATTTCATCAAAAAATTTAGCTGGAAAGTAAGTTAATGTTCAATATATAAATATATAGTATATTATGTGTTTGTTATTGGTTGCTGTCTCTTTCACTAATTGTAGTTTGGTTTGTGATACTGCTGGATAGGTACTTCTTTTGAGGTCTTCAACATTAATGCAACAAACATTCAGAGAATCTCTGGCTCAGCTCTTTGCATTTTTTGGTATGTATGATAATTCCATCGATAGAATCAACAGTAGGGCTGTTTTTTTTTCTTTTTCTTTTTCTTCAGAGATTGAGTTTGGGACTTATTTACAAAATTGATGGTAAGCTCAAGTCCGACCCACGAACACCCCTAATCAGAGTAATTAGAGTAAGTGAAATTCCAATTATAACCATTGATCATTGTTTCTTCTAGCATGCATGACAGACATAATCTCTCTTTATTAAGTTGAGAAGTAATTCTAGAGAGACATAGAAATAGAACATAGTCGAGGTAGCAGCATTCCATTTCTCAAGACGTGGGTCTGCCTATAGCCCAACCTCCCCCACTCTATACTCTGACCAATACAATATTGTCACATTGGTGTTCCAAATTTTTGGCTTTGCAATGTTGTTGTAAACGAACAATAATATTGGTAGTTATAACGTAAAACATGTTGAGATGTCAAAATTCCGTGTTAAACTTATATGATGATAAATTTATATAACGCTTTATCAATCTATTTAAATTCTGAAATATTGTAACGTGATACTTTAAAACTAGTTAGGAAAATTGAACCTGTCAACATTAGATTTTACAATTGGATGCATTACTGAAACTGGTAATCCTAAAGAAGCAAAGATGGGACTCTTGTGGATGAAAATATTTGTCAGTTGGAAAACAAAACTTCTCTACCCAATTGGCGCCAGTATCTCATCCCTTAAACGAAACTCCCTGTGTACCCACCACCACACACTATAAAACTACATCTTTTACTCTTCTATTTAGCCCTCATTTTCCCAATAATAACCATAATGCCATTGCCCCCTCTGCCTTTCAAAAAGACTTCTCTGCCCTGTCTTGCCCCCTTCTTATTCAAATCATTGATGGCCATTTTTGTAAATTGAAAGAATCACTAACAGAATTATTTCAAAGTCCAGAGCTTGAGCTTGTACTCTCACAACTACTTATTCAATTCAGCTCACTTAGAAAGAGGCAAAAGGAAAAAATGAAGGAAGGAAAATATTTGAATTTTTCACAATTTTACTTCATCTTCCATTATATGATGCAGAGATGAGGATAACAAATATTCAACAATAACTGCCCATGGTGGATCTTGATGATGAGACTGGTGTTAACATGTCCATTAAGAAGAAGGAGCTTCTTTCTGATGCCATGAAGAGGACCAGTGATTGGTTTGCTTTCATTCTATCTTCTTTTCTATCATTTTCTTTTCCTGGAAAATATGTGTATGAGTTGAAAAATCTTGTTAGTTTACCAAGAATTTTTTTTGAAGATCTTGCATTGAACTCTAACAGGATTTTCTCCCAAGAGATCCCAAGTGATGTTGAGGTTCATATTGGGGGAGTTATTTTTTCTTTGCACAAGGTAAAACTGTGAACTTATGCCTTTGTGTTTGATTGCACTTTTTTTCTTTTTTAATAAAAAATGTCTAAATTTTCACTTTTTTTTTTCAATCTCTAATGGTGTTTGACTTCGAAATTCAGCGTGGAATCAATTTTCATGCTACAATGTAATTTAGTCTAGTTTCTCTCTTTTCGTGTAACTTAGATGTAGTGACGGAGGCAGAAATTCGATTAAGGGGGGTGAAATACAAAGCGCACAAAAATATATTTAAAGTCATAAAATTAACTCAAACATAATAGCATTAATAATAATATTATGCGATTAATCAGGAAATACAACTTATACAATTAATCAAGAAATAAAATTATACCTAATATTAAAAAATAGATTTAAGAAATGATTTGTTGGAAAAATGGGTAAAAAAAATACCATTTTTGAGCCATTTTGAGGGTAATTTTCAGTGGGAGCACACACTTGTTTGTGAAAGGTTATTATAAATTCGTATTCTCTTCCGTGAGGACATCGAAATTGTATATTTGTTTGTACAAAATAGTTATAGAGTGAATGAGGAATTATCACCTAAAGTGAGTTACTTGAACCGAAAAAATAGAATGAAAAAGGGTAAGTCCCAAATGGGAACTTTGTAGAAAAAATAATAATTTTATAAAGGATACATTTTATATGCTTATAAAGCATTCAAGAAAAATAAAGTTCTCTCTCGCGGGTTATGTTTTGCACCCGGATTTATTTTTCAGTTCCTTACCTTTGATTTTGAATGCAATTGCCAATCGGGGTGGCAGATTTATTTTCTAGTTCCTTTCCATTGATTCTGAAGGCAATTGCCAATTGGTGTGGCAGAGAGTGTTAAAGGTCCCCCGGAGAGTTTCACTTATATATTTTCAAATATAAATTTCTACACATAAATCTTTATAGTAAACAAATTTTAAATCTAAGGAGGTGCGATTGCCCCCCCCTCCCCCCCCCCCCCCCCCCCCCAAAAAAAAATGCCTAGATGTCACCTCCTCCTCAAGTTTTTGTTTTAATGAAAAAATTTAGATTTATAACAATACCGAGGAATTTATTTCTTTTCCATTTCCATGAAACCAATCAAATGCAATCTTCTTGATTTTTTTTTATCCTCTTGAGCTTATTGGATAGATTGAATGGAAAGAACCGAATTCCATGGAATTGCACCCATAAACTTTTTCAAAGAAAACAAAACTTAGGGTGAAGGTAGTTTTTGAATTACAGCAAAAATGAGAAACGCCTAGGTTTGACCCAAGTTGTACGCTGGAAATCAAATCCACGGAAAATTAACCAATCAAACACGAATGAAGATGGAAAACACAAATCTGAGCATTTTTCAATGGACGGAAGTTATTGAACACGCCCTTTAATGTTAAGCCATGAACTGAATCTATTATATATTATGCTAATTGTTCTCAATCACTAATCTAACAGGAAAAAAAAAATAAAAATTAACAAGAATATTCCAATATGAACTTTCAGCTTTCAAACATGAACTAATTCTTTGTCCCTCTTAATCATTCTAGTTTCCATTAGTTTCAAAGTGTGGATACATAAGGAAGATAGTCTCCCAGTCGAGCGAATCTGATCTATCCGCCATCGAAATCTCTGACATGCCAGGCAGCGTAGAAGCATTTGAACTCGCAGCAAAATTCTGTTACGGCATAAATTTCGAAATAGGCACGGAAAACATAGCCATATTAAGATGTGCAGCAGAGTTTCTTGAAATGACAGAGGACTATGAAGTTAACAACTTAATAGCAAGAACTGAAGCTTACCTCAATAAAGTGGCACTTAAGACCTTAGCAGGTTCAGTTTCCGTTCTACATGCATCAGAAAATCTCCTCCCAATAGCAGATAAAGTGAAGTTGGTGAACCGAAGTATCGACAGAATAGCCTACTTAGCCTGCAGAGATAGCCAGTTTTGTGCCGATGGTGCTGTTAATTCATCAGTCTTTGCTCAACCGAAGCCCGTTGTTGATTGGTGGGCCGAGGATCTAACTGTGCTACGAGTCGATACTTTTCAAAGGGTCCTTGTTGCTTTGACGGCTAGAGGGTTTAAACAGTGTGCTCTCGGTCCAATTCTAATGCTCTACGCGCAGAAATCCCTTCGAGGTTTGGTGAGATATCAATCCAAAATTCCAAATCCATTTTATCGTGTTTGTATGTGTGTTTCAAGTGTTCTAGTTATATCATGCCTATGTTCAGCCCATTAAGGTATTGTCCGCTATAAACTTAAGCCTGCACGATTTTCTCTTAGGAAAAACTAGTGACTATACATAGTAGCGGAGCCAGGAATAATTTTCAGGGGGGCCAAAAAGAAATCAAGCCAAATCAAACTCAATAATTATATTTATAGACCAATTTTTACTAAAATACTTCTCCATTCTGTTTCAATATTTCAGAAAAGTTAAAAATGATATACTAAAATTAATTATATCTTTTGATATATAATCCAAAAAAAAATGAAAACTGTGTTTCAGAAAAAAAAAAAAATAAACGGTAGTGAAGAACGGCTGCCTGAAGGAGAAGAGAAGATAGTGAAAACATAATATATATTACAAACTTACACCTTCAACTTATAACACTAATTGCACAAAGCCCCCGCACGCACGCCTCACCAAACACTGCTTGCTTGACTTATATTACAGCCCCTCTTCCTAGACTTATATTACAGCCCCTCTTCCTAAACTTATAAGTTAATTACACAATGCCCCCCTCAACTTTCCTTTCCCACACATAGACCCCTACACTCTCTGTAAATTTTCAAAAAGTCCAGGTGGGGCATGGCCCCACTTGGCCCCCATGTGGCTCTGCCCCTAACTACACATATATAACACACCGGTTATAGCACAAAGGCCATTTGGCAAGAAGAGTCGTACTATGTAGTCTACCGGCACATACTGTAACCACACAACACATACAACATCCTGCCAACAAAACTAGAGTCATTAGAAGTTCTATTTATTAGTCTACAAGCATTTCAGGTCCGTGGTAGTGTAAAAAGAAGTCTAAGTCACTTCGGGTCTCACCAAGGAGGGCTTGGGATAGGTTTTAAACGAAGAGACTTAAATTTATTTATGTTTTAAAAAATAAAAAAAAACATCGAGCACAGTCTATTAACTCTAAACCCACCTTTTGTTCATTCCAGGAAGTATTTGGAAAGGGGAGGAAGAAAATCGAGCCAACACAAGAACACGAAAAACGGGTCGTTTTAGAAACAATAGTAAGCCTTTTGCCAAAGGAGAAGAACGCAATGTCAGTGAGCTTCCTCTCAATGCTGCTTCGAGCTGCAATTTATCTAGAAACAACTGTTGCTTGCAGGCTCGGGTTAGAGAAGAGGATGGGGTTGCAACTAGGCCAAGCCGTTCTAGACGATTTGTTGATCCCTTCGTTTTCATTCACAGGGGACACATTGTTCGATGTGGACACAGTGCAAAGGATCATGATGAATTATCTTGAGTACGAGATTGAAGCGAGCACTGTGGGTTGTAACTTGAATGATGAGTATGTTTCTCCTACAAAAAGTGAGAGTGAGCGCGTAGGAAAGTTAATGGAGAGCTACCTTGCTGAAATTGCGTCTGATCGGAACTTATCAGTGTCGAGGTTTGTGAATCTGGCCGAACTTATTCCAGAGCAATCAAGGGTAACAGAGGATGGAATGTATAGATCCATTGATATTTACTTGAAGGTACGTTTTCTTGAAGTACATTCCCCTTCACTTTCTAATTATAAGAATTTTTCATTCTATGAAAGCGCAAATGCTCGAACCGAACACTTAATCTTTGTTTTGGTCAATAATCCTCGGAAATGCTATTGCCGAAGCACGTTTTGGCTTCAGCTAAAGCAAACGGTGCGCTGGGTGCTAGTGATCACGCTTATCCTTGGAACAATCAAGAAACACCCAAAAGCTAGAACCTAACTTTCCCCCCATCTACTTTTGTTTTGATCAAATTCATAATTTCATTTGAAAGCCAATAATCCTGGGAAATGCTATTGCCAGCACCTTTTGGTTTCTGCCAGAGCAAACAGTGCACAGAGTAATAGCATACGATGCTATAAATTCAGCATTCAGAGATTAAGAAACAAATGCATAAGCACACTGTAGATAATCTTTCCATTGTAACTGCTATTAACAGGCTCATCCTAGTTTAAGTGACATTGAGAGGAAAAAAGTCTGCAGCATAATGGACTGCCAAAAGCTATCGCGAGAGGCTTGTGCACATGCAGCTCAAAATGATCGCCTCCCCGTACAAACAGTCGTACAAGTGCTTTACTATGAGCAGCAACGCCTCCGAGAGGGCCTCACGGGGGAAGAATCTCCGGCTCTTCACCCCAAAGTAAGTTCCTACCCCACTGATATCCACCCGGTCCCTGATGAGTTGTCGAGCCTAAAAAGAGAAAACCAGGACCTAAAACTCGAGCTGTTGAAAATGAAAATGAAAGTAAAAGAGATAGAGAAACCAGTTGAAAAAAAGACCCCAAAAACACCATTGGGAATCAGTTATTCTTCTGAGAAACCTCCTTTGCCTCGAAAATCATTCATTAGCTCAGTGTCGAAAAAGCTTGGGTGGCTTATGGCGGCTCCTAGTACTAAAGGTCGGACCAAGCCTCTAAAGACCGAAGGCATTCCATTTCTTGATGAAGGGATTTACTTTGAGATTTTTTTTTTTTTACAAATGGTCTGTTGCATTATTATTCGAAGGTTTTGCAAAAGAGGAATATGGATTAATTGTGTATGGTTCCACTTCTCTTTTAATCTCCTTTTGTGTTGAGTTGATGTTGCTGTTAGTTTCTTTGTTTAAGATGTGTATGTTTAATTTTAATAGTGATGAAGAATCGAATATATATATGCATATATAAATTTCATTTGCTGTAAATTTAGTTTACTTTATGAAAAAATAATCAAGTGTACCCTCTCAAAGTCTCACATAAACATTCATTAAATTTGATATGCTAGATATGATCCTAAAAAAAACCTAGGAATAAACCTAACCTCAACCAGAGAAGAGAAACCTTTACTTTAATAAAAAAGATGCTGTCTTCTATTCCTTCTAAATTAAGAAATGAAAATCAAACATTATTTGAGGCAGTGACAATAAAGTTTTCGATAGAGACCTTATTTGGCTTCGATGATTTCTTGGCTACTTGCAGATATAAGTGCACCTCAAAGTCCTCCCACTAGTATTAGTTACAATAATTTGAGTGTTATTTTCAGATTACTCATAATAATGTTTTTCACAAAAGTAAAAAAGCACATTGAAATCGACTGTCATTTTGTTCTTCAGCATTTGACTCACTAGTCTTCTCCTATTTCTTCTCAAGACCACGCTCACATTTTTGCCAAAGTTCATCCACAAAGCCGATTCAATTATGTTTCATTATAACATTTTCTAGCGACGACAAAACAATTTCATAGAAGTAAATATTTTTCATGTAAAACAATCAAACACCCTGAAATTTTAGCTTCTTCAAGTATCTTATAACATGAAGGAGCCTTATTTACATGGAATGGGAATCTAATGTTCCTCTAGTGGCAGACAAAACATATAAGCTCTTCTCCTCTCTGTTTGTCAAGAAAAGTTTCTAAGTTAGGTGAAAAATATACAGCAATACTAAAGAGGGTTGACCCACAAATTTTGGAGGAGGTTCAATTAATATGCTTAGATCTGATTCCTCCCAAGAAAGAAAAAAAACAGAACCAAAATAAAGATTGTCAATATTAGCAACTCACCCATCATGAAGATTATTAATTGACTTGAAATCCAATGTGAAAGGCTGTCAATTGATCAAACAATACTTGGGTTTAATCGAATCAAAAAACAACAAAACAGTAATCATTATTGTGGGACAATGTTGTAGTAATGAGATTCTAAATAGATAATTTTGTGCCAGCCTGCACATATATTATGCTTTTTAGTAGAGGCCGAACGATCTATATTGACTTTCACTTTTTTAAGTATACAATAATTTTAACGAGATGATACATAGCCTTAAAGAAAATCTCAAAAGCATGATCCAAAAGTAATGTAAATGCGTCTCAACCACTCATCACATTCTCTCTCCTAGATTCCTGAATAGACGTGCCGTTGAAATTTATTTGGACTACAACTTTTGGGATATTTTTTGGGCTTCATAGCATTTTCCAATTTAAATGTAATACGTGTCGAAAATAGAGAAACTTTATCTACTATCATAAGATCTAATACATTAATTATATTCCAGAAAGAGAACCGGAAATTTGGTACATTGATTTGAACACTCTACAATATGGACACCAATGAACTGCAAAAAGTTGAATGAAAACTTTGCTAACTCTGCAGATTTTAATGGGTTTCAGATCCAGGGAAACAATTAAAATCTTCACACAAGACTCCAATACCCATTATATACACAAAAAAAGAAGAAAACTAAAAGAAAGTCCACACAAACACCAATCACAAACAATTGTTTACCAAATCTAAATTAGAATCATACCATAATCACTTTTTTTTTTTTAAAGAAAATCTTCTTCAAGTCATGTTGAGACTAAGAACTTGAAAAAGCCAAGGAGATTGCTGTAATCTATCTTGTCTCAATTCTTCTTCTTCTTCTTCTTCTCCACTAGAAATATTTCTTGTTCCACTTAGAAAACCCGGGTTTGAATCTCGCCTATCTAAAATCTCCCATGTTTGCCTATTTTGTCCTTCTCTTGCTCTATCTATTTTCTTTAATTGAAGATTAGAACCAGAGGAAGAAGAAGAAAAACTTGCCCCTGAATCTGAATTCAGCGGTGTCTCTAATTTCCTCCTTCTCTTGTTAAAACTTGAGGGGCCCAATGTTAGCTCAATTTCACTCTCATCTTCAATCTTAACCTCCCCTTTGCCTTCTAAAGTTTTCAAGATTCTGATGATGCTTTTGCTGATGTGCATTAATAATGATCTGCTTTTGATTCTGCGTACTTGCTCTCGTGCTCGCAATGTTCTTCATTAGCTGCTTTTGGATTTGATACAGACGGTGGAGTTCGTACACCTGTAGTAGTACTCTCAGCCTTAGAACATATTTTACATCACACAATGATCTAAAAAGAGAAAAACGAAGAAAGTATACGAAGAAACTATATATATACATATTTTACATCCCCCTTTTAGAATTTGAATCGGAACAAAACTATTTTGCTCCGATTCTTAGTTTACGAAGAAAGTATATATATGCATACCTGTTCTTTGAAAGTTTCTTCGTGTTTTAACATTGCCATCTTCATGTACTCTTTATCATACGGCGTAAGAATCTTCTCCATTTTTGTTATATACTTGGCTCACTTTTTATGCTTGAAGTGAGCAAATATACATGTACATGTGTATGTATAGAGAGAGAAAATTTTGATCTTCCCACCTAAAGCTGCATGCCAATGACACAAATATACAAAGTCAGATAATGTATGATCATAAATGTAAATTTTATAGCTGTGAGGAAAGGTTTAGGAACTTTAGATATATAATATGGATAAAGTTGAGTGATGAATGAATAATTGATGTTGATATTGTTTTGTTTTGTACATATGAAGCTTGTTGAAGAAAGAAAGAGGTGGAATGATTTTGCAACACAAATAAAGTAGAGAAGACTGGCAGAATCTAATGGGGGTTCAAGTATAATTTTATTTTATTTTTGCCATTCATATTCAGTCATTATATATGTTTGGGCCACACCAATAATTTTTTTCAGAAAAAATATCTCCCCTTAATTACATGGCAGCGGTACATTGCTTGTGTGCATCGATCACCACAATTAATATTGCAACATATGTTAAATAAGTTTCTTAGAAATGAGAAAATTAGAAGAAGTAAAGAAATGAAAAGTAGTCCCATTTAATTTAATGTTTTAAGTCTTCTTACTTACCTTAGAAGGAATATGGATATTTTTCCACGTCGGTATGCATTAAATAGTTGTACCTTTTGAAGGTGTGTTATACATGCCAGTAAAACATAAGAGTGCGATAAGAATACTCAATAAGAAAAATATTTTCTAAAATTAGAATATGATAGAGCTTCCACATACATGGAAAGACTTTTTGGCTTAGAACGAGTTTATCTCATCATATATTTCATTGTTTCTATCTATCATGTTTGAAGATAGAAAAGAAAATGGAAAATTTTAAGCGGCAGTCATCATAGTTGAAATTTATTTTTGGTCTTTTCAACTCCGTTCCGTTTGATAATAATATGGAAAAAAAAAAATACTTGATTTGTTTGAGAATTTAAAAAATAAGTTGCGGCATATGATGACCACCATCTCATGGCCATTTTTATAAGTAGATATTCTCTATCATTCATTATTTTTTGTGGAAAATTTTTCTTCCTCAACCCCTAAAGAAATTTTTTCCACATAAAAAGTCAAAAAATAAGAAGATATCTTGTTGCATACCTCAATTTATTTTCCAACTTCTAACTAAAAAAAAAAAAAAAACTGTTTTTGTTATAATTTTCCATATTGTTCTCAAACGCACCCTTATGGTTATAAATTTTGGTGTTCAAGTTTCCAATTAATTGTTTCTCTCTCTTCCCTTGTTCTTCTCACAAAAAAAGGGAAGAAGAAGAAGAAGATATATAATTTGTACCCACAAAATGGTTTTATCAACAGATTTGTTAGTAGCTACAATTTGTCACATAAATTTGAAATACTTATCTATTAGAAGAAGATAAAAACTTAAGCATCCACTTCATGAAGCTACATGCAAGTAACGTAATTAAAATAAAAACAAGTATATATAAAAGCTTTGCAATTAATTAAGCATAATTTGTTCAGAAAATTCATTATAAGTTGATCTGAATTAATTTTTTTATCTGATTCAGGTATATAGATCATCAACATGCAAGAATCAAAACTAGTACTTACGTACGTAAAAATATATAATTGCTATTAGTTTCTTCGTACCTTCTAAGAGTCAGAATTAACTTGAACTGAACTGAACTGAAAAGAGATTAGAATCTGGTGTTTAAAGAAGCTAGATGAAGGAGAAAAAGAACTCTTTCTAAGAACAACCAAACAGCTCTCAAGGCTTAAGACTCAACTTCTCTCCCCCTTAGTATATACTGCTCTCAAGATTAAATAAAATATAACTGAACTAGAATTTAAGATTCCTTTCTTTCTTTCTCTCTCTCTTACACAAATGAAAGCATTATTAATTGTTGCATATATAATATTTGATTGTTTGAGGAATACCAAACAAATCCTACTATTGCGCGCCTTGGCCAATGCCATTCAAGTTTTGTGAAAGAGATGCCCCCAGACAAGTCCAGCACTGCACAATATATATATATATATAGGTGGCGCTAATTACATATTTACATACACCAAAACACTCTATAACATTCCACAACATTAGTTAGGCCGTATAGAACTGAGGTAAATGAAATGGAATAAAACCAAATATATGAAATAGAGTGTTACCTAGTAAAGCAGTGTGTGTAATTAGCGCTCACCGTATATATTGGTTCGAGGATTCATTCTTATAGGTGTCCCGACTATCGCTTGCAGTTAGTACCTGCCGTTAGCCACAACAAATTATGTAGTTTACAGCGTTTACTTAAAATTATAATCAATACACTTTTAAGCATCATTTGAATATTAATTAAATTATCATTTAAATTGGTTCATATATCGGTATTATTTTAATATAATAATGCTCATAATCTTATGTATTTATATATATATATAGTTTTGTGGATCAGAAGGCGTTACACTAGACAATCATCAAAATAACAGCATTTTCTGGCCTGCCAAAAGTGAATCACATGCACCCCAGAATTCTATATATTTATAAGTGGAACAGTTGTCTCAGTATTATAATTAGTATATAAATACAGATGATGATGTAGAGTAATTAAGGTGGCATCAATAACCCGGGCCCTGACAAATAAATCTTGACCGTACATTTGGGTGGGTACCTCTCCTCGGAATAGTCCAAAGTTTAAGACATCACAGTATCTTGAAATAAATACAACATTGTATTATAGATATAGATGACGGCATGGATTTGTTGTACATTGAAGTGAGGGAACATGATAGATCATGTGTTCATTTTTAAGTTAGGATTATTTTTAACGGATACAAATATATAATCAGAAAATTATTTTATTTGAAATAATATATATAAGCTTGGATAATACTTGGTGTATACGCACTAGAAATATGACATAATTGCTCAGCATGATCACATTAATATTTTTTACATCGTTTAACGGTAAGGGTATTCGAGCTGAATTACATAGACTTATTTTTACTCAAACACTTCTCCTTTGTCAAGACAAAAAATGAACACTTGTACCCTAAAGTCTCTCTAAAGTTATTGTGGAGTACGACATTCTAAAAGTCGTTAATATGTTGGACTCACATGGTCTTATTTTTACGGATATTGGTTTAGTGGTGGAAGATATTCGAGATTTTATTTCTAGTCTTGAGTTTTTATTTAAAAAGAAATTCGTTTGAGATTAATAGGGTGGCTCATTATTTAGTCCATTTTGCATCAAGTACGTGTTGATGATTCGAAAAGTTGAGATTTCTTATTTTCAGACTGGTTTGTTAGCCTAACTTCTTTTGATAATTAATATCTTTCATTTTGCTTTAACAAAAAAACAAAAAAGTTTCTTACTTTTCTAGAATGACTTTTCACGAACCTACTAGATCGATCAAGAAAGTTTGTAAAACTTCACATAAAACAGTTGCTTAATCAATTGAGCTATGTGCTTTGTAGTGTTGTACATTTAGAACTTTCCTCAATGTACAAGTACTTAAAAATCCTTCGGTGTGAACACACATTGGTAATATCCAAGAGGAATAACATTTTCCATTTTGTTTTAATTATACAACACATAAAATAATATTTGTATGATCAAATCCTAAAAGTTAGACTAAGTTAACAAATCATGATGGTCATTAATTGAGCATGTGGAGGCCCTGTTTATATTCCATTATTTATAATCACTTAACCGTCCAGATGAACTGAACCAAGTCTAAGAAGATTCCATATATATAAAAATTGCTCTTATATATAATACATACTTATAGTATTGTTGAGTAGTGAAAGACTTATTAAATTAACCAAGCCTCTTGGCCCAGTGGTATAAAGCTGCTACTGGGACAACCTTGGGTCGACTTGGAGCTCCCAAGGTCGAACTCCGGCGTTGTCAAAATAATGCTTGGTCAGCGGCAGCCACGAACCGTGAGCGGAGATTAGTCGAGGTGCGCGAAAGTTGGCCCGGACACCCCGTGGGGAACCAAAAAAGACTTATTAAATTTAATGACTAACTTATTTAGATCTGAGGTGCTTCTCGAGTGGTAAAGGGGTTGATTTCTAATTTCGGGGTCTTGAGTTCAAGTCTTCTCTCTTCTACTTCAACGCTTGAACAATTGGTATACTTGCTATGGATAGCGCGCATCAAAAAAACAGTTCTCACACAGTGACTAATGTATTTTTTACCACATCATTTAATCTAATAAATTAATTATTTAATTTAGTATATATGCTTATATATCATTATTTGCATGTGAAGATTTGGATAGTTGGAATTGGTTTGTCTTTGTTATGTTTTAGGTGTGCAGACAGATAGGAAGAGGAAGATCCAAGATCATAAATGTGGAAGATCCAAAAAAAAATATAAAATTAGGATTTTGGGAAATAATTAGAATAAAGTACATTTTGAAGGGGGGAAATATAATAATATAAAAAAGAGTGGAAGTAAAACGAAAAATTAAATCCATGTTTGTACTCATAGTTATCTATAAGGAGGGCACATGTATATGGATAGATAACTCTCTGTCTATACATGTACGACAAATAATAATGTGTTTGTATATAATATACCTTACGGATTGGGACTTTTTACGACGCTTTTGCGTCGTAAAAACACACCCTCAAGTATTTTTACGACACAAAAGTATCGTAAAAAGCCCCAATCCGTAAGGTCTAAACTTTACCAGAAATGCTCTGTATATATATATATAGTCCATTTTTAATATGGGCCGACTTTTTTATAATAAGTTTTTGGTATAAAAATATTAAGAGATATATTTTACGATGAAAAAATGTAGTAAAAATACTCAATCCATATAAATTGGTCTGCACTTAAAAAATTCCGTATATATATATGTATATATTTAATATTGGAATTTTTTTTATCAATTATGCTAATAATTTACTATCAAAAATTCTAAATTTTTTATAGCAAGTGAAATATATGTTTTTGCAATCCCGAGCCCCACCCTCAATTGGGGTTGGGGGTGGGGTTGTTAGAGGGGACGAAAATATACTACTGTTTAACGTGGTACCGACCCTAAATATACTTTTACAGAACAATGGATAATGAAGAAAAATAATATTCAACTAAGAGAGAGAGAGAGAGAGAGAGAGAGAGAGAGAGAGTGAGAGAGGGACGGGGAAGCACGCTTTGCCGGTGGAAGAAGGTGCACAAGTATGGGGTGGTGGGTCCTATTGGGGGTTGCTAAAAAGGACTGAGCCACGGGCTCCCACTGTTTCATGGTCCCAACCTAACTTACAAAAATAAAAATAAAAATATTAGCATCATAATATATAATCTTTAGGCAAGCTATATTATATATATATATATATATATATATGAAATTTTTTAAGTACAGACCGATCCATACAAAAAATGGATTATATATATTAAAAAATAAGATTCAAGTTTCTTTTTTTATTATAATAACAAAGAAATCTCAACTTCAAATAAAATTTGAATCAAAAATCTTTCGGGCTCTAGTGAGAACCATATACCGTCGGACCTAACCCACTAGCTCGCTTCTGATTTTACCTTCAAAGATTGCTCTATTTAAACTTAAACTTGTGACCTAACTTCATGAGGCACTTTATCATAGTTCAACCAGTGGATCAATATGTGAGGTTTTAATTTCCCCCCACCATTGCTCCGATGAAGAAAAAAAGATGAATTATAACAATTGTATTTTGAATATTATATGCACTATAGTACAAGAATTTTCTTTGTGAGTTATCCTTTAGCATGATCAATACCTAATTATATATGTGGATGGGGCCGACAGCCATGTACAAGCTGAGTCAAGAGTTCAACACTTATTGTTGTAATTCAAAATTTATATTATAGTAGTGGACGATATGAAACTTACTTTTTTACGTATTGCTTAAATAAGTTACTCCTATCATTTCAAATTAAGATTCTCACAATTTTTTTTTAATAATTTCCCGAGAAGTACTTAATTCGATCTTTTAGAGACATAATAAATACACGTACTATATCTATTGATTATTATTGATTACTTTAAATTAGTATACTCACACAACATACAAAAGTCAACACACACACACACACATATTTGTTGGCTCTTCGGATTTCATTATTAGAAGAAAAGAAACACGTTGTTGCGTTAATAATGCTATTAGAATTATAAATCCATGTGATTGCTTGATGGAATCTAAATACTAAATTGTTAATGATCTAGAAACATGTGAACAGTTGGCATAATAATATATTTTTAAGCCAAAAATGTATATAAATGTTCTTTAATTTGTTGAAAATAAGTGTGTTAAACTGTTAATATAATGGTCATATAACCATATAATTTCCTTTTTTCCTTCTCGGATATGTTGATCTGCACCCGCAATTAATTACATCACTTTAATTAAGATAATACTAAGTATATTTATAAATTAATTTTTTTAATTTTTTTTATATTTAATATTTATTATTTTGAATTTAATTAGTTAAAAAAGTGGAATATATACCTTAGTCTTATTTCTTACAACAATCAGACTTCGCCCAGTTGTTATTGACTTCGGTTCAGTTATGTAGCTGACTAACAGCTGCAAAAACATTATGTGACTAGCAATAAATATAGTCTAAATTGCAAAGAAGAAGTAATCAAGATGCGCATGAAAGTTGATCCGGATACCACCTTGTATTTACCAGAAAAAATACCTTATTCTTACATTTAAAAAAAAAAAAAAAGTGTGACAGGAGGGGGGAGCACCATTGATCTGATCCATTTCTGTTTGTATGCAGAAAAAGAATGTGTGGAACAGGTCCGGTCCAAAACAAGTGATTTCCAGCCACTGATTTTCATCATTTGCAGAAAAAGAAATAAGAACAAGTCCAGCCAAAATAGCATAATATCTTCTTTTATTTCATAAGTGTATAGTTTCGTATTTCAACTTTCCTTTTGTCTGCTTTCTTTACAAGAGCATCTTCTTTATCACTCTTGTCTCCCTCTTATTTTTATATGTATTTCCCCTCCCTATTTTATGGACACACAATATACAAAGTACAATAAATTTAATAAATTTTTATTTTTTTTTGCATTGGATCAGGAGCTAATCAAGTTTTCAAATTATAATATTTTATATTATATTATATTATATATTAGATATATATACGGTCAGATCAGGTGCGAATCAGTTCGTGTGGACTGATCATTTTTATGACGGTTTTACGTCATAAAAAATATTCTTCAAATGTTTTTATGACGAAAAAGTGTTACAAAATGATCAATCCGTAAAAATTGGTCCATATTAGAAACAGACCTTATATATATATTACATTATGCAGGGCAGATGAGCCAATAGTTTTATTGTTTCATGGATCAAGATCAAATGTTTCTGGGAGATTAGGTTTTCCTGTTCGCCCCCCCCCCCCCCCCTCCCTTAATCATCACGGGTTGTATGTACTACGAATTATAAATTAAATATGATAGATATGAAAAGGACTAACTACTCATTAACATAATTAACACTTAGATAATGACCTTTTTTTTTTCTTTGTCGAAACGCTTGGATTATGACTTTAATGATGGAGAAATAGCCGAATATATTCCCAATGATACTTTTGTTTGACCTCTCTTCTTTATTCTCGTAATAAAAAAGTTATATTCTCGTAATAAAAAAGTTATAGGTTTGATCCATATGAACATGCTATCGAATTTAACTTTTTATTGTGTCAACTTCTGTTGTGAAAAAGTTGTAGTGAAAAATTATAGCTTGTATTAAAAAAAAAGGGATATTTTGTGTTTGCACTCCACATTTTGAGTGGTATTTTGAGTTTGCACTTTATATTTTATTTTATTTGTCTTTGCACCCCACCGTTAGTTTATTCCATTAGCTCTGTTAATTATTTACTAAAGTGACCAAAGTACCCTCCTTTTAGCCTCTTCCCCTTTTTAAACCATTTTTGCTATCTTTGTGGAATGTTCTTTAATTTATTTTCTTTATTTTACATTTATATAATTCAATTCGATCGTACTGCATACAATTAACTCAATTAATTTACACTCCATTATACATTCAATTTCATATTGGGATTTTTTAAATCTTTATTTATAATTTTATTCGTTTTATATGTTGGCTTCCATAATCGATCTCAATCTGCACTTTTACTTTACTTTTCTTTATATTGTCCGAAAGTGCGGATATTTATGTGTATCTCTATATAAAGCTATTGTAATAGTAGTACCATTGGGAGAGTAGACGTGGTTTGGACTTCTCTACTAAAATAAGAAGATGAAAGAAAGCTCTGTAAAGAAATAGAAAAATTAAATTTGTTAATTTTAACTTAATTATATTATACTTTATGACCAAAAAAATTTTGCTCATAGACAATACTTTAAGAAAATCAAAGTAAAAGCGATTGAAATCGATGATGGGAGCAAACATATAAAATGAATAAAATTATAAATAAAGAAAAAGAACAAGAACAAGAAAAAAATATTAATGAATATAATGTATGGTGGAGTGTATATTTATAACGTGAAATTGTATGTTGGATTTGAATATATATAAGTCAAAAATAAAGAAAAGAAATTAAATAACATGTACGAAGATAAAGGATGGTTAAAAGGTGAAAGAGGCTAAAAAGAGGGCATTTTGGCCACTTTAATAAATAATTAACGGAGTTTAAAGGAATAGAGTAACGGTGGGTGCAAAGTCAAAGAAAATAAAATATGGGGTGTAAACTCAAAATACCCCTTAAAATATGAGGTGCAAATACAAAATATCCCTAAAAAATAGTATAATATATTCAAACATATTTAATTTCATTGACTATATATATTCAAAAGAAAGTGTGCGAGGAGGGGGGGAGAGAGAGAGATAGTATTTAAGAGAACGTACTTATTTTCTTTTTACTCTATATCTTAGATTATCGATTCCACTTTAACTTTTGTATTATATATATATATATATATACAGAAAATTTCCTATGCGGATTACTGTTCACGGATTGCCCGTACGGATTGGGCCATTTGGCACGCTTCCTGATGGAATTTTTTGATGAAATTTGGTGGGGATGTTCTTCATCGTGTGTATAACATCTCTACCAAATTCATCAGAAAATTCAACCGGGAAGTGGGTTAACTACATGATTGAAAAATATTGGATTTTATATATCTATTTCTGGACCAATATTTTTCAATCATGTAGTTAACCCACTTTCCAGTTGAAATTTTTGATGAAATTTGGTGGAGATGTTCTACACACGATGAAGAACATCCCCACTGAAGTTCATCAAAAAATTCCATCGGGAAGTGTGCCAAATGGCCCAATCCATACGGGAAGTCCGTGAACAGTAATCCGTATAAGAAATGGACTCTCTCTCTATATATATATATTTAAAGAATCACTAATTTCAACTTATCATATAAAATAGTGTCTTTAATAATAATTTTTGAATAAATATGAAAATCAAAGGTGTAGATTATTATACGAGCAACTCTTTTATATATAACTAGTTAGGATGCACATGCGATGAATGTAGTTGGTTGTGCAGTTGATTGATACTACACCCGCGCCCTAATAATTATTTATAGTAATTTTATTTCTTCATTCATGACAATCATCTTCTAAATTCTTCCCAACATTTTACCATTGTCATGAATCAATGCTTCCTTATCGCACGCAAGACAACTACTTTTACAATCCATAGATGTTCTTTGATAATTTTCAATGAGTTAATAGTAATTATTTGCGAAGTTGTCGTCATTGTTCACAAAATAGTTTAACTGTTCAAAATAAGAAAATTAAATAATTAATTTTTAATTTCAAGCAAAACTCCACTATTTATATGAGGAATATTAATCTTTTTATATATTATAAGGTATATGGTTTATTTCTACTACCTTATGTACATATACTTATTTTATATTTATATCCATTCTTCTTCGTGATAGCAAAAATCGAATATTGTATATGTGTTAGAATATATCCGTGTAGAAATAATATGTAAATACAGTAGTATGACGAAATTCGAGAAGGAAATTGAACCAAGTCTTGTGTAGTGTGTATGAACTATGTATGCTATGAAAAAATGTGTCTAGTGCAAGAGGAGATAATGCCAATTTATACATAGGTGAGAAAGTGGTGTTTAATTCTGTCAATTAAAACCAAAATCTGTTTTGGTTAATAATGAGCAATTATTCAGACGTTTTTATGAATTGAATTAACTGTTACAACAATTCAAAATTTGAATTTGAAAAAAAAAATCTAGCTCCAGATGCAAAACAAGGTCCCGTGCGGCTGATCCTTTTTCAGTTCGACATTTGTGTACGCAGGTGCGGGTGCACACAAGCCAAGACTATGTCAGGCCAAATTCGAATCCGTGATTTGAAACCCCCACCCCTGTGGGCATAAGAGAGAGCCTTATTATTTTTAGAAGCGTACTAAGCTTGTAAGGGGTAATCCTTTATAAAACCACATTATTTCCCACAAGATTCCAATGTGGGACATTAAGAATTCCACTTCTTAACATTTCATTTTCTATTTCAAGTAATTCACTTTGGGTGACAATTTCTCATTCACTCGAAATCCTTTCTAAGCAAATAAATGTACTATCTTAATGTACTCACGAAGGAGAACATAAATTCGTAATCACCTTTCAAAACTGACCGTTTGATATTATATAAATTTGCTCACAAAATGACTATTTTTCCTACGTTCCCCACATGAATGAAATTGGTGACCAAAGACACGACAGACTAAGTGATAGAGTTCGGCGGTCGAAACCTACATAGGATAGGTAGGTTTTACCCCTTGAACCTTTTCTTATGAGAATATGTTTACTTTACTAACTAAACAGTAGACACGTCCTTGAACTGTTCTTTTATCTATGAAAATGATGACATATCTCACACAAGAATCTTCCTGACACATTTTAGTTCTTACTATTATCTTCGTTATGGCCATGAACATACGCCTGTTTTAGTAAGAGTTTTAATAACAATTGTGCCATAAACAATTCCCTTGAAAGCAGCCCTTCTTCCCTCTTACATATGTGATTTCTTAATTAAGAGTAACTCGCATTACTCTGCTCGATTTATATCGACGCATAAGATTCATTAAAAGCTTAGGTTAACTTTTCTCATTACGGGCATCACTGTTTTCATCATAGGAATGGACATGGAAAAGATCCCCACAATGATCCAATATAACCTTTATAATTTAGTTGTCCCTTTTGAACTTATATCTTGGGATATCTAGTCATGTTAGTTACCTATATCTTGGGATCTCCAGTCATGTAGGTTAGGTATCCATTGTAAAGACTTATTTATTCATGAGCTTTAATCTCATTCTTCTCGATAACTTATCAATTAACTCTATATTCAATCATTTAATTAGCGGGTCTACAATATTATCTTTTGACTTTACAAAGTCAAGTGAAATAACTCCAGTCGAGAGTAGTTGTCTAATGGTATTATATCTTCAACGAATGTGTATAGACTTACCATTAAACTTATTGCTTTGTGTTCTCCAATTGCTGATTGACTATTAGAGTGTATGCAAATTGGAAGCACGGGCTTTGACCTTCTTGGAATATCCTCTAGAAAGTGGCGTAACCATTCAGCCTCTTCCCCATATTTGTATAATGTAATAAATTCAGATTCCATAGTGTATCTAGCAATCACAGTTTGTTTTAAGGATTTTCACGAGACCGCTCCACCCCTAGCATAAATAAGTGGCCGCTAACGGATTTGGAATCCTTATCATTAGATATCCAATTTGCATCACTGTATCCTTCAAGTACAGCTGGATATCTAGTATAGTGCAGTCCATAATTACGAGTAAACTGTAAGTACTTTAGTACCCTAACAATTGCTCTCCAATGATTGGCTCCAGGATTACTTATATATCTACTCAGTTTGCTAACTGCATAGGCTATATCTAGCCTTGTACAACTCGTTAAGTACATTAGACTATTTATTACTCTAAAGTATTCTACTTGAGAAACACTCTCTCCTTTATTCTTGGATAAATGTAAAGTTAAATCTATTGGTGTTCCACCACTCCAGCATTATCTTTATCAAAATTTCCTAGAATATTGTCTATGTAATGAGATTGACTTAATATGAGCTCTTTTGAGGTTCTTGTAATTTTAATTCCCAAGATAACATCAGCTAGTCCCATATCATTCATGTCAAACCTTGAATTCAACATGTTCTTTATAGATTTGATCATTTTATCATTACTTCCAAAAATAAGTATGTCATTTACATACAAGCACACAATGACATATCCATTATCAGCATCTTTGACATAAATGCATTTGTTATATTAATTGATTTTGAATCCACTTGCAATCATAGCATTATCAAATTTGTCATGCCATTTTTTTGTGCTTATTTTAAACTATACAACGATTTTACTA
Organism: Lonicera japonica; assembly: GCA_021464415.1. Lineage (NCBI taxonomy): Eukaryota > Viridiplantae > Streptophyta > Magnoliopsida > Dipsacales > Caprifoliaceae > Lonicera > Lonicera japonica. The sequence continues at coordinate 15,214,678 of CM038469.1, forward strand.
ATTTACAAACTTTTTTTTCTTGACTGGGAGCGGAGAAACCCTCAGGTTGTTCCATGTAGATTTCTTTTTCTAAATCTCCATTAAGAAATGCTGTTTTCACATCCATTTATTATCCTTCATGATTTTGTAAAGCAGCAATCGCAAGTACCATTCTAATGGAATGTATTCTTGTCACAAGAGAATATGTATCAAAGTAATCGAGACATTCCTTTTGTCATCAAGTCTTGCTTTATATTTATCAATTGATCCATCTGCTTTCATTTTTCTTTTGAATATCCACTTGGAACCTAGAGGTTTGCTACCAAGTGGAAGATCCACTAGTTCCCAAGTATGATTTTGCAAAATAGAATCAATTTCACTCTTGATGGCCTCTTTCTATAAAGGTCCATCATTTGAATTCACAGCTTATTCATAAGTTTAAGATTCACCTTCTAGCATATACATCAAAAAATCTGGACCAAAAGATTTTTCTATCCTTGCCATTTTGCTATGTCTAGGCTATACCTCAACTTCCTCATGAGCATCATTGATATTCTCATGTGTTCGTTTAGAAGAATTAATTTCTTCTTTCTTACATAGAAACACATTTACAAAGAATGATGCATTTCTCGACTCCATGATTGTATTCTTCTGTATATCATGTATATTATATTCATACACAAGAAAATGATAGGCATTAATTGCTATTTTGTGCTTATCCAATGAAAATGTAATCAACCGTTTTTTGTCCTATTTTTATCACTTTATGTAGAGGTACAACCACTTTAGCAATACATCCCCACATGTGCAAATAATTGTAGGATGGCTTTCTTCCTTTCCATAACTCATATGGAGTTTTCTCCTCTTTCTTTTTGGGCACCTTATTTAAAAGGTAGTTAGCCGAAAGAATGGTTTATCCCCATATGTTAGATGGCAAACCCGAACTAATCAACATTGCATTCATCATTTCTTTCAATATACAATTCTTTCGTTCAGCTACTCTATTTGATTAAGGAGAATAAAGTGCAGTTATTTCATGAATAATTTCATGTTGCGCACAAAACTTAGCAAATGGAAATTCATATTCACCACTTTGATCACTTCTAACTACTTTGATTTTCTTATTAAGTTGATTTCAAACTTCTCTTTTATAGAAAACAAATTTCTCTATCGCTTCGTCTTTACTTTTGAGTAGATACACGTAACAGTATTTCGTGCTATCATCAACAAAAGTAATAAAATATTTATTACCACCTCTAGTTTTTGTCATCTTTAAATCACATATATCACTATGGATTAAATCAAGGGGTCCAGTGTTTCTTTCAACATTAGGAAAGGATGATCTTGTTTTGTAACACCCACTACTTGATTTGCATGCTAAATTCCTTCATAATTCCCATTTATGCAAAAATCTTATGTTTGGGAGGCGAATTAGGATTCAAGTAATGACTTAGTGTTTTAAACCTTCTCCACACTTCATTTATATGTTATTACACTTACCTAATAGGTCGTAACCCATTTCGGGTGGTCCGAGTGAAATTCGAAAATTTGCCGCCTTAATTGCTTTTACCGAAACGTGACCTTCCTGCATTGAGAAAGTCATAACTTCTTCATCCAAAGTTCAAATAAGTCTATGTTTACGCCATTGGAAAGGTAATTCAATTATCTAAAACTTTTATACCTTGGCTGAGACCCAATTCTAACTTTATAGTGGCCAAAATTGAGCACGAAGTGACCGAACTACCGAAAAATAGCATCAGTGGGCAGCGATGCTCATCAGTCGACTGATGGACTGTGCTCAGTTGACTGATGATCTGCTGAGAGGTTAAAAATTAAAATTTCTAGTGCTTTGACCTCATTTTTATACAACCAAAACTCTCTCCTCTCCTATTTCAAACCATACACAACCACATTTCCAGAGAGAGATGAGATTTTTAAGAAAATTGGAGGATTGTTCATATTGATTCAAGATTTGAATTAGAAAATCACTATTCATCTTCTTCTCCACTTGTTCTTCACAATTCTAAGGCACAAATTGGGGGTTTTGAAATAGGTGCTTCTCCGGCTTAATTCGGTGGCGAATCTTCAAGGGGTTAACCCTATAAAGGTGGGAACAATAGTATTTAAACATGTTTTCAAGCTATTACAAGTTATTTCTCTTAAAGCAAATCAAATTGGGGATTTTTCTTAAGAGCATGTTGATATACGCATACATGGGTTTGGGGTTGAGATTTGTTGTTAGTATTCTCGATTTATACATCTTTCTTTTATGATTTCATATTAATATGTAAGATTATCACTACATGTTTGAGTATATTAAACCCTAAGTAATATCCATTAGTGCGTGTGCGCCTATACTCAGTTTAAGGTTGTATCTACTATGCTATGAACTAGGAATGAAAATTTAGTCAAGATTTCAACTATATTATACCTTAATATGAACTTAGTACTCTAAAGCTATACATAAATATTCATACACATATTAGTGAATTGTTAAGGGATTTATTTAATAATTAGACAACTATAAAGAACCTTAGATATATATATTTAGTATTTGAGATGGGGTTATATATATATATATATGTTGTTTACTTGTTGTGAATAATACATATATATGCCATTGGAATATACTAATACAATGGATTTAGTAGAGACCCACTATTTTGGCAACGACCTTACAACGTTTTCTAACTTAGATACACACTTGACAACTTGTGGGTTGATACTTGATTTCACTACTAAAAGTCATAATGATTATGTCCATGGGACATATATGTGCTATAGAATAAACTATTTACCTTATGGACGGTATTCTATCAAGGTAGGAATTATTACAACTAGATTGCTAACTCGCGCGTTGGAGTCATTCAAGTTTCACATGGTTATAATCATATGAGAAGTATTAGTTTCTTTGATGGCACTTGTATACTAGATACATTATACGTTGGATGTGCTATCATTGTCATTAAATCTAACTATCATATATACATATTTAGTTGTATGTATAGTGCGTATATAGACCACATGCTTGGTATATAACAAGATTAAATACGCCTTTGATAAACTAAACTATTCTGAGGATATGATTTAAGATATATATATATATATATGTTTATATGTCTATGTACTTGTATGTACATTTCATGTGAGTATCTTATTTGGAGAATATTGTACATTGATGTTTTAATTAGTATGGCACTAATGGTCCATGAAGGGACTTAGCCTTGGCAGCTACATACCCTGATTCGTGTAGAGGGATCCCGTTTTCAAAGCAGCATATTCTATGGTCCGTAGAGGGACCCTGTGAGGCGGCATAACCTACACTGTCTAGGTGGTCCACGGGGGAACCCAGCCTTGGGGGCTGTATACCCTAGCCTTGAGGGCTTAGATCGCGACCACAGTGCACTATAAAGTAAATCCTAGATGTTAGATGTGAATTAAGACTAACAAATATAAGATTAATGCCTATACTTCTCTTATGCCCTTTATTGGTATGATATACTTCCTTATTTTGGTTTATTATACCTCGATGATGTATATACCTTGTTATTACAAATTACGTATATCTTGGCAGTACTTTTGGATACATGTTTCCTCGTATTTTCAGGGACGGGACAACACTTAATATGCAGTGCACGTAAAGTGGTTTTCATTGCATTACTATATAAATCTACAGATAATTATAAAAAGTTATAGACATGATATATATATATATATATATATATGCACATGATAATAACGAAAATACTTTCATTATGATGCATCACATGCATGGTTTTAGAAATTATTTTGTATACAAAACCTTGTAGTTCACACTGAGCCCGTGTTTGGCTCACTCCCATTTTTCAAACTAGTTTTGCAGGTACTTCTTAAGGGACGGCACGAGTATAAAGTCTAAAGGCCTCTGAATACCTTAGACACTCATAGTCGTCCGTAGACGACTTGTATTTCATGAGTTTTATGTATTAATAACATTTGTAAAGTTATTGAGATTTGATGTAAATGCCTTTTATTAACTGTTGGGACCTTGTTGGAGGATTTGCATTATACTTTATTGTTCGATATCTATTTACCTAGTGTTTTAAGATGTGGAGTTAAAGTTATAGTAAAACTTATATTTTGCTTTACATGTGTTGGTTTTATTGAAAATATGAACTCCACGTGCCAAAATTTTCTAAAAAACAGGGCTTTATGTGTAATTCACTTCTAATCAAGTTTTGAATTATATATTGTAAACCCACCGTCACTTACGGCTGGGTTCCGAAGGTCTAAACCTCTTAACGAGATTTGGGGCGTCACATGTTTGTTTTGCCTGGATACAAGTTTCACATTTGTGTTTTGAATCAATTTGAAAAGAAAGTATATGATTTAATTTAATTAATTTCCATAGAGAATCATAATTAACATGTCATAGTCTACTATGCCATAAATTTGAAGACTCAAGCATATAAGCGGAAAAAGTAGCTTTATTCTCATTATTGATGATAGTTATTACATTTAATTTAAAAAAACCTCGAGTCATATACCCCTTTCCCACATACATCCCACTTTTAGACAAATCAAACTTATCAAACTCAAACGCAAGCTTAAACCCATGACTGCTAAGCAATGAACCAGACACTAAGTTCTTGTAGACTTTAGGCACATACACCATATTGTTCAGAGTCAGAATCTTTTCAGACGTCATCTTTAGTAACATTTTCCCTTCGCCTTTGACCTCGGAGGTGGTTGAATTTCTCATATACATTTTCTCCCCATTCTTGACTGGTTGAAAGGTGAAGAACAAACTTCTATCAAAGCACACGTGACGAGTAGCGCCAGTATCAATCCACCACTCTCTTGGATTATATATCACTAAATTCACCTCAGATATAACTGCTGAGAGATTAATATCCGAAACCTCTTGAGCAATCCCTTCAATCATGTTTGCCTCCTTGTTTCAATTTCTTCACAGTTGAAACACTTGCCTTAAAACTTCGGCTTTTTATAGATTCCTCCTTTCAGTCTTAACATTTTTCCTTTGCCTTTGCCTTTTTTATTGTTGTTATTATTCTTTTTCAAACTTTGACCATGTTCCATCGCATTTGCCTTGGAGACAAAAGAAGTGGTATTAGTCCCACATTTTTCCCACCCTTTTTTGTCTTCTTCAATTCGAGATCTAATAATTAGATCATCCACCCTCATTTCATTTCGCTTATGCTTTAGCTAATTCTTAAAGTCTTTCTATGCCGGTGATAAATTTTCAATAATACATGCCACTTGGAAGCTTTCACTTAAAGCCATCACTTCGGCTTGTATCTCATACAAGATCAATTAGAGCTCTTGGACTTGCCTCATCACAGTTTTAAAATCCACCATTTTAAAATCTGAGAACCGACCAACAATAAACTTTTTGGCACTGGCATCCTCAATTTTATATTTGTGGTCCAATGCCTCCCACAATTCCTTAGTAGTTTTATTTTCAATGTAAACATTGTATAAAGAATCGACCAAGTTATTCATAATTGTGTTTCTGGCTAAATAATCCGAATGATTCCGAGCATTAACGGCACTAACCACTTGGACATCTTGCGTATTCTTCTCAAGCTTAAGTCGTTCCTCGGTTAAAAACCGATTAATGTTCAAGGTGGTCAAGTAAAACATCATTTTCTGTTGCCATTGTTTAAAATTTTGGCCATTAATTTTTCAGGCTTTTCGCCTTTCACAACAATAACGGGAGTAGAGACATGAGTAGTTGTTGGAACCCCAAGAGCATTCACCGGTGCAATTAGAGCAATAAGAGCAGTAGAATTAGTTTCAGCATTCATTGTACCTTTAAGTACAAAACAAATCGATTAATATTAGAATATTAAATTATTCCAGAAAGACAATGCACGCAATAACACAGAACTGAAAAATTTAAACTATATTATTCAATTAAGCATACTGGAAAAAATGTCATAAGTTATACAGTTCAGAAACTAGATTATATATATATATATATATATATTTCGAATCTATGAAATTGCAGACAATTTTAAAAAAAAAATGTTGAATTTTTTTTTCAGAACTTGTACATGGGTAGAAAATTATTTAAGCAATAACTGTTTTAAGGTTGTTAGAAAATATCCGTGTCGAAATAATATGCAAATACAGTAATACAACGAAATTCATGACGGAAATTGAACCAAGTCCTGTGTGGTGTGTATGCTATGAAAAAATGTGTTTAGTGCAAAAGGAGAGAATGCCAATTTATATAAAGGTGAGGGAGTGGTGTTTAATTATGTCAATTAAAAACAAAATCTGTTTTGGTTAATAATGAGAAATTATTCAGACGTTTTTTTGAATTGAATTAGTTATTACAACAGTTCAAAATTCGAATTTGAAATGAAAATAAAAAAAAATCTAGCTCCGGGTGCAAAATAAGGCCCCATGTGGCAGGCCTTTTCTGGTTTGACATTCGTGTCCGCAGGTGCAGGCGCACACAAACCAAGCCTATGTTAGGCTAAATTCGAATCCGTGATTTGAACCCCCCCTTCTGGGCGCGCGAAAGAGCCTTATTTTTCTTAGAAACTTACCAAGCTTGTAAGGGGTAATCCTTTATAAACCCACTTTATTTCCCACAAGATTCTAATGTGGGACATTAAGAATTCCACTTCTAAACATTTCATTTTCTATTTCAAGTAGCTCACTTTGGGTGACAATTTCTCATTCACGCAAAATGCATTTTGAGCAAATAAATGTAGGATCTTAATGTACTCACGGAGGATAGCATAAATCCGTAATTACCTTTCAAAACCGACTATTTTATATTCTATAAATTTGCTCTCAAAATGGTACAAAATGACTATTTTTCCTATAATATGTACCCATTATATACTACACCAAAAATCCAATCTATAATAACAATTATACACACATAATTCCTACAGGAAAAAAAGAAGAAGAAAGCAAGTAGACAAATATTGATGAAATCCAAATTGATGTTGTGCACAAATAATTTCTTGAATTCACAAGCTCTAATAGCTAGTTTCAAAAAAACAATTTATATATATGTGTATGTGTGTGTGTGCTCTATTTATAATGCATCAATCCAGTCGTATTACGGATTCGTTAATTGCTAATGAAATCTGAAATAAAAATTGTTATGTTGTGAAAGCTAAAAATGATGAGCAAGAATTGAAGATAAAAAGTTCTAACCTAAAGATCAAATATAATAACATTTTTTTTTGGAAATTTTGGATGCTAATAGGTTTGGAAATAATGTTTGTTAAATTAGAAAGGATCAAACTGTAACTTTCTAGTAAGTATATAATGTTTATAAATATTCATTCATCTGGAAATAATGCTTATCCTTCTATTTTCCGTTAATGTATATCAACCATATACAAAGTAATTTGATACCCACTTCTAAGATTAAATAGAAAGATTTTAGGAGTACTTTAAATTTAAAGATTATTTAATTGCTTTAAAATCAAATAGTGTACTTTAAGACTAAATAGTAGGATTTAAGCTCTAAAATTTTAACTGAAAAATAAATATAGTATGATTTGAAACTATGAGTTATCTAGAAAGCCTCCCAATAATTTTAAACATATCCATAGTTGTAGAATTGAAACAGACTGTTTCATAGGCCTTTTCTAACAAAATTGTTGAATTTTTCCTCACTAAAAAATATTAAAAATATGCATAATGTGATTAAAAAAGATTTGAATTTTCTATAGAGAGGAAAGAAATTGGAGAAATTGTATTGTATTGATCACACAGTATAATTGTTTAATTGCATGTGTGTATATATATATACTAATAACGATCGATATTACCTAAACTAGGAAGGAATTCAAATAAATTTGAATACAAGATTTAACCAAATTTATTGCGCTAATTGACTCAAATTGGCTTCCAAGTCAGTTTGCCTTTGTTCCCGGATTTGGATTACTTTTATATTTGAATCATACCCCCACAAGATGAACGTCCAAGGAGTTCAATCTTGGTTTGGAGAAGCTGAAACCATTGACGAGAGAGGGGCTTGGTGCAGGCTCAACAAATTAAACAGCCAAGGAAACGTGAGCAACACAAAGCAAGCCGTTTTGAGCCTCTTCTCGAATGAAATGGTAATCGAGAGCCACATGCTTCATACAGGAATGAAAAATTAATTTTGCGCAGGGGCCAGTGGCACCAACATTGTCATAATAAACGACCGGTTGATGTAGAATGGTTAAGTAGAAAACAAATACAACGAAGTGGAGAAGCAGGCAATAGTACATTGGTCAAAATAAAATATTTAATTACCCATTCAAATAACCCATGCTTCATTTTGAATTCAAATAATTTCTTCGGAGAACAACTTGCCAACTCCTACTTATAAAACTCGCTAAAACTTTGCCTTAGAACTTGCTTGCCATGTCCCAATTCCACTTGCCCTTAGCTTTGGTCAATAACTTCTTGCAATGAAGACAAAATAGAAATATGTTAATATGGGTTAAGATTGTTAGTATTTAAAAATACTTTTTTCAATTCGCTTTCTTTTTCACAACCACTATTTTGTCTTCCCTCAAAATCACCCTCGTTGGAGCTTACAAAATTTTCCTTTTCCTTTTCTTTCTCTTTTACCTCAATCTCTCTCAAATTCTCACTTTTTTTTTCTTTTGTCTCGTTCTCTTTCTTTTGCTCACTTTCTCTCTTTTGATCATTCTCCTTTTGTAACTTCATTTTATCTTCATGAGCTTGCTTTGGTGGCAATAAACAAGAGTAACTATTCTCTCATTCATCTTGAAAGAATACGTATTAGAAACACCATTGCGCTTGACTCGCCTATTAACCTGCCATGGTTGGCCTAGCAACATGTGACCGGCCTGTATTGGAACTATATCACATAGAACCTTATATTTGTATTTTCCAATGCTAAAAGAAATAAGCACTTGCTGGTCGACCTTTATTTCTCTACTAAAATTTGACCATCGCAACTTGTAAGGACGCAGGTGCTTGATCGTAGGCAATTTCAACTTCTCAATCATTATTACGCTAGCAAAGTTCGTGCAAACTCCCTGATCAATTATCAAACTACATGCCTTATTTTGCACGAGACATCTAGTTCGAAACACATTTGCTCGCATACTTGGGTCACCACACTCAGCTAGCAATTCTCCTTTTACGGCATGCTCCTCAATTTGGCATGGCACTAAACTTCCCCTCCTTTTAGACTTCTCATAAGCTTTAGTAAACAACTCATCAAACTTAAAACAATCCTTATCAACAAACAAGGAAGCCTTTTCTTAGGTTTATATTTTTAGTTGGCTTTATTCCGATACTAAAATCATTTTTTCGTTGCAATTATTTAAGTCAAATTGAAGATTTGAAGATGCGACAATTAACAGAAACTTGTCGAATTTACCGGATTCATCGCACATAATTTTGAACCTAAGGTAAGTTGGTTTTATGGTTTGATTCAAAATATAGGTGGTGGTTGAGCTTAAAATTCGAATTAAAAAGTCTTTTGAGTCAAATATATTTTTTAAGTACTTTTACTGAGTTTTGCCGAAATTCGAAAAGTCCAGTCGACATAAATTATTGAGTAAACTTATTTTTTTTCATATCTAATATGTTCCATAAAGCTGCTTCTGAAATTTAAGTCGAATTAGTGTCCAAACGGATTTAATACGGTGAAATGAAGTAAAAAGAAAAATAAAATAAAAATACTTTAATGGAATTAATTTTAAAAAGAAAAGTCAAAAAGTCAAACCAACTTTTCTTCCTTTGTTTTATTCCTGCGCAGCATCATTAATGGGCCCAGCCCATTCTTAAATCTAGTGCACATTATCTGTGCAGAGAAGGAAAGTGGCACAGCTTTTAAGGGTGGACTGGTACAAGTTTCTATAACTTGGATCGATCCGTCGCAAAGTCAGCCCATGGAATTGAATTCTCAATTTCGGACGGGTTCAATTTTTCCACGTATATTGGTCTGGCGTGTAATTTTTTGGATATTTATTTTATTAACAATTTTTTTTAATATTTTTAACCTATTTCAAAAAGAATTTTGACTCAATACTTTTACATAAATATAAAGCATTGTTTTGGGTCAAAAATACATGATTTTAAAGAGTTTTTTGAGACAAAAAATATTCAAACATTAGAATCAATTTTTGAGAGTTTTGAGACACCACCTAGGTTTTGTTTACTTGCCATAAGAGATTCTATTGTTCTTCAAATTTAAGAACTAAGGTTCCAAGCGATCACGGTCCTGTGGGAGTGTTTTCGGTTGTGATTGGAGGAGTGAAGTGGCTAACGCGCAATAAGGGAGATCGCAGATAGGTGTGAATGATTGTGATCAAGTATGTAGAAAGAGGTGACTGGTAAGCCAAAAAAAGCAGGAAGCGTTACGCTAAGCCAGCTGCGGATGAATTCTACATTCAAGGGATTGACATGATTGTTGCGTAAATTGTGGGGAAGCAATTTTTGTAAGTCATTGAGTATGTAATTCCGTTTTGATCATAATGAAGCAATGTCGGTTAATCCTAAGAATTAGTCCTACGCAAGTAGAGATACCTCGTAAATTCCTGGTGTTGTGAATTGCTTTTTTGTGATTGTTGGATTGATTTAATTGTTGGAAGATATAACATTGGTTTCGACAGTAAAATTGATTAGACCAATGATTTTAATTCCGCTTATCAAACTTTAAATTATTTTTGATAAAAACCCTAAAATCAACCTAGGCAATACGATCCCTTAATCTTTTTTGATTTTCTCTCACCTTTTTCGTGTTACCACCAAAATTTTGTTTTCTTCTTCCCTTATTAGGAGTTTCACTTAATCGCCTGTGCCGTCTAATTTCTAGATTTATTAATCGCGCATTATCCCTTTTAAACTCCTCATCATACCAACTTTCTTGATGTTCAAAATTAAAATAAGACATTCTTGTTAGCAAAACAAGGATTAGTACAAATAAAGAAATAAAATTTCCTCACTACACTCCCTTACATGGTTAGCTAAAAAAGATGTCATTCTGATTTTATCTCTCGTGTTTAGCACACAAAATATTGATAACCTCACAGTTTCTCTTTGGAACTCTTTCAAACAAATTGAAAAATATGAATTTGTCGCAAGTCCCTCTAACAAATAAATCGCACATTAGACGTGTTCAACAAAGAAAATTACCAAGGATTCAAAGAAACCAACTTTTAGCAATAATAAGGAACCAAACGAATTCCTAAAATTGCTAGAGTATGCAAAGCGGAATTTCAAACAAAATAACAATAAGTTTCAAACCCTAACAAGTATGGCAATCAAATTTATCCTCGAGTTTTTTAGATTTTCCACAACCAAATAGAATTTATATGGACCAAAATCAATAAAAAAAAACCCAACAAAAAAGTATCAATGAATAATCTAAGGTTTTTGAAATCTTTAAATCTCCACAATTGAAACTTTAATGCAGCAATATTCACAAACAAACCCTAATAATAATAAAAATCTAATTATAGGGTTCTTCCAACTAAAAAATTTCAATCTTTTTTTTTCAAAATCACTGTTCACGTGACATTGTCCATCAGCAGTGTTCACAATACTATTCATGCGACACTGTCCACAATTACTGTTCACGTTTGTTGACCTAGAAGGTCTTAATCTTATTTTGATAATAACAATAATTTAATCATGTGTAATTTAACATGTTCTTGATTTAAGATTATAGATTTCTTACTTGAAAAATCAAGAATAGCATGATTGCTCAAAGGAAGCATGACAAGGATCAATGGAATCAATATTCGATCAAGCCAACGAAGCATTGGACTAGCAAGAGAACAACCTTATCACACACATGCTAGCAATACAAATCCATGAAGATGAAGATCAAGGATCATATGGAAAAGCTTCAAGAGAAGAATCAAGTTGAAGAAACTATTCAAAGCATTCAAAGACTCACATATTCGGTAATTGAGTGTATGCTTAGGATTGATGTAAATTTTATTCATTGATTGATTATATAGCTCATACATATTGAAATATCATTCTTAGATTGATCAAAATCAGTTTGAATCGAAAATCATTTCAAAACATCATTTTGGCAAAAACCGATTTTGAAATATATTGATATTAAATTCAAATGATCATATTTTGAGTTTTCCCAAAAATAGGTGTCTTAGGAACTTATTTTTGAAGTCCCCAAAGCATTAGAATTAATTTTGGAGCTTATATGCAAAAGTGCAAAAATTGGGATTTTGGCCTTTTGGCCTGATGGACAGCAGAGTCCATCAGTCGACTGATGGCTTGTGCTCAGTCGACTGAGGCTCAGTCAATCGACTAAGGAGCTTTGCTCAGTCGACTGATGGCCCAGAATATAGCCGTTGGATTTCTGATTTTTTACCATTTTTGGTACCAAACTTCTACCAAACCTCACAAACGGCTATATCACTTTTGGGACTATAAATATGACTCCAAGACTCATTATACACACCTTGAATCACTCTCATACTCCATACTTCATCTATCTTCAATATCTAAAGATTCAAGAAATTGTTTTTGATCAATCATCATTTATTTGAGCTATATCATCTTGATCAAATAGGATAACTCTAGTGTGAGCTTCAAATTGTATTCTTTACACACTTGAGAGAGTTATTGTAAATTGGTGTGAATCACCAAAAATTTGTATTCAAATTGTGAGAGGTAAATCTCATAGGAAAACAAGAAGGTAAATTCTTGTTTAGTTTTTGTGAAAGGTAAATTTCACAAGGTTAGCAAGAGAGTGTCTTGTGAGAATATTGTGGTCAAGCAATATTTGTAAAGAGTGTGTGAGACAACAACACTTGTAGTGGTTTGATCTTCACCCGGAAGGAGATTGGAATTAGTGGAAATTCTCGGGGAACTAACCGAGCGCGGACTATGGTTTGGTAAACCAAAATCGTGTGGACAAAAAGCCTTGGACTTCAAATCGGTTCAATCTTTCTTACTCAATCTCTTTATTGATTGTTTTGTTATTGCTTGAGATTGCTTAATTATTTTCTCTTGTGCTTGATTGTTTATTTGCTTACATTCCTTGATATATTTGTTAAGTAAATTGTTTTACTTAAACTTTTTGAAAAAGATTTTTAAATTCCGCATTTAGTTTTAAAAACCCTATTCACCCCCCCTCTAGGGTTGTTTTCCGACCAACAATTGGTATCAGAGGTTGTACTCTTGTTTTGATTTCATAATCTTAGAGTCCTCGATCATGTCTTATTATCAAGGAACCGGCCTTTCCGAAGGTGCTTCTATTTATAGGCCACCACTATTTGATGGCAAAAACTATAGTTATTGGAAAAATATAATGTGTACATTTTAACAAGCTAATGATTTTGAACAACGGAAGGTCACACTTGTTGGACCTTATGAGATCACAAAAACCGACGAAAGGGGAAACATTATCCCTAAGTCAATATCCGAGTACAATGAGCATGATATTAGAAAAATCCAATACAATGCTAAAGCTTTAAATTCTTTACATTGTGCATTAAGTATGGATGAATACAACAAAATCTCTTGTTGCAAAACCGCAAAAGAGATTTGGGACAAGCTTGAGGTTGCCCATGAGGGAACTTCTCAAGTCAAGGAGAACAATATTAATATACTTGTCCATGATTATGAATTGTTTAAGATGGAACCTAACGAATCACTTGCTTCCATGTATAGTAGATTTTCTATTCTCACTAACGCTTTGGACCTTCTTGGCAAGGTTTATTCAAATGAAGAGAAGATTAGAAAAGTGCTTAGGATTCTTCCTAAGAAATGGAGACCCAAGGTGACGGCTATACAAGAAGCCAAGAACCTCAAGACCTTGAGCATGGATGAGCTCTTGGGATCTCTCAAAACCCATGAGAAGGAGCTAGCAAGAGAAGAAGGAGATAAAGCAAATCCAATGGAGATATTTGCTCTAAAGCCTAATGAAGGAAGGGGTGGAAAAGGAGATGGAGACATGGCACTTCTATCTAGGAAATTTGAGAAATTCCTAGCAAAGAAGAAATACTCTCAAGGGAAGCTTGACAACAATCCCTCATTCTCAAAGAATTACAATGATAGATCAATTAATCCAAAAGTTGATAATGAGGAAAGGAAATGCTTCCATTGTCAAAAACCAGGACATTACAAGTCAAATTATCCGGTTAGAAAAGAGGAGAAAAGAGAGAAGAAAGCAAAGAAGGAAGATCTATACAAAAGATTGAAGCATGCTCTTAAAGAAATTTCAAGCGAATCGGAAGAAGAAGAATCCGATATCGAGTCAAGTGATGAAGAGACAGCCAACCTTTGCCTTATGGCAAAAGATGGAAGGGCATACAAATCTTTGCCTCATCGATGAAGCACTAATGGCGTCTACCATTTTCTCTCCGTGGCCTTGGCCCTTTTTGATGTTGCCATAGGGGGAGAAAATGTGTGTTGGTGGCAATCAATGTTGGTAAGACTATTAATTGCTTTATGTCTTTAACATTGATAATTGTTTTCTTTTGAAAACCTTATTTGAGATCAAAATTGTTTTATTGGTTTTAAAACTATCTCAAAAGTTTGCAATGCTTTTAATAATATTTTATTTTATCTATGCATAAATTGAGGGGGAGCATATATCATTTATTCATATGCTATTTATGCTTGTTATTGAAAACACACATTAATTTATTGTCATCATCAAAAAGGGGGAGATTATTGACCTAGAAGGTCTTAATCTTATTTTGATAATAACAATAATTTAATCATGTGTAATTTAACATGTTCTTGATTTAAGATTATAGATTTCTTACTTGAAAAATCAAGAATAGCATAATTGCTCAAAGGAAGCATGACAATGATCAATGGAATCAATATTCGATCAAGTCAACGAAGCATTGGACTAGCAAGAGAACAACCTTATCACACACATGTTAGCAATACAAATCCATGAAGATGAAGATCAAGGATCATATGGAAAAGCTTCAAGAGAAGAATCAAGTTGAAGAAACTATTCAAAGCATTCAAAGATTCACATATTCGGTAATTGAGTGTATGCTTAGGATTGATGTAAAGTTTCTTCATTGATTGATTATATAGCTCATACATATTGAAATATCATTCTTAGATTGATCAAAATCAGTTTGAATCGAAAATCATTTCAAAATATCATTTTCAAAATATCATTTTGGCAAAAACCGATTTTGAAATATATTGATATTAAATTCAAATGATCATATTTTGAGTTTTCCCAAAAATAGGTGTCTTAGGAACTTATTTTTGAAGTCCCCAAAGCATTAGAATTAATTTTGGAGCTTATATGCAAAAGTGCAAAAATTGGGATTTTGGCCTTTTGGCCTGATGGACAGCAGAGTCCATCAGTCGATTGATGGCTTGTGCTCAGTCGACTGAGGCTCAGTCAATCGACTAAGGAGCTTTGCTCAGTCGACTGATGGCCCAGAATATAGCCGTTGGATTTCTGATTTTTTACCATTTTTGGTACCAAACTTCTACCAAACCTCACAAACGGCTATATCACTTTTGGGACTATAAATATGACTCCAAGACTCATTATACACACCTTGAATCACTCTCATACTCCATACTTCATCTATCTTCAATATCTAAAGATTCAAGAAATTGTTTTTGATCAATCATCATTTATTTGAGCTATATCATCTTGATCAAATAGGATAACTCTAGTGTGAGCTTCAAATTGTATTCTTTACACACTTGAGAGAGTTATTGTAAATTGGTGTGAATCACCAAACATTTGTATTCAAATTGTGAGAGGTAAATCTCATAGGAAAACAAGAAGGTAAATTCTTGTTTAGTTTTTGTGAAAGGTAAATTTCACAAGGTTAGCAAGAGAGTGTCTTGTGAGAATATTGTGGTTAAGCAATATTTGTAAAGAGTTTGTGAGACAACAACACTTGTAGTGGTTTGATCTTCACCCGGAAGGAGATTGGAATTAGTGGAAATTCTCGGGGAACTAACCGAGCGCGGACTATGGTTTGGTAAACCAAAATCGTGTGGACAAAAAGCCTTGGACTTCAAATCGATTCAATCTTTCTTACTTAATCTCTTTATTGATTGTTTTGTTATTGCTTGAGATTGCTTAATTATTTTCTCTTGTGCTTGATTGTTTATTTGCTTACATTCCTTGATATATTTGTTAAGTAAATTGTTTTACTTAAACTTTTTGAAAAAGATTTTTAAATTCCGCATTTAGTTTTAAAAACCCTATTCACCCCCCTCTAGGGTTGTTTTCCGACCAACAACGTTTTTTTTAACAAACCCTAAATCAAATATATGGAATCACAACTCGCATAATCAAAGACTAGGGATACTGAATTGAAATATTAGGAATTACAAAATAGATAACCTGGAGTAGAAATTCGCTCTGACCAATGACGCGATGCCGGATCCTACTCCTAACTAGGTTGTTTATGGATCCTTGATCCAAAGTCTATATCAAGATTTGAACCTTGGAATAGGACGAATTGATGGATGATGGAAACCTAAACTCGACGCTTAAAGAAGTGTGAAACTCAGTATAGTGAACGACACCACAATCTAGTGTGGATGTTATATTGATAAGTCAAGCAACATGCGAATTAATTAATTCAACATGTTCTTAGAGAACACAATGAGAAAACTCTCAGTTTCATTAATTATAATCGTCTCCCTAATACAATGAAAATAATTCCTTTAAATAGGAGTAAACAAAGCAATACAACCCCAAAACAATAAGGAAACTAATTCTTATCAAAAATAGGAGTCATAAATAAAAGGAAACAAACTAAATATCATCTCCTAATTAAAATAAAAGACCTATTAAAAAAGAAAGAAAGAAATTGCCAAAATAATAATAATAACTGATTAAATTATTTCGCCAGCCAGTCGTGAGATCACGCTAGAAAATAAGGCTAAATTTCGGATATTAAGACATGCCCACACCTTATCAGAACAACACTTCTGCCTTTTTGGACACAATTATCAGCTTTGTCGTGCCCACGTTCTAAGCAAACACCTCTTCTGATTTCTTCACAATTTCCCACTCCAACTTTCTTCATCTTGAACTTCCATGTCCAATCTTTAGAAACTCGATGGAATGAATGATTGGCTCGGAATCTCTTTGTAACACTTGGATTAAGCAATTTGATAACTTTTACTTTAAACTTCCATGCTTTATCCTTGACTTTAGGCATATTCAAGCTTTCATTTAGAAACTCATAATATTCCTGGGTCGAATTGAATGATGGGCTAGGCCGGATCACATCAGAAGAGTTGACAGATAAAATTTAAGATGAAAAATGATTTCAATTGGCTAGCTATCACATGTTTTTTAAAGACATGTTGCACGATTAATTATGCCGCTTTGGTTTCACAAATATGCACCTAAAGTATCTCGGAATATGAATATAATAATTAAAACATTCATCTTTTATAAAGTGTCTATATATATAGAGATATTAATATCAGATAACATAGAAAATCTATCTTGTATTAAACAGTTTATGGAATAAAGATTATGTATAAGTTGTTAAAACGATGCAACTAGGAAATGAAGAAATACAATCCAAGGTTTATGTATAAAATAAAGAGCATAGTATTAAACATCTAACATAGTAGTATAAATAATTAGGATTTCCTAATAAAGTAGAACAAACTTGCTTATTTTCAGAAATTTTATGTTTAAATTTTCATCACTAGAAGCAGCACCCTTTGTCAAACAAAACTGCTGAATTCAACTTCGCGTTGCAGAAATTGAAAGGTCACCTCTCAATTACTATCTAGCCACTATAGCAAACAATTATCTTACACATATCATATATGGATTTCTATTCTAAATAAACCTTAGGGGTTCATTTGGTTCAAGTTTTAAATCATTCATGGAATGCTATATTCCATTCTAGAAGGATTCCAATGTTTAGTTCAAGTTTTGGGCTAGGAATGCATCATTCTAGGGATGGAGTATTCCTACAAAACCCTCCCTCTTAAATATATGGGAATAGAGAATAACTCTAAGTATTATCTTTTAAATTTTCTTCTAAGATTACCTCTTAAGACCAAAATATCCATTCTACTTACCAAGACAACCTTTTTTTCATTTATATTTTTTTAAAAAAGGAAAAAAATGTATTTTTTTGTTATTGAACTTTTGTTATTATTATTATTATTATTATTATTATTATTATTATTATTATTATTATTATTATTATTATTATTATTATTATTATTATTATTAAATACATACAACGACTTTTCATAGTTCTTAACAATAAAAATAAATTTTTTACCTTTGTAAAATTTTTAGTACTTGTCTTTCAATTTTATAAAATGAAGAATATTTTGGTAATTCACATGTATTTCACTCGTATTTTCGATTGATTCAAATATAGAGAGGTAATTTAACGTTCAATGAAAGAATAATTCATGTCTAAACCAATCATTGGCAAGGCATCCTAGATGTCAGGAGAAAATCTTTTCAGGAATGTAGGATGCCCATTTTATTCGTAAAGCTAAAACCAAACGAGCCTTAAGGGTCATCAATATACACACAAAACACTTCCTCTCGCACATTAAAGTCTTGTTCATCTTCTTGACAATGATAAGAGCTTTGACTATTTGGAAAGGGTTCAAGTTCACTTCAAGCTATATTATAACTTAATGAGTTCAAGGTTACTTTTAATTCTTTGTGACTCTTTGAGGAGAAAATAATCACCCTTTTTGATTTATGTTATCATCCACTTTGTAAATAGTTCTTCTTGGAAATCTTGATAATAAGCCCTCATGTTCTATAATCCACTGAAAGAACACAAACCTTCTTGTCAATCTTGAAATATTTGTCCAGGTTACTGTAAGCTCAAGCTCCTAGAAAACTTCTCCCATAACAAATTTGTAACAGGACATGTAAATCCATCACTGTTGGGTGATAGAGAGAAAAATCAATCCTAACATTTATAAGAGAACAACGGAACACTAAAACATCATAAAGTACACTGAAGCATCTAAGAAAAATAAATAGCAATTTTTCTTGATGATGGTTAAAACTAATAACCAAAAAATATGAGAGGTTTGTCTTAAACTGTCATGTTATTGTAAGGACCAAAGGGTATATGAACCTACCAAGCACAGACATTCTCTTGGAGGTTGTGTCATGCCCGACATGTGTTCGACACGTGGCCGACACGTATGTCGAAAAGTGTCATATATTTTATTATTTTTTTAGTCGAACATGTGAAGGACAAGTGAAAATGTGTCAAATAAGAAATAATTTAAAATATATTAGGGTTCAAATCTGTACTCTATATAAAAGTACGAATAACTTAAATGTTTTTCCCTTTTTTCATAAAGACAAGTATGCCACTTTATTTTAAAAACAAGATTTTAAGATTTACATTTAAAAGAAGAAGAAGAATATAACTTTATATATTTTTATATTAAAATTAATATTGGTGCAAAAATCTAGAGCTGGTCTATATTCGACCACACAGTCAAATGAATGAACTAATGATTGAGGGAATAATGAATTGAATTAAGAAAGACAAGGATGTATAGAGGATGTTCGCCCTATATAAAAATATGGGTTAGTCCTCTTTTTGCGAATAGAGTAGGAGCTCGGGCTGCTTTGCATTATAATCAGTGAGTTTGTATTACCAGCTAACTATATTTCTCCAGCTATTATATTCTTACAAGATTACAATGAAAGTATTACCAAGCCACTTAGAGTCTTGTATTAGGAGCTATATAGTGTGCTTTTGAGCTCTATTTCTCTATATCTCTCTATCTTATAATAAAGACTTCATTGTTTGATTATTTCTTAGTTGTCTGATTATTCTTGGTTGTTGAGGGAAGTAAATGCTTCCCATATATATGATAAAAAGAAAACATGTAGGGGAGATTTGTAGAGCAAGTCCAAGGCCATCCCTAATCTCCACTAACTCTAAGGTTGCTTCTCTATGGATTCTAGTGCATTAAATACAGTAAGCATTCATCCTCTACGTCAAATTCCTTTCTCGCCTCCAAGTAAGTTGTCCTTTTGTCAAACTATTCTTTATCCTTACAGAGCTCTTTCTACTTGTCTTGACATATTTTTCTTCGTTTGCCACAGACATACCTCTGGTGATGGTGAGCAAAAGGAATAAAACTCTTCAGAAAGGTCCTCAGACGAAGAAATCCAAAGTAAGTGAGGTCCTCTATCGCAGAGTAAGACTTAGGCAAGGGGGTGCCGTTAGCTTGTACGTTGATCTGATAATGAGTTCCACAGTTGTCCTCCCATCTCTAGGCTCACAAGAGACTGGGCTCGAGAGGGTTGAAGGGTTTGGGGATGAGGTCGTACTCCCTACTCCTTCAAAAGAAGTTTCTTTTGTCAGGACCACCTATAAGTAGGTAGTCTATGACGATGAGGACTTGCAGGAACTCGACCCAACTGAAGTTGTTAGTCAGTTTTTGGGGGCACTACTAGATTTGCCACCCTTAGGACTGACGGAGATGGATTAAGGTTCTTCAGACCTGGGGTGACCTTGCCCCTTTGGGTGAGGGCATGCTCCAGAATACAAGGGAAGCAGGGGTTAGCAACGTAGCTGAAGAGTACGGTTATCACATGAGTCAGGTAAACATTTTTACTCAATTTATTTTTCTTTTTACATTTTACCTTTTCGAGCTCTTTTCTCACCATGTCTTATTCTCTAAGCCCTTTCCATTTTCTATTATACCTTTCACATAGCTGAGGAGGGCATGAGCAATCCAATTCTTACTGTAGCTCAAGAGGCTTTAAATAAGGCCAGATCGGATGTAGCTAAAGCTGAAGAAGATAAAAGGAGAATGCTGGCACAAGCTGGGCAGATATTGGTAGAAACATTGGGCATGTGGACCCAACTGGGTGTTCTCACAGACTAAATGCAAGCTGCCATCAATGCAGCTCGTACGGAGGCTGAGCTGGACTGTAGAGGTAGGGAAGAAGCTTAAAACCTGGTAGAGTTAAAGCACGATGGCAAGGAGGAGGCCACTGGGAGCCTTAAGGAGCTCTAGAGCCAGCTAGCCTAAAGGATAAAGATCTCTCTGCTTCTTATCGACATAACAAGGCCATTAAAAAGTAAATCACTGAGTTGGAGGCAGAGAACCAAAGGCTGCGAGATTCAATGTCAGCCATTGAGGCTCAAGCTGTGGAGAACTTCTGTGTACAAGAGGGCCCACTAGCGAAGATCAGTGACGCATACGTGGGGGTTTCTTCAAGTGTCAAGAGCTCGCCTTGCAACAGCCTGAATCTTGAGGGCATCGAGCTCTCTTCAGACATGGGAATTACCCCTAAACTTGAGGCTATGATCCTGGAGAAAAGGGGAGACGTCGTTGCTATCCTCCAACTGATTAGAGAGGAATAGCCTGAGCTGCTAGAGAAATGGGAGACTGGAAAGCCCCCTCTAGAGTTGATGATGATGTAGGGGGGCTTAGTAGTTACAAGATATCTTGTTTCTTTTTTCTCTATAATAAAAGTTCTTAGGACCCGTGTACCTGCTCCTATATTTAATGAAATGAACAAAAATTTTGCTATTTTTGCTTTAAAAATCTATCTTACTTGTATATTATGTGCTATTTTTTATTTTAAGTTGCAATTGTGAGATGGAGTTAGCCATATCTAGGTATATGGGTATCCTATCCCCCCAAACTTAAGACAAAATAACAGAGCTAAAGATATATGTAACAAAAATTTTAGCACGGTTGCGTGTGTTAGAGGTCTTTACTAGTTTTACCAGAGGTTGTTGACCTATTTGTCTTGTTTTACTGACCTGTTTGGCAACATGTTTTTATGTTTTTGGTCACTTAATACATATAGAATTGTGTTTATTTTGACCAAGTCTATAAGAGTTATGCCTCCTAGACCATATGCAAAGTTTGTTACACAATTCTTAAATGTCAATTTGACTCCTCAGAGCGTAAGTGTGCTCAAAGAGCTGGGTACTTACTAAACTGACCTTTTTGTGAGAGGAATTTCTTAGTTCTCAGCAGGTCTGTATAACCTTTTACGCTTGGTAACTGACCTACATGGTGGTAGAAATTTTTAAAGTTTTTGAAGTTTAAAAGATTTTTTTCCTTTTTGGCTAAGTTTGTAATAGGGTCATGCCCCCTTTTTATTTAGGCAAATTTTAACAGTTTTCTCAATTATCATTAGACCTTTTCAGTTGTGGAATTGAAATCTTTCAAGAGGTTTTTGGCAAAGTGTAAGTGTGTTTTTGCGAGCTGTGCACTTACTAAACTGACATCTTTGTAAAAGATTTTTTTGAAAAATGTAAGTGTGCTTTTATGAGCTGTGCATTTACTAAACTGAACTCTTTGTGAGATGTTTTTTTTGCAAAATGTAAGTATGCTTTTACGAGCTGTGCACTTACTAAACTGACCTCTTTGTAAGAGGTTTTTGCAGAGTGTGCTTTGTAAGTAGTGAAATACCAAAGCGAAAAATATTTCATATATTTTTCCTTGAAAATGGTCATTACAAAAGTATAGAGTGTTTCCTTTAAAGGATAATATTTTTTGAGGTGCTCTATGTTCCATGATCTCATGAGCTCCATGTCGTCCATAGTTATTAGGTAGTAGGTACCAGGTCTACTGACCTTGGTGACCACGTATGGGCCTTCCTATTTAGCAGCGAGCTTCCCATGTTTAGAGATCTTAGTAACTAGGAAGACTTTTTAAAGCACTAAATCACCCACATTCAGGCTTATGTGTTTGACCCTATTGTTGTATTTCTTAATCATGCTTCTTTTATATATTTCTCCTTAACTCGAGCTTGCTTTCTCTTTTCATCAAGGAGGTCTAAGTTGGCCAACAAGCCATCATCGTTATAAGCTGGGTTATGGAAATTAATTATGTATGTTGGCACTCCCATTTCTACCGGAATCACTGCTTCAATTTCATAGGTCAGAAAGAAGAGACTTGAGCAGCTTGGGTCTATAGGTGGCAACAGTTCTAGCGCTTCGGGAACATGTTCTTCGGTGCAGGTGAACTCTGCTATGAAGTCTACAACCCATATGGCTAACCTTCCCGACTATTCTGACTTATCGAGGATTCTTCGTAGTGGCTGGTCTGTGAGTATATCGATTGCGTAGGCTTGGAAGTAGGGCCTCAGTTTTTTGGAAGTGATCAGGAGGGCGTAAACCAATTTCTCTAGTTTAAGGTAATTGAGCTCGGCAACGTGCAGAGCTCTGCTACTGTAGTAGACCAGTAACTGTGCCCCTTCTTTATTCCTCATAAGAGCTGAGCTAACTACCATGTGTGACATCGCGAGGTACATGCACAGGGTCTCTCCTTTCTTCGGTGAGCTAATGAGAGGAGAAGCTCCTTGGTACTGCTTGAGCTACTAAAAAATGAGCTCACACTTTTCTGTTCACTCGAAGGCCTTCTTAAGAGTTTTGAAGAATGGGTGGCATTTATTTTTTACCTTAGAAATGAACCTGTTCAGAGCTGCTACCTTTTTAGTTAGGCTTTAGACTTCTTTAGGCGTGGTAGGAGACTTCATGTCGATCAGGGCTTGTATCTTTTAGGGATTAGCCTCTATCCCCCTTTACGTTACCATGAAAACCAAGAATTTTCCTTCTTTTACCCCGAAAGCACATTTAGCTAGATTAAAGCACATACCATTATGTCTGAGTTTGGCGAAGGCTTCATTAAGGTCTGCCATATGACTAGAGGTTTTAAGACTCTTTACCAATATATCATCGAAGTAGACCTCTATATTCCTGCCTATCTTATCTTTAAACAACGTGCTCATAACCCTCTGATAGGTAACCCCGGCGTTTCTTTAACCAAACGGCATAGTCTTGTAGCAGTAAGTCCTCCCCCCATTAGTGATAAACGAGGTTTTCTCTTCATCATTAAGAGCCATCCTTACTTGATTATAGCCAGAATATGCATCCATGAAGCTTAACATTTTATGGCATGTAGTGGCATCTACGAGCTGGCCGATCTTTGGTAACGGAAAGCTATCTTTCGGGCAAGCCTTATCGAGGTCCTTGAAGTTTACGCACATCCTCCATTTCCCACTATGTTTTTTCACGAGCACCATGTTGGACAGCTACTTAGGGTAGTGGATCTCACGGATAAAACCAGCTTGAAGGAGCTTATAGACCTCTTTTTTTGGCAATCTGATTCTTTTCAGCCATGAAGTTTCTCTTTTTTTGTCACACAGGCTTGAAGATAGGATCAACGTTGAGCCAGTGTACCATGATTTATATATTAAGCCCCTTCATGTCATCGTGGTACTATACAAATACATCGGCATTGGCCCTTAAGCATTAAAAGTGCTATTTTTTTACTTCAGAAGTGAGTTGATTGCTGATCTTGAACATCCTGTCATGCTGTGAGAGGTCCAAAAGTAGATCTTCTAGGTCCTCCATTGGCTTGCCCCGAGCTCTTTTTCTTTGTCCCTAGGGTTTAAGGTGTCAATTTCTAGCGTTGAGGGGCTACTAGGCATTTCCGCATTAATCAGCTCCTCAGTAGCAGTAGCCTAAAGCTGCATCATTGCTATATCGGCACTTTTAACCTCTTTCAGAGATCCGAAATGGCAATATCGAACTTCCACTTGACTTCTTCTTACTTCCACAACTCCATGGGGGGTTAGGAACCTTATGGTTAAGCTACAGGTATATATGGCGGCCCTGATTTTATTGAGAGTGCCCCTACCCTGGATAACATTATAGTGGGGGGCCTTGTCAAGAATTAGGAACTCTGCCATGGCAGTGATTTGCTTTGGAGCCGTTTTGAGAGTAACCAATAGTTCTATTGTTCCCAAGGACCTAGTCTTCTCCCAGAGAAGCCCACTAGTGTGACTAATGACGGGGTCAGGTGCTCGATGGTAAGACCCATGGCCTTGAACGCACTGTAATATATGAGGTTGGAGGTGGCTCCAGTGTTTATGAGGATACGATTGACATTGTGATTGCCCACCATAGCTGTCACCACTAATGGATTACCATGAGGGTATTCTATCCCACTCATATCTTCATCTGTGAAGGTGATCTATGCGATGTCATATTTCACCATCTTTACAGGTCTGAAACTGAGAAACTCTGCCTTCGAGCTCGAGGAGTTGGCCTATCTAATGTGGGCGTTTTTGGACCTATTGCTGTTTCCAGAGAAGGATGAGCCCCCTTCGATCATGAAGATCTAGTTAGTATGTTCCTTTCCTTTAGCTTTTGGGGGATCATTATTCTTCTTGTTTATATATTGTTGGAGTTGTCATCTCTAGATGAGCTTCTCGATCTCTTCCTTTAGTTTTTAGCAGTCATCTATTTCATAGATGTGGTCCTTATGGTACCGGCAGTACTTCGTCGTGTCCCTCTTATTCTTTGAGGTTTTCATTTTCCTGGGCTCTGGGAGTTGCCCTAGTTCCAACTGGGCATCGACCTCACCCAGGGGAGCTGTCAACGGGGTGAGCTATTGGCGGGCTTTGCCTTTATTCGGTTCAAACCTGCTTCCTTCCCTTTTGCCTTTCTTGCCCCCTTTCTGTTGGCCACAAGGTGGAATGTGTTAGCACTTGGAGGAGGGCAAGAGGGCTGATAGACTTGACAAATCACGCCTTTTGAGAGTCTTTTCTATGTCGATCTATTTGTTGACCTCGTCTAAGAGTTTAGACATGGGTTTAGAGCAATCTTGGCCAGAGCCATCAAGCAGTAAAGGAGGCTCACCCCATCAATGAAGGTAGCCACTGCTATCCTTTCATTGAGGTTTGTGATCATAAGGCTTTCCTATTTGAATCGGCAAGCATAATCCTTTAAGCTTTATGTTAACCTCTGTTTGATGGTGAAAAGGTAAGTGGAAGGCTTGGACTGCTTTCAGGTCCCGAGAAAATGAGCTATGAACTTAGTTACGAGCTCTGAATTAACCCCGGGAGAAAACTATTGCACTACATTAGCATTGCTCCTTTGAGGGTTGTGACGAATGCTCTGCACACAATGCTATATGGGACATTTTGGAGCCCCGTTTATGTTGTCGTGCTGCTACCAGTGGTCTATAGAATCCATGATGCCATCATATGACTCCAATGTCGGGAGCTTGAATCTCTTTGGGATCTGGCAAGTCTGAATGCGCTCTACAAATGGGGATTCGGAATCCCTTACTAGAGCTGCGGCCGTCAGACCTCCCTTCAAAGTGGCCCATCGTTTTCATCATTTTGGCTACCTAAGCTCTCATCTCTGACCTGAGCCTTTTTTTCACCTCTTCAACTGATCCTTTGTTGGATATCCTGTCAAACACAGGCCCTCGAGGTCTGGCACATGCTTTCTGTACTGGTTCCTGGACTGGGGGAAGGGGAGGTCGGCCTATTCTGTTCCCACTCTAATGTCTAAAAGTTCTCTTTGAGCATCCTTTGTGGACTGTGTTCACTTATGTTTCCCTTACTAGTGGTGGAGGAAGTTTGGCTGAAATGTCTTCATAGGAGGACTCACGTCTGAAGTTGGACTGATTAGCTTCAAACTCACTGGTCCTGCTGCGACCCCCTAGTTTCTCTGTGGCGATCCCCAAGCCTTTTTACAGTCGGGACTCACGTAAGAACTGGGTGAGTAGATGCCGACACAGAGGCCAAATCGACCTATCTCTCGAGCTGGGTGGGGGAGTCTCTCTCTGAGCCATAAGCTTATCAATTTGGACTTAAAAGGCGGCCTGTTGTGCCCTCAATGCTATCAAAGGGTCCGATTGGGTTTATCCTGAAGAGGACATAATGGATCTTTGTCGTGTCTTTCTGGGAAGGAATATGATTTTGAGAAAATGTCTTTCCTACAGACGGCATCAAACTGTTGGTGCAGAAAGCTAGAGCTGGTCTATATTCGACCACACAATCAAATGATTGAACCAAGAAAGACAAAGATGTATATATGATGTTCGCCCTATATGAAAATATGGGTCAGTCTTGTTCTTACGAATAGAGCTAGGAGCTCGGGCTGCTTTATATTATAATCAGTGAGTTTGTATTACTAGTTAACTATAGCTCTCCAGCTATTTTATTCTTACAAGATTACAATGGAAGTATTGCTAAGCCACTTAGAGTTTTGTATCAGGAGCTCTGTAGTGTGCTTTTGAACTTTGTTTCGTGTATTTTTCTCTCTTATAATAAAAATTTGATTGCTTGATTCTTTCTTAGTTGTCTAATTATTCTTAATTGTTGGGGGAAGTAAATGCTTCCCATATATATATATATATATATATGATAGAGATGAGACGTGTAGGGGAGCTTTGTGGAGCAGGTACAAGGCCATCCCTAATCTCCACCAACTATGACGTTGCTTCTCCATAGACTCCGGTGCATTAAATGCAATTGGTGTCATTTAACGAAGTTGAGGGTGGCTCTGATGCAATGGTGAGAATGGCAGCAGTCATCCATGCCGTCAATGCTTTTTCTGACATAGTGGTTAGCCAGAGGGCTCCAGAGCTCGTTGAAAGAGTTCAGGCATCCGAGCTCTGTTACTTGTTGTACGAAAATAATCCTTAAACTGGGTACCCAAACTCTCCGGAGCTCGGCCTTACATATGATACTCAAACAGAGCTCTTGAACTCCCTTTGTCACGGAGGACTAGGTTGCTGATTAGGGACATGTCTTTCTGTGATTAGCGGAGTAAATTGATTCACTTGTATAACATCTTACATTTAATTTCATGTTAATTATGTAGTTTTAATTGCTTATGGTGTGAAATCCATGTTCTATAACATTTTCTGTCCATAATTTGGAGAAAAGCTCCTTTCACAAATTGTAAATCTTGGAATTACCTTTCCATAGACATAAAGACCATCTCAATCGGAGTTCCGAGCGAGAAGTTATGGCTAAAACAAAAACAGGGTAGTAAGGCAAAAAAGTTTGCCTGCAGATTGGTATGGAGGTTTAAGCATACCGGTCTGGCGTTTAAATATTAGGGAGAAACTAGACTGCGGATCGGTATGCAGTTTTTGGCATACCGGTTTGGCATGTAAAAATTTGGGAAAATTTGTGCTGCGTACTGGTACTCTGATTTTGGCATACCGGTCCGCCATCCTGAACAATCCACTGACTTAGTTCGTTTTAAGTGCATTTTATCCCCTTTTTCATTCATTTTCAACCCACACACTCCTCCACACTTATAGAGAGTTTTAGAGAGAGAAAGAGAAGGATTCTTAAGCGATTCTCGCTTATTTTCTCTCCCGATCAAAGATTTAAACCTCAAATCATTTCAAATCCTCCTTTATTTTACTATTCATCATATTCTTTGTGAGGATTGCTTGAGGAAAGGCCTGAATCTTTTTCTTTTCTTCTTCATTAATAACTTCAGGTAGGGGTTTCTTGCTTTCAAAATTAGTTAATTATGGTTTTATTTCTTAAAAAATGTTGTGTTTGAATTGTGTTTGCTTGAGAACTTGAACAAAAGAAGGTTCTATGTTGTTTTATGATTTATAAAGTTATGAATATTGGATTAGAAGCAAGATATGCCATATGTACTTGACATAATAAGTTATTTGAGCTAAACGAGATGTCCCTGGATGTATGTTCGATTTTGCTGATGAAAGTGACTTATTTATAAGTTTTACATACCAAGGGATATGTAGTTGGATTTGATAAAGTATATATGGCATAAATTGCTTTATACGTATAATTAGCAACATGTTATGCATATTATGCACTACTATTGTGTCAACCGGAAGCTCAGCAATTGTCAAAGGCTTGGAGGCTCTATTATGGCTCATGGCTCTTGTTCAATTATCTGTTTCTCGGAGACTTGTATCATTTATCTATGCGCTAAAGAGCTTGTGGTTCTCGAAAACCGAAGTATGTATTGAATATATAGTGTTTGTCGGGATGAGAAAATAGACAGGGCCCGATATCCTTGGGTAGAAAAGTCCTAAACCCTTAGGGGATCAATAGTTGGCCGCCTATAAGCCACCGGTGTCGAGCCCCAGAACCCAGGCAAATTGGCAAGTCACTATGGTTTTGTTATTATTAATGTTTATATAAGATCGGGATAATTGATCCTAGGGCTATTATTATCTACATTCGTATGGGATCGGGGCAATTGATCCCAGGGTATCAACTTGATGATTTGACATCTCGGTGGCATTGGAATATACTCATAGCTCAGGTTCTCTATTGTACGGTAATCGGTTGACACATGAGGTAACCTGGATTAGCATGTTCATGCATAGTCACTTGATGAATATGGTTCTTGCTGATATTATCAAATTAAACATGGTTTAAAAGATATGTTTATATACCTGTTTTTGAACATATGCCCTATACCCCCTACTGAGTAAATGGCTCACCTTGGTTTTCCTTAAATTATTTCAGGCACTCATGAGTCCCACGAGGACAAGGACACGACAGGGTCAGGGACGATAAAGAGGCTCTGATACAACAAGTGTTTTGTTTTTGTGATATATATGTTTTTCCGAGAAGTCACGGCTAGCCCGAGGACTGTACATACTTTGAAAATGCATGTAGTTTGGGATATATATATATATGATGCATGCTCGAACATTATATTAGGTTTTTGGTGTACCCTATGATTAGAACACTTGATATACATGTTGTTGTTTATTTGCTTTCTTCTTATACACTTATCTTAGTCTTACTTAGATGGGTTAGTAACGCTCCAGGCCTTAATTCCAAGTGTTATCATGTAGATTAAGGTGACTTATTTGCACCATCAATTAGCATTCCCAATAAATTTAAACTCTACTTAATTTGGCTAAACTAATTAAACAAGTTAGATTTTGTGTTGAATTATATGTTTTTTTTATACTTCCATGATTTTAAACACTTTACATTAAATAAAACAGTATAACTCCATATATTTTTATATCAGTATCAGTATTCCAAATAAATTTAAACTTTATTTTATTTGGCTAAAATAATTAAACAAGTTAGAACCTATCTTAAATTAGATGTTTTGTATAAGATTTCTATATAACTTCATAACAAACAGAATGAAACTATTTAATAAATCGTATTAAATTTACAAAACTTTTACCATGAATTACAAAGGTTTGTATATTAAGATTTTGATTGCTTTTCACATTATAAATTTATATTAATATATATGTATATATATTTTAAAACTTTTTTGTTTATTTATAATTATGTTTAATATTTAAAATAAAAAATGAATATATTGTAACAGTGGCTTGGTATAACATTCATGTTGTACATCACCATGTGTAAATGAACCTTTTTTTTACCATTTGAATATTCCCTCTGTTATAGAATATATTATTTATATAAGTTTTAAATTATTATTTGGTATTGTGTATAATAATTCCATATACTTTTAGTTGAATTAACTGTCTACCAATTCTAAAAACTCAGTAAAAATATAATACTCTCTCATATCTTTAATCATGAGACAATTGTTTTTATCATAATAGACTGATTTTATAATTTTTCTTATAATTATTAATTGAATTTTATACTTAATATTATATTTTTATTTATTTATTATTATTTTAATTTCACGCTTCATATTAATCTTTTTATTAATATATTTAATGACTTTTATCGAACAT
Organism: Lonicera japonica; assembly: GCA_021464415.1. Lineage (NCBI taxonomy): Eukaryota > Viridiplantae > Streptophyta > Magnoliopsida > Dipsacales > Caprifoliaceae > Lonicera > Lonicera japonica. The sequence goes on from CM038469.1 coordinate 15,245,107, forward strand.
TAAAATGATGTAAACGCATATACACAAAAGCTAGTAATAATAAAACAACTTAATAAAAGTCATAACAAATATCATCTCTTTCTACCAATATCCTTATAGCCCAATAGTACTCTTTAATTTTATATTAGAGAGGTCAAATATATTTAAAACCCATAAATATAATATTTGAACTAAATCTTATGTTAAAGAGGTCAAACATATTTAAAACCCACAAATATAATATTCGAACTTAATTTTATATTAAAGAAGTCACATACTCATAAATATAGTATTCAAATTTAATAAAATAATTTGTGCACCCTTTGGAAGGGACGGTGGTATTTACACCCGTCATTTCTCTCACAAGCATCACCTCTATCACAAATACCTCCAAAGGTAAATTTTTAATCACCAGCACTTCCTAAGACACGCTTAATGAGAGGTAAATGCAGATGCACACACTCGTCCTATTTGAGAAGAGTTTGTTTATAATAATTTGCCTAATATCAAGCAATGAATGACCAAAATATATTTTAAATAAAGCTCACCTAATAAAAAGTGCATGTGCTTACATAAGTTTAGCTCACATAAAAAAAGGTGGTGATGTTGGCACCCCCAAAAACACTTGGTAACACTCCCACTTTAATTCGGTCATTCGCAACCGAGTAAAGTGTCTATTATTCGGTTGTTGAGGACCGAATATAAGTCTATATAATCGGTTCTTGACAACCGAATAAGGTATTTTCAAGTTTTTTCAAATTTTATACTCGGTTCTTGACAACCGAGTAAGGCATTTTCAAGTTTTTTCAAATTTTTGCAATTTTGTATTCGGTCCTTCACAACCGAATAACGTATACGTTATTTGGTTGCGAATGACCGAATTAAAGTAAGAGTGTTTTCAAAAGATTTTGGGGATGCCAACATCACCACCAAAAAAATATATATTATTAAACATTCATTTAATATTAAATAATAAAAAAAAATTATTTGTAACACCGCGCTTTGTAAGTGGTTAGTGATATATCCATAGTGATATATCCACTTCCATGTATGTACGAGTCGTGTAATAAAAAAAATAAAATGTCATCTCTTTCTCTTCCCCGTAAAACCTAGCCCACGTTCCCCGGCCACCATCGAAACAATACCTTAGCCCCAACTTCCCGTCGACGACTTCTCTCCGGCATCCCATAAAAGGTGCAGTACTCTTTCTCTATCGCCGTCTATCTATCTATCTATCTATCTATCTCCGTCGCTCTCTACATATACACATGTATGTGTTTTACCATACATTGTTTATTTCTTCATATACATGTTTTACAACAGCCGTCTCTTTCTCTCTACACAGTATTTTTAAATGGGGCAGTTTTAGTATATCCTTCTCCTTCTCTAATTTCTCACGGGTATGTACATCCTTACACAAATGTTGCTCACCACGTGTTTGAGAAAAGTTCAAAGACATAATACCGACGTTATTTGAGATGAACAGATGATACAGATGCATGTCCATTTGCTTTACTCATTTCTTAATTTTCAAAATAGGCATTGATAATTAGAACTCTACCCATCTTAAAATTAAGGCGGTGTTTGTTTTTACCTCTTAATGCTGAATGGAAGTCTATTCAGCATTAAGAGGTATAATTGGTGTTTGTTTTCTTACCTCTTAATGTTGAATGGAATTCTATTCAGCATTAAGAGGTATAATTGGTGTTTGTTTTCTTACCTCTTAATGCTGAATTATATTAAAAATTCAACATCAAGCATTAAGAGGTAATTCATGCGCCAAATGCTTAATTTAACTTTAATGAAATTTTATTCCATTGGTACCCCTATTCTTTTGAGTTATTAAACATTGATTTATAAAATACTAATAAGGGTAAAATTGTAACATTCCATGAATGCAACATTCAAAACTAATTACAACCAAACACATTTTTCAAAAGTTCCATTCAGTATTAAGCATTCATAATTCAACATCTAGTATTCAGCATTCAAAAGCTAAAAAAACAAACGACCCCTAAGTGTCAGGTTTTGTTTTCTGGGTTGTTTCAAATTGAGATCCCATTTCTTGGGTAAGGTACCAAATCCCATAAATGGATGAGGTCGAATTAATGAGTACGAAAGTCAAAAGTGGGAATCATAATTTCAGATGGATGGAATAATATACAAGATAAGAACCATGATTTTGTGTTGTAACTGTGGTAGCATTAAGATCTGTTGATAGTGGTTAGTTATCTCCAAAAGTTATTGCTTGTGCTGTAGTGATGCTAATACTAACTTTAGCTCTTTTTGAGCTAGTTAACCTAGTGATAAAGGTGCCCATCTGGATCCGGGAGATCCCTAGTTCAAGTCTTGCCCGGGTTGGAGTGGGTTTCTTGGCTATTTGCAATAAAAATTTAACTATAATTGTGCAGGCTATGTAATTTTGAGACACTATCATACATGGGAAATGGAAACAGTTATACAGAAGAAAGAGGATATTGCAAATTTGGGAAAGAGTGTGAATTTAATTGTTTAATTTGAAAAGGTAGCACTACTCTTTTCAACAAACTAGATAAATTTGATTGTGTACAAGTTAGGGTGCAATGCCTTACAAGTTTGTGGAAAATTCCCAATTCATTTAATCTCTAGCAGTGTTTTAAAAGGCGAAGGCGTCAGCTTAGGCGTTTACTTGTTCAGAGGCGAGGCATAAGCCTCAATGCAGTGAGGCGTAAGCCTTTCGCGCAAAGGAATTTTATATTAAAAAAAACAGAGAAATTATTATTAGTCATAAAAATAATTTTCTTTAATGTCAGATTTTTTAGTTCAAGGGGTAAAGTGTTAAATTAAATAACTTAAAGGGTATGTTGTAATTTATCAAAATTAAAACCTCTCCCCCTTTGTAGAATCCAAACACACTGCTCTCTCTCTTCGTTCCCCTCTTTCTCCCCCCCCGGTAAAAATCAAACAATTTCTCTCTCAATGCCCAAATTTCGCTCTATCCAACACAATCAAACCCAAATCAAGCCTCAATTGAGGACCGCAAAGAGATTTCGGATCAAATCAATGATTCCATCTACAATCTAGGGCTTCAAATTTGGTATGTGTTGCTCGGTTTCTCGTTGTAGTTGTTACTTGTCAAGTTCTGCCTCTGCTAGCTTCGTCAAGTTCTTCTTCGACTGCTTCAGTTGTCTTCTTCCTCCGGAACTGGTTTCAATCGTCTTCTTCCTCCGCTCTCTCTCTCTCTTTCGATATTTTGGTCGTGACGGCATGTGTTTAGGACTTTAGGGTTTAGATTTGAAGCGTAAATTTTATTTTATTTTTTCGACCAAAACGGTGTAGGTTAGGGATTGTACAGTAAAAAAAAAGCACATAAGGCGTAAGCCTTTTTCAAAAGGCGTAAAAAAGTGTAAAAGGCGTAAGCTTTTTAAAAAAGGCGTAAGCTTTTTAAAAAATGCGTAAGCCTCGAAAAAAATGCGTAAGCCTAACATACAATCTGCAGTTCTCTTTGAGCTATGAGGCGGATTTTGCAAAAGGAGGCGCGCTTTTTGACGCTTTTTAAAACACTGATCTCTAGTACTATTTAGTTTAATTAAGAAAACAATAGGCCTAAAATATATAAATTGTTGCAGAGCATAATATGCATTGTTGGTCTACTTCCTAACATCTTAAGCTTTTTGGGCGTATGGCATCGTATCATAGGTCAAGTTTCACAAGGTCTCGGGTTTGAATCCTCCCGGGTAATTATCACTTTTGACCCCTAAAGTTTACTACCTTTCCCACGCTTGTCCTGAAAGGTTTTTTTCACCCAGAGGCACACCCAAAGTTTAAACCGTCCCAAGCTTGTCCAAAATCAGATGTCCTATTAAAAAAGTGGACGGAATAAGCAAGTGCATCCCACGTGTTTGTCTTTTCACGGATAATTTTGGTATTTTACAGCATAACACGACAATTACTGTATACCCAAATTAAAAGGAACAAAAAGATACCATTCCACTATGACCCCATCACCATCTCTGTTTTCCGATGCAGGCCCCGTCGGCCAGGGGTCTCTCCCTGGATTCGTTCATCCAACAAAAAACTCCACTACTTTAAAGACAATACTAGCTAGTATAGGCGAAGGTATTGATAGTGCGCAATCCATTGTACTGAAATCAGATCTAAAGAACAAAAAGAGTTTGCCTTTGAAGATTCGATTGGATACTAAGGTGAAAGTGAAGATGGGGGTGTTGAAGACTAAGAAGGTTAGAGTTAGGGTTACTTGTGGTGGTGCCAAAGCCAATGTTTCCACCGGAAAGTCAGTCACCACGGCGACTACTTCCAATGCAATTTGTAAGGTGGATCTCAGGATCAAGATCTGGAAATGGACTGTCTGAGCATAAAAAATTAGTAAACGGTTTGGTTTTTTTTTTCCCTAATATGACCTTTTTGAATTTTTAAAAAAAAATAAATATGTGATAAGAATACCTGTCAAACAAAGGTAAAATTAAACCAAAATCAACGAAAATACCCATACTAAATTCAATCAAAAGCAAAATTAAATTGAAATTTCTGAATTATTCAAACTTGGGTGATTTTCTACTAGACTAAGATTCTATCTTTTGTTACTATATATAATACATTTGTATGTATAAGATATAAAGCCTATAAGCCCAAACCCATTTCCTTACAAAGGTCAAAAATGGAAGAAAAATAAAATAAGGGTTTTTTTCTTGATCAGGGATGGTGGTTTAGGCTTTCTCTTCTACCTTTCTTTTTGGTTTTGTAGAGAGTGAGTGAGTCTATGAATGTCTATGTACGTGTGTATATATAGAGAGAGAGTTTTAGAGAGAGAAGAGTCAAAAATGGATAAAAGATAGGAGAGGTTAAATCTGGAGAGAAAGGAAGAAGCATGTGTTGAATATCGAAATTACCCCTCAAAAGACAAACACGTGGGCTGCACATGCTTATTCTGTTTCACTTTTTTAACGGGATATCCAATTTTGGACGAGCTTGGGACGCGGTTCAAACTTTGGGTGTGCCTCTGGGTAAAAAAAAAAAAAAACTTTCAGGATGAGTGTGGGAAGTGTGGTAAACTTTAAGGGTCAAAAGTGCCAATTACCCTGTTTCCTCCTTTGTGTTTGTGCAACGAGCTCTGATATCATATTTGGAACAAGAAAACCCAAATTGATTTTGACTGAAGCCCACAGGGAAAACTGTGCACTTGAATCTCTCTCAAGTCTCAAATTGACTATCTACCTTCCATTTATTCAAAGAAGACTTATTTCACAGTTTCTTGTTTTCCTTACTTGATTCTCCTTAGTCATCATGTTGTATATTGAATAGAGCTTAATTTAATGCACTGTGTTTGCAATTCCTATTCTGCTTGTGCTCTTAACAGGCTTTTGAAGTGCTTGTTTTGCAACCCCTGGTTGGTCCCATTATATTGTGGTATACTACTACTATGTTATTTTAAATTACTTAGAAAACATATTATTTTGATAGTTAGGAACCATTTTATTTTGATATCCCTAAAATTGTTTCTTTTATATATGTACGTATAAAGGAGCCCTTAGGTAGCTGTAGAACAAGAAAACTCGGGAGAGATGGATTCCTCGGGAAAGCTATTTAACCAGCTCAAGGTTGGAGTATAGCCATTTACTTTTATACTCCAATTTCGTTAAAGTGTATTGTTTAATTCCAAATGTGTACCATTTTTTCTCTTTTATAATTTTCTATGGCAGCTTACTATCCTCAATTGCTGTCAACTTTGAAACAGACAGCAAAACCTTTTTTCCTATTAGCAGGTCCCAATGTTATTGAATCAGAGGAGCATGTTCTACGTATGGCCGGGCACATCAAGGACATTTCATCAAAGTTTGTGCTCTTCTCTCTCTCTCTCTCTATATATATATATGTATTATGTATACATATATGCGTGTATCTTCAAACTTAGGAAGCACGAACAACCTATTATTGTCATGTGTTGTTGCTGTGTCAGTGTTGGACACCCTTGCCCGTATTTGTGGTTCACAGATGTGAACGCACTAACAAGCATTTTTTTTTCCTGCTTCTTAAATCTTAATGTAATTTTTCTTTTTGGCACACTGTGTTTCTGACCTTTTTTATGATTTAATTTGTATAATAGTTTTTAGTGAATTGCTCAAACCAATGGGATTACATATTTTTCAATGTTTCCTAATTCCTGATCTATAGAAAGATTTATTTCTTTATTGTATGATAGAGATTTGACTTGTATGGTTCTAGACTTGGGTTGCAGTTGGTTTTCAAATCGAGCTTTGACAAAGCTAATAGAACATCCTCTAAATCATTTCGGGGTCCTGGCTTAGCTGAAGGCTTGAAGGTCTTATTCCCTACCTCTTTTCGGATGCGTTATTTTTAAGCACAAGCTGCAAAGTTGATTTATTTGTTTTCTTGTGCAAGATGATATTCATTGTTCTGTTACACCTATAGATTTTCATTTTGCCCCTCTCACTCCAAACTCGAGTAAATTTTACATTGGAAACTTTTTTTCATGGAAAATCTTGTATGTCTCCAGTATTTAGGCATTTGACTCTAGCATCTGTTGAAATTATGGCTTGTAGGAAATAAATTAATAAGTGATATTCAAGATCTTTATGCTATGTTACGGAAAATATTTTTACATTAAAAAGAAAATAGAGAAATTGGAAAAGATTACATTGAAACACCTGAAGCATTAAATTTTTAATTAATCCAGGTTACTCATTTGGATGTAGATCCTTGAAAAGGTGAAAGTGGCATATGACATACCCATAGTGACTGATGTACATGAAGCTAATCAGGTAACCTTTTGTTTCCTCTTTCAAATGCTACTCAAATGTATATTATACTAGTGATTGCACATGTCAGTGGCACTAAGTTTATTTTCTTCTTTCTTACTTCTTTTACTTTTGTAGTCTGATCTAATCTAACCTCTTCACTATTTTTCTTTTCACTAATGTACTTCACTTATATATCTTTTATTTTAACCATTCTCATTTTTTTCTTGGTTACAAAGAAAACAAAAGAAGAAACTAGGCAACATGCCTATTCAACGTAGCCCCCAATATTTCAACCGTTCTCATAAAAATCTTCTTTATTCCTTCACATATGGCCTACATCAATTTGAATTCGGTAATATTTAGCACCAATTCAAGTAGCCTTTTTTTTTCTCTCTCTCTCTCTCTCCATACATTTCAGTAACACATGCAATCCTATATGCAAAAGAGTTCATATATGAATTTTCCATAATTTACAGCTAGTAGAACTCAAGGACTTCAATAAATGTTCAATTTTTACTTAATGTACAGCTCATAGGTAAATTATACAATTTTTTTGAGTTAGAATCCTAATGCTGAAGTGAGTCAATTTATACATATATAGTCATTTCGTTGACCAATAAAGGGTGTAAAATTCTAAAACATAGTACCTTCACCCATTCAGATATTTCAAATCAACATCTTTTCCTTGAAATTTAAGCTTATGAAAAGTCAATATATTCATCTCCCCTACGTGAGAGGTTTCAACAGACAGACAGGTACAAATACTTGCTTCAGCAAAATCTTCAATAAAAGCTTGCTAATATTTAAATCCATATATTAATCAGAATAGGAACCAAAAGTTTGAAGTGATAATTGATATGACAAACCTCTACAACCTTAAAATTGCAAAATATAGATTCAAATGCATTCATCAGAATGGGGGTGGTATTGTAAACAAATAAAAGTATAAATTCAAAAAAGGCACTTAATACACATGGAAAATGCCAATTGTTGGCTGGGGTACAAAACAAAGCCACATAGCAAACAAATTTCCGTTAAATCAAGCTTTATCAATGCTTATTCTGTAGACATTTTTATTTCAGTGCGCCAAAGTTGGTCTTGAAAAATTATAGTATTTACATTTCCACCCACATTCTCCAAATAGCTGCAAACAAATTCCAAAGATTCATACCATTTTACCACCATTGTGCCTCAAAGTCTTTTGAAGAAACAACCACTCAATATTGGAAGGGCAGACCCAGTGCTCAACACATCAAACAGCGTATCTAGTGCCAAGATATCAGACATAACTAATTGTGCACAAATCCCTCCCCTTATGTTTTTTGCGCATAACACATAAATGTGAGAATCGGGGACAAAGCCTTAGTACCTGTACACATGCAACAAATCATCCATATTGATCCTGTTAAGAGCCATAGATCCTACAGAAGCCTTGACTTTAATGTTGTTATTTTAGCATATTTACGACTCCTGGTTTACATACAACTTTAGTATGAGCTTTTTGTTAGTATACTATCTAACATTTCGTTTTTCCAGTGCGATGCAGTTGGCAAGGTCGCCGATATAATTCAGATTCCAGCTTTTTTATGCCGACAGGTTAGATTAATGATTTATCGTTGTTTCTAATGACCCTAATGTTCACTACTTTCCTTCCCTCAGTAGATTTTAGGCAGAGTATTTAATTAATAGATTTTTTCTTCCGCAATGATAGACAGATCTCCTAGTTGCAGCTGCCAAGACCGGAAAAATTATCAATATTAAGAAAGGGCAATTTTGTGCTCCTTCTGTAAGTGAATTTTGTTTATCGGTTTATCCCCTCTATCGGTGTGATAACTGGCTTTAGTATAGTAGCACATTTCTTTCTGGTACGATGTCATGATCAATAATATTTCCAGGTCATGGTAAATTCTGCCGAGAAGGTTAGATTGGCCGGAAATCAAAATGTTATGGTTTGTGAGAGAGGAACTATGTTTGGCTATAGTAAGACATCTTAAATTTCATATCTTCAAATAAATCCATTAAGGTATATAATAGTTCGTTTAGTATAGTAGGCAAGTAGCACATCTTAACTTTCTCTCATTTTGTACTTCACTTTTATGTAGATGATTTGATTGTTGATCCACGCAACTTTGAATGGATGAGGGAAGCAAATTGTCCAATTGTAAGCAGATTAGCTATCATTCTTCATCTTATAATGTGCTATGCTTTTTGCAGAGCAATCGTGTTCTTATCGTATTATTTTGCTTCATGGAGCTTAATCTTGCATATTATTTTCTCATTGTTCTGATCATAATATATACAGGTAGCGGATGTCACACACTCATTACAACAACCTGCTGGGAAAAAGGTCCAAATCATCATATGATCATGTTTGAGAATTACACCCTCAGAAAAAGCTGGAAATGTTTTTGCTATATCAATTTTTTTTAATAAAGTTTCTTGCCGCACATTTTTTTTAGATAAAGGAATGCTGCTTTTTTTTTTTTTTGATACAGTTGGAAGGTGGGGGAGTTGCCAGTGGAGGTCTTCGTGAATTGATACCTTGCATTGCGAGGACAGCTGTTGCTGTTGGAGTGGATGGAATTTTTATGGAGGTATATATTCAGAAAAATGCTGTGACTGATATTTTCTGGTGTCTGCCTCTCTCCAAGACTTAAGGATTGCTTTTACACAATTATGAACAGATGGGTAATTTAATATTGATAAAATGATATAAGAAACTAGTAAAGTAAAACAATAATAGAGAAGATGTTTGAGACTGTGATTACCAGAAACTAATTGCAACACAGTGTACTAATAAAACAAATGACGAAGGATATGAATGTTCCAACTTGCAATTTGACTCTGCTGAATTAGACATTGGCCATAATTTTTTACTGATTGTATATTGGTGGTATTTTTCTCAGTTTACAGTGGGAAATCTGTCTTTTTCTTATTTTGATCAAATTCAGAATAGGAGGCTTGATATATGTTTTTATTATTCTTTTTGTATATTCCTATTGTATGTTCTTCGCTTTATTTTGTCTTTTTTATTTTTTGGAAAAAAAAGAAGGTCCAAGTCTCCTACTTGTTACAACCTACAAGAGAAAGAGGGGGAGGAGAGTTGGTGAAACATATTTTCCTAAAAAGCGCCATGTGGATGTCGAGAGGCAGGAGGAGGTCTAGTGTCAAGAGCGCTTAGGTGGGGACTAGACAGCATAATATTTATTTATTTTAAGAGTATGATACTACAAAAATCTAACACTTCTAGAATGACATTAATAGCTAATTATTTGATAATTTTTCTTAATTAAAAGCATGAAAAATAAATTTCAGAACAAAAAGGATTGTGAATTCCGCCAATCCTGCAGAATTGCCATCTCGCCAGCCCCAGCGGTCACATCCTAGTGTCCTGGTGCCCTAGGCTAGAATTTTTAGAACACTAGTGAAACTTGAACCTGGGTGCTCCAGGATTCGGGTGAGCGCTTTACTAGTTGAGCTAACCCACTCATTAAACAAAATTTTCTTAGCCTTATTCTTTATAATTCCTTTTATTGAAGTAATTGAGTGTCGTAGTTATATCTTAAATATTCACTTATGACCATTATATTATTATACTTGAATGACCCTTTTAAGTGAAGATTCTTCAAACTTTACTCGGTGATTTTCTATCATATTGTCTTCTTATCAACCATAAATTTTCTGTTAGATTTAAATTTCTTTGTCCCATTAAATAATTTTGGGTTTTCTTGTTCATTGTTGATAGAGGGACCTTCATTCCCCATTTAATTTTTTCCCTCTCTTTTATCCTTCTAAGAGCACTTCCGTGGATTCTTTTAGGTGCATGATGATCCTCTAAATGCTCCAGTGGACGGTCCAACCCAATGGGTATGTTTCATTACACTGAATGAAATTCGTAGGTTATTTAATTGCATAATGCTGTAATTGACTTAGCTGTCTAATTTGTGAAAGCAGCCTCTGCGCCATTTGGAGGAACTCCTAGTAGAGCTTGTGGCAATAGCTGTAAGTCATTCTGAGAACGTGTTATTATACTTAATGACACAGTTATTTTGTTTCACAGGATGCCCGATTGCACCTATTTTGTAAGATTTAGATGGTGAAAATATATGTTGACCCATTTAATAGTGGGGTGGGATATTGGCCCCTTTGCATGTGCATTGTGCTATTAATCTTTGTCTGAGTTTTCTCATACTACGCGTTAGCAGGGGCGGATTTGGCATGGCGTTAGGTGGGGCATGTGCCCCGCCCGAAAAGATTTTTTTTTTCTTTTTTACTCTATATATACACATTGTGAACACAAGTGGTTAAGTGAGTGCCCCACCAATTTTTCAAGAAGTGCTTGTTAAGATAAATAAGTGCCCCACCTTTAACAAAATTCTGGCTCTGCCCGTTCTCATTAGTGTTCCTTGTTTAAGTGATGACCTTTCTTAAAGGGGGATGCTATTGCCATCTTAGCTGAAATGGCTACTGTCAAAGTAATTGGTGCATTAAGTTGTTGTACATTACACTATAAGCACATTGCATTGTTCTGGCAGAAGCCATATCTGCTTTGGCAATAAGCACCATTCTTCATTAATCTTCTGACATATTTATTCTTTTCCAAATTTTTATTTGTTAAAGAGGGTTAGCAAGGGGAGGCAACAGTTCAAGATTGATCTCACTCCACTATGTGATTAGGAAGACTTGGGGACTTCTCCTTGTTAAGCAAGTGAAAACTACTGAACTTTTGAGAATTTTCTTTTCTCCATTGATTGAAGCAATTCTATGAGATGTGAACATGTAATTTACATTGACACGCTGTGTTTTGGTCGACTTAGTGCGGTATATGTGCCTCCCATCATGTTCGACTCTTTTAGAAGCTATTGCTGCTCGGAAATTAGTTTCCTACACACATTTGCTCTCTCAATTTATTGTGAGATGTGGGTAGGTATTTAAAAGCTCTACTTTTTTTTTTATTTGATTGCAAGTTTGAAACTAAACATCGAGTTCTTTAATGACCCTACTGAAATAAATTTATGGTTCCAACATTAACTACAGTAAAAGCATCCAGTGGAGATATATATGAAGGGAAAAATGCTAATTTTACCATTCATATGCTTTTGCAACATAGGGAGAAATTTGCCAAGGGAAAGACCCCGAAAGGGACATATGCCGACGGGATGTTTTTTTTTTTTTTTTTTTTTTTGGGGGGGGGGGGGGGGGGGGGGGGGGGTGTGGGGTTGTGCAAAATGAGTGCTTCCATTTTTTCTTTTTCAAAATTAAGAGGAGGAGGTGGTGGTGGTTGGGGGAATAGCTAATAAATGTATATTTTATAATTTTATAGGGAAAGTTTAACATTAAAAGGCCAAATATTAAAAATTAAAGGGGGCATTTGCACCCCCTGCCAAAGCATGCATCTCGTTGAACGGGCTAGAAGGCATATTTATTTAAAATAATCAATTAGTGAAACTTATTAGGTTTATTAATCTATTACCTTTATTATCTTTCTCATGTTGTTGGAGGTGATAGTGAAGGGTTTGATTGTGGATAAGAGGGAAAATTGTGACAATAATTAAGTGATTCTGATATGCCTATTTAGGCATGGTTCATGGTCCACTTACAGTCTGTCCCTAATAAAGCTAGATCTTGAGAAACAGCAAAAGCATTTATAATTGGTTGGTTATATGTATATATTCTCCCTCTTGCAGTCTGTCGCTAATTAAGAGTTTATATTTAATTTTTATATTATTTAAGAATATGTTGATTTTATCACAATCAATGATTTAAAACAAAATTAGTTTCCTATTGTGAGTTTTGTACGTTGATTATGTTTTGAAAACGTAATTGGGCTCTCAATTTGAAAAATAAAAAAAAAGTAGTGAACTCTTAATGAAGGACTGATGGAATATTTGTTGTTTGGCCAACTTAGTTACCCTTGTTTTAAATTGAAAGTACCACTTTCTTTTTCGTGATGTTTGAAAATGATAAATTCAATTCTTTTTAGTATATAATTAAAGTAGCAAATCTCACGATAGAAAGTGATTGAGTTGTATCTTTGGTAAAGTTAGGTAGAAGTTATGGTTTTGTTAAATAGTATTAAAATCAAAGTTAGACTTTACATTTAAGTCTGACAGTAATTTTGATCATACCAATAGTTGGAGGAGGTCCAAATTTAAAAATGGGTGGCTTTTTCGCCTTTTAAGGTTATATTTGATAGCAACGTTGAAAATGAAAAGAAAAACAATTAATTTAAGTAAGCAAATAGAAGATAAGTTGAGAAATATGGTAAGATTAACTCATGATTTTTGGTTCTTTTACATAATTTTTTTTTTTAGGTGGTGATGGATATTTTTTTTTACGAAACATAAAAAAGAATGGAGGACAAGCACTCACAAATTTGAGTATAAGATGGAGAGTGTCTCACAACATGATTCAATTTATTTTTAATATTATAACTTTAATTAATTGTTTTTCTTTTTATTTTTTATATTGTTATCAAATGGAGCCTAAAAATTTGATAATTATTTGTTAAATCAATATTTGATCTCCACCAAATGAAGAAAACAAATAAATGTATAAGATAAACTTGAATATGTGATATCTACTAATGTCATGGTAAAATGAATAGTGCAATGGGAGTGGTTAAGAGTGGTATGACTCTTAACATGGATAGAGGTTGGGGGGGGGGGGGGGGGGGGTCTGTGTTTTGTCAATCAATTAAAGTTCGAAATTATTTGCACTTCAACAGTAGTGTATGTAACCTTTTCAACTCACTAAAGTGTAAAATACATCGCCTGCTTTTTCCCTCTTCAACTTTCTTATTAAACATTTATACGTCATAACTTCAAATCCAGAACTCATTTTAATAAAAATTTATATATTTGAAACTTATCTGTCGAGATTCATAAAAAAGCGATCTATTGTTGAGTGTAATTATGTGGCAAAAAAAAAAAAAAATACAAGAAACAAAATACTACACGCAATGACATCTTCTATAAACGTATCCTGTTATTTTGAATTTACACAATGGTTTAGAAAGTAATTTGTTGGAAAGCAACGTTTAGACGTGTATACTCTGTGTATAGATGATATAAAACAACCGGAGGTTCTTTAATCATCAAGTTAAGAGTATGCTATTTGATGTTCACGCATTCTAACAAAGTATTAAATTTCCACATAATGAGTGAACCATTGTAAAATTCATGTATTGCATTTAGATTTGGTAAATTGCTTATGTCCTGAGAAGCGAAACTTAACTTGAGAGGAGTATTGATTCGTGTGCTTACAATTGAAAATAAGTTGTGATGTGCTATCCTAATAACATGAATCTATTTAAAATAAAATCAAATGGTAAATGTAACTTTTGTTTTGAAACTTACATATTGAATTAAGATATAATAAATTATGTCATATGTTATTCATGTCACATCCATAAATAAATATAATAGTAACTAGTTTACAACTCGTCCAAAGGCATTATTCGCTAAAATGTGTCTTGTAATCTCAACCCCCCTTTATTATGTAGATAATATGTACTATACGTGATTTTCACATTCTAGTGCAAAATATTTTCGTTTTATCAACTCGTATGAGTCAACTCAAATTTTAGTATTCTACATGATGCAATTCCTTGATGATCCCATAGCTTTTGCCATTTCCCTTAGCACAAACTTTTGAATCTTCCCGGTTGAAGTCTTAGGAAGTTCTTCAACAAACACCAGTGTCTTAGGCACCATGTATCGCGGCAACTTATCTCTGCAAAAATCAATCAACTCTTGTTCCATCACCTTTTGTGTTAATTGAGGCTTTAAACTCACAAAAGCACACGGCGTCTCACCCCAAAACTCATCAGGCCGTGCCACCACCGCAGCCTCATTAACATCCGGATGCGAGTACAACACTGACTCAACCTCCACACTACTCAAGTTCTCACCGCCACTTATAATCACGTCCTTTGACCTATCTTTTATCTCCAGGTATCCATCTCGGTGCATCACACCAATGTCGCCAGTATAAAACCACCCATTATCTCTCATACACTTGGTTGTCTCCTCGGAGTCTTTAAGATAGCCGAGCATTATTGACCCACCCCTCAGAACGACTTCTCCTAGAGTCAACCCATCCTGAGTCACACTCACACCTGATTCAGGGTCCACGACATCCACCTTACTCAACCCAAGAGTCCTCACTCCTTGTCTGGCTTTTAGCCTTGCTCGCTCCCTCGCCGGCAAATTGGTCCACTTTGGCTTAAACGCGCATGTCACCACCAGCCCGCCAGTCTCAGTCAACCCATACCCGTGACTCACAACAAAACCTAGGGACTCAGTCCGGTATAGCACCGCCTCTGGTGGTGGAGCTCCGGCAGTTATAATATTGACTGGCTTACGAAGTGGTTTGGCGTCTGGATAATTCGACAACATGTTGAGCACCACAGGTGCTCCACACATATGGGTCACATCGTTTTTAGCTATGGCCGAATAGATAATTGGTGCGTCGATCTTACGAAGGCATATGTTTGTGCCGCCGAGGGCAGCAATCCCCCATGTGTAGGTCCACCCATTAGCATGGAACATCGGCAAGGTCCATAAGTATACGGGCTGTTTCGATACGGACCAATTGAGTAAAGAATCAACGGTCACGATGAACATCCCGCGGTGACTATGGACCACCCCCTTCGGGGCTGACGTCGTTCCCGAGGTGTAGTTCAAAACCATTGGGTCCCACTCACTCTCTGGTGGGACCCAATTGAACTCTGGATCACCGCTCTCTACTAGGCTCTCATAAGAGCAATGGAAATCTACGGTTGTGGAGAGTGGTGATCCATCTTCCGTGATGAGGACAAGAAGTGGGGGCTGCCAGTCAGGCCCCATCATAGAAATGGCCTCAGTAACTACCGAAGCCCACTGGTAATCGACGAAGACAAGCTTTGATTCACTGTGTTGCAAGAGCACGGACAATGTATGCGCATCAAGGCGAGTGTTTATGTTGTTGAGTATGGCACCAGCCATCGGCACGGAGAATTGGAGCTCGTACATGGCTGGAATATTCGGAGCTATTACGGATACCACGTGGCCTCTTGTGATCCCTAGATTAGAGATTGATGCAGCCAGCTTGAGGCATCGATGGTGAGTATCAGACCACATGTATGTCACATCTTTGTACACGATGGAAGGACAATTGCCGTATACGATGGCTGATCTTTCTAAGAAGCCTATTGGAGTGAGTGGGCTCGAATTTGCTGCACTTGGCCCCATTGGATCCAATTGCGCTCTAGGCTTGTTTTCATGTATATAATCAAGCTTTTTGTGTTGTTTCTGTTTGGTGGGTTGATGGAAAAATGGAGATTTTGATGTTGCATTCGTGTTCTTTAGGACAATGGTGGCTGTTTTGGTGGTGATAGAAGAAGAGTGTTTAAAGAATCCACGGTGGAGAAATCTTAAAGAAATGGGATGGAATGAACTTGGGGCTATTGCTCTTTGTAAATCCATCATCTGGTTGTATCAAGAGTGATGCTTGTTGAAACAAAGGGTTATGTGTATTTAAGTACAAGTAGGTATGGTCTGAAACTCCAAAGAATACACACATATACAGTCATGCTCTATAAAGAATTTTACTCTTTAGTTTACAGCAAACTTCTAGTTTTAAGGGGTAAACGGTTGAAATTTCATTAACCATGAAAAGACCGTCTATTTCAAGAGTTGAACGGACAATTTATTTCATAAAATTTGGTAGAAATAATTTTTAAATTAAGTAGGTCATCTTCACAAAATTTCATTAAAAAATTCAATTTGAAAGTGGGTGTAGTGAAAATTGATATATGTATTTAATTAGGGTCATTGAAATTTTAAATGATCTTCTCATTATATAGAATCTTTTGATAAAATTTGGTAAAGATGTTTTTTCTTTATTATAGAAATTATCTACACTAAGTTTCATGAAATATTTAAAGCCGGCCTATATATACGTTACTTTCTTTCACTTAAACTATGAGCCTTTATTTGAATATTAAATTTAGTTTTTTTACTTTAAAAATAATAAACTTAATGAAAATATCTCTTGGAATTAATTATCCTATACACGGAGTTAAAAGAGTTGGTTTATACAACTAATATTAATTATATATTTATTTTTGGACTTCTTGAAATAGAAACTAGGACGGTGGACCTTTTTTGGGGTAACATTAACAACACGGATGGCACCATATTTCCATTACCATAAATAGAAAATGTAATCACGTTTAGGCTTCACGTGATGACTTGTCCCACTTGGTATATTCTCGTATTTTTTAATTACCTGTAGTGTATCATCACCTAATTATATGGGTAAGTTGATTTCGCTACGGGTGTGTTTGATTGCAATTATAAAATTTGTATGGAAAGAAAATAAGTTTTGGACAATTCAATTGCTTAAAATTAAATTGCATGAAAAATGTCAATTAAATGTGTTTGATTGCTTTAATTTTTTACCTAAAAAATATTGTACTTTTTTATCTTTTAGTGTTTGATAGATTTTATATGAAAATTGTAACTTTTTTCAACTTTTGTTTTTTGATAGCTATTATTTTCCATAAAACTCCTACATTTTCTACATAGAATTTAAGATATGTTAAAATAAAATAAAATTATACTATAATAATAAGAAATATAATATATAGCAGTGATAAATAAATATGTCCTCTAAGTTAAATATCATAAAACCTCATCTTTTTGAGAAATATAATATATAAAAGGGGATAAAGTCATAAAGTTGAATTTGTTTAAGAATACGTGCTATTACTTAGAAAATAAAATCTCCTTCGCCTTATGAAAATATTAGTTTTTGGAGGAAAATAACATCACATCACTTAAAAGTGAAAAGTGAACTGCTTAAAAAATAAGGTCAATCAAATACACCAGAAGTAGAAACTTTGGTGGAAAAGCTCCATTTTATATGAAAAATAATATAAATCAAAAACACCCGGTGTTTTCTATCTCAAATAATTCACAAGTTAATTTTTTTGTTTTCCATTAAAATAATTCATTAGAAATTTATTTAATGATTTAATAAAATTCAAGAGGACCAATCAAATTCGTCCTAAAAGAATTAAATACTATAAATATTAAGAAATTGAGATTTTAAAAGGGATTGATCACATGTTGTTTTCTCACTAGCAAGTGGGCTTTCAATGTCACATGGTTGCAATTAGGAGCATTTTCTCAAAGGTCATTCCAATAAGTGCCAATGGGAACCCCTTCTAACATCAACTACCCCCCCCCCCCCCCCCCCCCCCCCCCCCCCCAACCTAAACCCATTTTTGCTAGGTTGTTTCTTGGGACTCTTTTGCACACATCGGTTCCGCTTGATAATAATATAAAAAAACAAAAATGAAAAATAACTAATTTGGATAAGAAGATGGAGAATAAGTCGATGGATGTGCTGAGATTAAGGGGTCGTTTGTTTTTTTAACTTTTGAATGTTGAATACTAAATGTTGAATTATGAATGCTTAATGCTGAATGAAACTTTTGAAAAATGTGTTTGATTATAATTAGTTTTGAATGCTGAATTCACAGCATGTTACAATTTTACCCTTATTAGTGTTTTATTAATCAATGCTTAATAACTCAAATGGAATAAAATTTCATTAAAGTTAAATTAAACATTTAGTGCATAAATTACCTCTTAATACTTAATGTTGAATTTTTAATATAATTCAGCATTAAGAGGTAAGAAAACAAATACCAATTATACCTCTTATTGTTGAATAGACTTCCATTCAACATTAAGAGGTAAAAACAAACACCACCTAACTCTTCTTTTTTGGCTTCTTCAATGGAAAAAATTTCTTTGGGTGGTGGTAAAGTTTTTTTTTTTTACAAAATATAAAGAAGGATGAATAATATATACTCACAAAAATAAGTATGAGATGGAAAGCATATCATTACATCCCTCAACTTATTTTATATCTTCTCACTCAAATTAGTTATTTTTCTTTTTATTTTCCTTGTTGCTATCAAACTGAACCTTCAAACATGTTATTATTTAGGATGTTAATTTTCATTGCTTATACTGAGTCAAAATATTTAAAGTTAATCTTTATGTTACATTGGATCAATTGTCTTAGTACCTTAAAAAAGCGTAATTGTAAAGGGATACATGATTATAGCTTAAAGAAGTTATTTAAATGTTACGGTATTAAAGCACTAATCGATGTATAAAATGATAGGAGTATAGTAAGTCCCTCTAAAATTGTAGAGGGATACATGATTTTATGTTGCCAAAGTAATTATATCTTTGTTAGAGTATATTATTACTTTAAGAAGTTGTATTGTATACTTTTAATTCCGTAAATTGATTTGACGACAATCACATGCAAATGTTTTGGCAATAGTAGCCGGCCCTTGTGATATATATAAAACACAATCAAATTCCACAGTTCTCTTTGAGCTATGAGGCGGATTTTGCAAAAGGAGGCGCGCTTTTTGACGCTTTTTAAAACACTGATCTCTAGTACTATTTAGTTTAATTAAGAAAACAATAGGCCTAAAATATATAAATTGTTGCAGAGCATAATATGCATTATTGGTTCACTTCATAACATCTTAAGCTTTTTGGGCGTATGGCATCGTATCATAGGTCAAGTTTCACAAGGTCTCGGGTTTGAATCCTCCCGGGTAATTATCACTTTTGACCCCTAAAGTTTACTACCTTTCCCACGCTTGTCCTGAAAGGTTTTTTTCACCCAGAGGCACACCCAAAGTTTAAACCGTCCCAAGCTTGTCAAAAATCAGATGTCCTATTAAAAAAGTGGACGGAATAAGCAAGTGCATCCCACGTGTTTGTCTTTTCACGGATAATTTCGGTATTTTACAGCATAACACGACAATTACTGTATACCCAAATTAAAAGGAACAAAAAGATACCATTCCACTATGACCCCATCACCATCTCTGTTTTCCGATGCAGGCCCCGTCGGCCAGGGGTCTCTCCCTGGATTCGTTCATCCAACCAAAAACTCCACTACTTTAAAGACAATACTAGCTAGTATAGGCGAAGGTATTGATAGTGCGCAATCCATTGTACTGAAATCAGATCTAAAGAACAAAAAGAGTTTGCCTTTGAAGATTCGATTGGATACTAAGGTGAAAGTGAAGATGGGGGTGTTGAAGACTAAGAAGGTTAGAGTTAGGGTTACTTGTGGTGGTGCCAAAGCCAATGTTTCCACCGGAAAGTCAGTCACCACGGCCACTACTTCCAATGCAATTTGTAAGGTGGATCTCAGGATCAAGATCTGGAAATGGACTGTCTGAGCATAAAAAATTAGTAAACGGTTTGGTTTTTTTTTTTCCCTAATATGACCTTTTTGAATTTTTTTAAAAAAATAAATATGTGATAAGAAAACCTGTCAAACAAAGGTAAAATTAAACCAAAATCAACGAAAATACCCATACTAAATTCAATCAAAAGCAAAATTAAATTGAAATTTCTGAATTATTCAAACTTGGGTGATTTTCTACTAGACTAAGATTCTATCTTTTGTTACTATATATAATACATTTGTATGTATAAGATATAAAGCCTATAAGCCCAAACCCATTTCCTTACAAAGGTCAAAAATGGAAGAAAAATAAAATAAGGGTTTTTTTCTTGATCAGGGATGGTGATTTAGGCTTTCTCTTCTACCTTTCTTTTTGGTTTTGTAGAGAGTGAGTGAGTCTATGAATGTCTATGTACGTGTGTATATATAGAGAGAGAGTTTTAGAGAGAGAAGAGTCAAAAATGGATAAAAGATAGGAGAGGTTAAATCTGGAGAGAAAGGAAGAAGCATGTGTTGAATATCGAAATTACCCCTCAAAAGACAAACACGTGGGCTGCACATGCTTATTCTGTTTCACTTTTTTAACGGGATATCCAATTTTGGACGAGCTTGGGACGCGGTTCAAACTTTGGGTGTGCCTCTGGGTAAAAAAAAAAAAAAAACTTTCAGGATGAGTGTGGGAAGTGTGGTAAACTTTAAGGGTCAAAAGTGCCAATTACCCTGTTTCCTCCTTTGTGTTTGTGCAACGAGCTCTGATATCATATTTGGAACAAGAAAACCCAAATTGATTTTGACTGAAGCCCACAGGGAAAACTGTGCACTTGAATCTCTCTCAAGTCTCAAATTGACTATCTACCTTCCATTTATTCAAAGAAGACTTATTTCACAGTTTCTTGTTTTCCTTACTTGATTCTCCTTAGTCATCATGTTGTATATTGAATAGAGCTTAATTTAATGCACTGTGTTTGCAATTCCTATTCTGCTTGTGCTCTTAACAGGCTTTTGAAGTGCTTGTTTTGCAACCCCTGGTTGGTCCCATTATATTGTGGTATACTACTACTATGTTATTTTAAATTACTTAGAAAACATATTATTTTGATAGTTAGGAACCATTTTATTTTGATATCCCTAAAATTGTTTCTTTTATATATGTACGTATAAAGGAGCCCTTAGGTAGCTGTAGAACAAGAAAACTCGGGAGAGATGGATTCCTCGGGAAAGCTATTTAACCAGCTCAAGGTTGGAGTATAGCCATTTACTTTTATACTCCAATTTCGTTAAAGTGTATTGTTTAATTCCAAATGTGTACCATTTTTTCTCTTTTATAATTTTCTATGGCAGCTTACTATCCTCAATTGCTGTCAACTTTGAAACAGACAGCAAAACCTTTTTTCCTATTAGCAGGTCCCAATGTTATTGAATCAGAGGAGCATGTTCTACGTATGGCCGGGCACATCAAGGACATTTCATCAAAGTTTGTGCTCTTCTCTCTCTCTCTCTATATATATATATGTATTATGTATACATATATGCGTGTATCTTCAAACTTAGGAAGCACGAACAACCTATTATTGTCATGTGTTGTTGCTGTGTCAGTGTTGGACACCCTTGCCCGTATTTGTGGTTCACAGATGTGAACGCACTAACAAGCATTTTTTTTTTCCTGCTTCTTAAATCTTAATGTAATTTTTCTTTTTGGCACACTGTGTTTCTGACCTTTTTTATGATTTAATTTGTATAATAGTTTTTAGTGAATTGCTCAAACCAATGGGATTACATATTTTTCAATGTTTCCTAATTCCTGATCTATAGAAAGATTTATTTCTTTTTTGTATGATAGAGATTTGACTTGTATGGTTCTAGACTTGGGTTGCAGTTGGTTTTCAAATCGAGCTTTGACAAAGCTAATAGAACATCCTCTAAATCATTTCGGGGTCCTGGCTTAGCTGAAGGCTTGAAGGTCTTATTCCCTACCTCTTTTCGGATGCATTATTTTTAAGCACAAGCTGCAAAGTTGATTTATTTGTTTTCTTGTGCAAGATGATATTCATTGTTATGTTACACCTATAGATTTTCATTTTGCCCCCCTCACTCCAAACTCGAGTAAATTTTACATTGGAAACTTTTTTTCATGGAAAATCTTGTATGTCTCCAGTATTTAGGCATTTGACTCTAGCATCTGTTGAAATTATGGCTTGTAGAAAATAAATTAATAAGTGATATTCAAGATCTTTATGCTATTTTACGGAAAATATTTTTACATTAAAAAGAAAATAGAGAAATTGGAAAAGATTACATTGAAACACCTGAAGCATTAAATTTTTAATTAATCCAGGTTACTCATTTGGATGTAGATCCTTGAAAAGGTGAAAGTGGCATATGACATACCCATAGTGACTGATGTACATGAAGCTAATCAGGTAACCTTTTGTTTCCTCTTTCAAATGCTACCCAAATGTATATTATACTAGTGATTGCACATGTCAGTGGCACTAAGTTTATTTTCTTCTTTCTTACTTCTTTTACTTTTGTAGTCTGATCTAATCTAACCTCTTCACTATTTTTCTTTTCACTAATGTACTTCACTTATATATCTTTTATTTTAACCATTCTCATTTTTTTTTGGTTACAAAGAAAACAAAAGAAGAAACTAGGCAACATGCCTATTCAACGTAGCCCCCAATATTTCAACCAACAACAACAACAACAACAAGCCTTTATCCCACTAGGTGGGGTCGGCTACATGGATCAAACGACGCCATAGTGGCCTGTCGTGAATCATATCCAGTGTTTTAAAAATCGCCGATTCAGGCCGATTTATCGCCGATTAATCGGCAATCGGCCATGACCCGATACGATAATGCATGATCTGCTGAAAAAATCGGGCTAGGAAGAAATCGACCTCGCCTCTCTCCTTCACTCTACCTCGCCTCTCTTCTTCACTCCTTTACTCGACCTTCACTCGACCTCGCCTCTCTTCTTCACTCCTTCACTCGACCTTCACTCGACCTCGCCTCTCTTCTTCACTCCTTCACTCGACCTCGAAACAAAGAGAGAGAGAGCTTCAATGACCAACAACGATCGAAGGCTCGAAGCAATGATGGTGGAACTCGGAAGAAGCCTAAGAACAAAACACGAGAGAGAGAGAGAGAGGGGCAAAGTGAAAGCAGATGAAGAGAGATGGAAGGAGGAGATGAAGACGGCAACTGTGTGGGAGTTGTTACGTATGAGAAAGAGGGGTTAAGAATAGGGGGTAGGGTTTTAATTTTAGTAAGGGACGAATTACCTATTTACCCTTGTGTATATTGCAATTTACGAAATTATTAACTGGTCTAGTAAATAGGTGAGAAGCCCTTTTTTTTAATGTTTTAAAAAAAAGTTATTTTTATTTAACATTTTACTCTATTAATGACCATTTTGTTATTATTATGTTTTATTTAGCATATTGTTATATAATATATTATTTAAAATATTATTTATAGGTGAACAGTGCATATCCGATTTTTTCCGATTTATCCCCGATAAATCCCCGATAAAATAAAAAATCCCCACTCCCCACCTTGCCGATCGATTTCCGATTCACGATTTTTAGAACATTGATCATATCTATAGTGAAACCATTTGCCTCTAAATCCTTCTTAATAGTTTTACCTATAGTTTTTCTCGGTCTTCCTCTGCCTCTAACAATTAGGCTTCCCTCCATATCATCAACTCTCCTTACCACGGCATCTACTGGTCTCCTCCCTACATGCCCAAACCATCTAAGTTGAGATTCAACCATCTTTTCTGTAATAGGTGCCACCCCAACTCCCTCTCTGATGGTATCATTCCTGATCCTATCTTTCCTATTTTTGCCACTCATCCATCTCAACATTCTCATCTCAGCTACATTAAGTTTATTCTCGTGTTGGCTTTTGACCGCCCAACACTCAGTCCCATACAACATCGCTGGTCTAACCGCAGTACGATAGAATTTTCCTTTTAACTTGAGTGGTACTTTTTTATCACATAACACACCCGAAGCTTTCCTCCATTTCAACCACCCTGCTTGAATCCGGTGGTTTACATAAAAATCTTCTTTATTCCTTCACATATGGCCTACATCAATTTGAATTCGGTAATATTTAGCACCAATTCAAGTAGCCTTTTTTTTTCTCTCTCTCTCTCTCTCCATACATTTCAGTAACACAAGCAATCCTATATGCAAAAGAGTTCATATATGAATTTTCCATAATTTACAGCTAGTAGAACTCAAGGGCTTCAATAAATGTTCAATTTTTACTTAATGTACAGCTCATAGGTAAATTATACAATTTTTTTGAGTTAGAATCCTAATGCTGAAGTGAGTCAATTTATACATATATAGTCATTTCGTTGACCAATAAAGGGTGTAAAATTCTAAAACATAGTTCATTCACCCATTCAGATATTTCAAATCAACATCTTTTCCTTGAAATTTAAGCTTATGAAAAGTCAATATATTCATCTCCCCTGCGTGAGAGGTTTCAACAGACAGACAGGTACAAATACTTGTTTCAGCAAAATCTTCAATAAAAGCTTGCTAATATTTAAATCCATATATTAATCAGAATAGGAACCAAAAGTTTGAAGTGATAATCGATATGACAAACCTCTACAACCTTAAAATTGCAAAATGTAGATTCAAATGCATTCATCAGAATGGGGGTGGTATTGTAAACAAATAAAAGTATAAATTCAAAAAAGGCACTTAATACACACGGAAAATGCCAATTGTTGGCTGGGGTACAAAACAAAGCCACATAGCAAACAAATTTCCGTTAAATCAAGCTTTATCAATGCTTATTCTGTAGACATTTTTATTTCAGTGCGCCAAAGTTGGTCTTGAAAAATTATAGTATTTACATTTCCACCCACATTCTCCAAATAGCTGCAAACAAATTCCAAAGATTCATACCATTTTACCACCATTGTGCCTCAAAGTCTTTTGAAGAAACAACCACTCAATATTGGAAGGGCAGACCCAGTGCTCAACACATCAAACAGCGTATCTAGTGCCAAGATATCAGACATAACTAATTGTGCACAAGTCCCTCCCCTTATGTTTTTTGCGCATAACACATAAATGTGAGAATCGGGGACAAAGCCTTAGTAGCTGTACACATGCAACAAATCATCCATATTGATCCTGTTAAGAGCCATAGATCCTACAGAAGCCTTGACTTTAATGTTGTTATTTTAGCATATTTACGACTCCTGGTTTACATACAACTTTAGTATGAGCTTTTTGTTAGTATACTATCTAACATTTCGTTTTTCCAGTGCGATGCAGTTGGCAAGGTCGCCGATATAATTCAGATTCCAGCTTTTTTATGCCGACAGGTTAGATTAATGATTTATCGTTGTTTCTAATGACCCTAATGTTCACTACTTTCCTTCCCTCAGTAGATTTTAGGCAGAGTATTTAATTAATAGATTTTTTCTTCCGCAATGATAGACAGATCTCCTAGTTGCAGCTGCCAAGACAGGAAAAATTATCAATATTAAGAAAGGGCAATTTTGTGCTCCTTCTGTAAGTGAATTTTGTTTATCGGTTTATCCCCTCTATCGGTGTGATAACTGGCTTTAGTATAGTAGCACATTTCTTTCTGGTACGATGTCATGATCAATAATATTTCCAGGTCATGGTAAATTCTGCCGAGAAGGTTAGATTGGCCGAAATCAAAATGTTATGGTTTGTGAGAGAGGAACTATGTTTGGCTATAGTAAGACATCTTAAATTTCATATCTTCAAATAAATCCATTAAGGTATATAATAGTTCGTTTAGTATAGTAGGCAAGTAGCACATCTTAACTTTCTCTCATTTTGTACTTCACTTTTATGTAGATGATTTGATTGTTGATCCACGCAACTTTGAATGGATGAGGGAAGCAAATTGTCCAATTGTAAGCAGATTAGTTATCATTCTTCATCTTATAATGTGCTATGCTTTTTGCAAAGCAATCGTGTTCTTATCGTATTATTTTGCTTCATGGAGCTTAATCTTGCATATTATTTTCTCATTGTTCTGATCATAATATATACAGGTAGCGGATGTCACACACTCATTACAACAACCTGCTGGGAAAAAGGTCCAAATCATCATATGATCATGTTTGAGAATTACACCCTCAGAAAAAGCTGGAAATGTTTTTGCTATATCAATTTTTTTTAATAAAGTTTCTTGCCGCACATTTTTTTTAGATAAAGGAATGCTGCTTTTTTTTTTTTTTTTTGATACAGTTGGAAGGTGGGGGAGTTGCCAGTGGAGGTCTTCGTGAATTGATACCTTGCATTGCGAGGACAGCTGTTGCTGTTGGAGTGGATGGAATTTTTATGGAGGTATATATTCAGAAAAATGCTGTGACTGATATTTTCTGGTGTCTGCCTCTCTCCAAGACTTAAGGATTGCTTTTACATTGCTTTTACACAATTATGAACAGATGGGTAATTTAATATTGATAAAATGATACAAGAAACTAGTAAAGTTAAACAATAATAGAGAAGATGTTTGAGACTGTGATTACCAGAAACTAATTGCAACACAGTGTACTAATAAAACAAATGACGAAGGATACGAATGTTCCAACTTGCAATTTGACTCTGCTGAATTAGACATTGGCCATAATTTTTTACTGATTGTATAATGGTGGTATTTTTCTCAGTTTACAGTGGGAAATCTGTCTTTTTCTTATTTTGATCAAATTCAGAATAGGAGGCTTGATATATGTTTTTATTATTCTTTTTGTATATTCCTATTGTATGTTCTTCGCTTTATTTTGTCTTTTTTATTTTTTGGAAAAAAAAGAAGGTCCAAGTCTCCTACTTGTTACAACCTACAAGAGAAAGAGGGGGAGGAGAGTTGGTGAAACATATTTTCCTAAAAAGCGCCATGTGGATGTCGAGAGGCAGGAGGAGGTCTAGTGTCAAGAGCGCTTAGGTGGGGACTAGACAGCATAATATTTATTTATTTTAAGAGTATGATACTACAAAAATCTAACACTTCTAGAATGACATTAATAGCTAATTATTTGATAATTTTTCTTAATTAAAAAGCATGAAAAATAAATTTCAGAACAAAAAGGATTGTGAATTCTGCCAATCCTGCAGAATTGCCATCTCGCCAGCCCCAGCGGTCACATCCTAGTGTCCTGGTGCCCTAGGCTAGAATTTTTAGAACACTAGTGAAACTTGAACCTGGGTGCTCCAGGATTCGGGTGAGTGCTTTACTAGTTGAGCTAACCCACTCATTAAACAAAATTTTCTTAGCCTTATTCTTTATAATTCCTTTTATTGAAGTAATTGAGTGTCGTAGTTATATCTTAAATATTCACTTATGACCATTATATTATTATACTTGAATGACCCTTTTAAGTGAAGATTCTTCAAACTTTACTCGGTGATTTTCTATCATATTGCCTTCTTATCAACCATAAATTTTCTGTTAGATTTAAATTTCTTTGTCCCATTAAATAATTTTGGGTTTTCTTGTTCATTGTTGATAGAGGGACCTTCATTCCCCATTTAATTTTTTCCCTCTCTTTTATCCTTCTAAGAGCACTTCCGTGGATTCTTTTAGGTGCATGATGATCCTCTAAATGCTCCAGTGGACGGTCCAACCCAATGGGTATGTTTCATTACACTGAATGAAATTCGTAGGTTATTTAATTGCATAATGCTGTAATTGACTTAGCTGTCTAATTTGTGAAAGCAGCCTCTGCGCCATTTGGAGGAACTCCTAGTAGAGCTTGTGGCAATAGCTGTAAGTCATTCTGAGAACGTGTTATTATACTTAATGACACAGTTATTTTGTTTCACAGGATGCCCGATTGCACCTATTTTGTAAGATTTAGATGGTGAAAATATATGTTGACACATTTAATAGTGGGGTGGGATATTGGCCCCTTTGCATGTGCATTGTGCTATTAATCTTTGTCTGAGTTTTCTCATACTACACGTTAGCAGGGGCGGATTTGGCATGGTGCCACCCGAAAAGATTTTTTTTTTCTTTTTTACTCTATATATACACATTGTGAACTCAAGTGGTTAAGTGAGTGCCCCACCAATTTTTCAAGAAGTGCTTGTTAAGATAAATAAGTGCCCCACCTTTAACAAAATTCTGGCTCTGCCCGTTCTCATTAGTGTTCCTTGTTTAAGTGATGACCTTTCTTAAAGGGGGCTTGTTTAAGTGATGACCTTTCTTAAAGGGGGATGCTATTGCCATCTTAGCTGAAATGGCTACTGTCAAAGTAATTGGTGCATTAAGTTGTTGTACATTACACTATAAGCACATTGCATTGTTCTGGCAGAAGCCATATCTGCTTTGGCAATAAGCACCATTCTTCATTAATCTTCTGACATATTTATTCTTTTCCAAATTTTTATTTGTTAAAGAGGGTTAGCAAGGGGAGGCAACAGTTCAAGATTGATCTCACTCCACTATGTGATTAGGAAGACTTGGGGACTTCTCCTTGGTAAGCAAGTGAAAACTACTGAACTTTTGAGAATTTTCTTTTCTCCATTGATTGAAGCAATTCTATGAGATGTGAACATGTAATTTACATTGACACGCTGTGGTTTGGTCGACTTAGTGCGGTATATGTGCCTCCCATCATGTTCGACTCTTTTAGAAGCTATTGCTGCTCGGAAATTAGTTTCCTACACACATTTGCTCTCTCAATTTATTGTGAGATGTGGGTAGGTGTTTAAAAGCTCTACTTTTTTTTTTATTTGATTGGAAGTTTGAAACTAAACATCGAGTTCTTTAATGACCCTACTGAAATAAATTTATGGTTCCAACATTAACTACTGATTATTGAATGTGGATTGTAAAAGCATCCAGTGGAGATATATATGAAGGGAAAAATGCTAATTTTACCATTCATATGCTTTTGGAACATAGGGAGAAATTTGCCAAGGGAAAGACCCCGAAAGGGACATATGCCGACGGGATTTTTTTTTTTTTTTTTTTTTTGGGGGTGGGGGGGGGGGGGGGGGGGTTTGTGCAAAATGAGTGCTTCCATTTTTTCTTTTTCAAAATTAAGAGGAGGTGGTGGTGGTTGGGGGAATAGCTACTAAATGTATATTTTATAATTTTATAGGGAAAGTTTTACATTAAAAGGCCAAATATTAAAAATTAAAGGGGGCATTTGCACCCTCAGCCAAAGCATGCATCTCGTTGAACGGGCAAGAAGGCATATTTATTTAAAATAATCAATTAGTGAAACTTATTAGGTTTATTAATCTATTACCTTTATTATCTTTCTCATGTTGTTGGAGGTGATAGTGAAGGGTTTGATTGTGGATAAGAGGGAAAATTGTGACAATAATTAAGTGATTCTGATATGCCTATTTAGGCATGGTTCATGGTCCACTTACAGTCTGTCCCTAATAAAGCTAGATCTTGAGAAACAGCAAAAGCATTTATAATTGGTTGGTTATATGTATATATTCTCCTGTAACCAAAAAAAAATATGTATATATTCTCCCTCTTGCCGTCTGTCGCTAATTAAGAGTTTATATTTAATTTTTATATTATTTAAGAATATGTTGATTTTATCACAATCAATGATTTAAAACAAAATTAGTTTCCTATTGTGAGTTTTGTATGTTGATTATGTTTTGAAAACGTAATTGGGCTCTTAATTTGAAAAATCGAGAAAAAGCAGTGAACTCTTAATGAAGGACCGATGGAGTATTTGTTGTTTGGCCAACTTAAGTACCCTTGTTTTAAATTGAAAGTACCACTTTCTTTTTCGTGATGTTTGAAAATGATAAATTCAATTCTTTTTAGTATATAATTAAAGTAGCAAATCTCACGATAGAAAGTGATCGAGTTGTATCTTTGGTATTGGTTAGGTAGAAGCTATGGTTTTGTTAAATAGTATTAAAATCAAAGTTAGACTTTACATTGTAGTCTGACAGTAATTTTGATCATACCAATAGTTGGAGGAGGTCCAAATTTAAAGATGGGTGGGTTTTTCGCCTTTTAAGGTTATATTTGATAGCAACGTTGAAAATGAAAAGAAAAACAATTAATTTAAGTAAGCAAATAGAAAATAAGTTGAGAGATGTGGTAAGATTAACTCATGATTTTTAGTTCTTCTACATAAATTTTTTTTTTAGGTGGTGATGGATATTTTTTTTTTACGAAACATAAAAAAGAATGGAGGACAAGCACTCACAAAATTGAGTATAAGATGGAGAGTGTCTCACAACATGATTCAATTTATTTTTAATATTATAACTTTAATAAATTGTTTTTCTTTTTATTTTTTATATTGTTATCAAACGGAGCCTAAAAATTTGATAATTATTTGTTAAATCAATATTTGATCTCCACCAAATGAAGAAAACAAATAAATGTATACGATAAACTTGAATATGTGATATCTAATAATGTCATGGTAAAATGAATAGTGCAATGGGAGTGGTTAAGAGTGGTATGACTCTTAACATGGATAGAGGTTGTGGGGGGGGGGGGGGAGGTGTTGTCTGTGTTTTGTCAATCAATTAATGTTCGAAATTATTTGCACTTCAACAGTAGTGTATGTAACCTTTTCAACTCACTAAAGTGTAAAATACATCGCCTGCTTTTTCTCTCTTTAACTTTCTTATTAAACATTTATACGTCATAACTTCAAATCCAGAACTCATTTTAATAAAAAATTATATATTTGAAACTTATCTGTCGAGATTCATAAAAAGAGATTTATTGTTGAGTGTAATTATGTGGCAAAAAAAAAAAAATACAAGAAACAAAATACTACACGCAATGACATCTTCTATAAACGTATCCTGTTATTTTGAATTTACACAATGGTTTAGAAAGTAATTTGTTGGAAAGCAACGTTTAGACGTGTATACTCTGTGTATAGATGATATAAAACAACCGGAAGTTCTTTAATCATCAAGTTAAGAGTATGCTATTTGATGTTCACGCATTCTAACAAAGTATTAAATTTCCACATAATGAGTGAACCATTGTAAAATTCATGTATTGCATTTAGATTTGGTAAATTGCTTATGTCCTGAGAAGCAAAACTTAACTTGAGAGGAGTATTGATTCGTGTGCTTACAATTGAAAATAAGTTGTGATGTGCTATCCTAATAACATGAATCTATTTAAAATAAAATCAAATGGTAAATGTAACTTTTGTTTTGAAACTTACATATTGAATTAAGATATAATAAATTATGTCATATGTTATTCATGTCACATCCATAAATAAATATAATAGTAACTAGTTTACAACTCGTCCAAAGGCATTATTCACTAAAATGTGTCTTGTATTCTCAACCCCCCTTCATTATGTAGATAATATGTACTATACGTGATTTTCACATTCTAGTGCAAAATATTTTCCTTTTATCAACTCGTATGAGTCAACTCAAATTTTAGTATTCTACATGATGCAATTCCTTGATGATCCCATAGCTTTTGCCATTTCCCTTAGCACAAACTTTTGAATCTTCCCGGTTGAAGTCTTAGGAAGTTCTTCCACAAACACCAGTGTCTTAGGCACCATGTATCGCGGCAACTTATCTCTGCAAAAATCAATCAACTCTTGTTCCATCACCTTTTGTGTTAATTGAGGCTTTAAACTCACAAAAGCACGGCGTCTCCCCCCAAAACTCATCAGGCCGTGCCACCACCGCAGCCTCATTAACATCCGGATGCGAGTACAACACTGACTCAACCTCCACACTACTCAAATTCTCACCGCCACTTATAATCACATCCTTTGACCTATCTTTTATCTCCAGGTATCCATCTCGGTGCATCACACCAATGTCGCCAGTGTAAAACCACCCATTATCTCTCATACACTTGGTTGTCTCCTCGGAGTCTTTAAGATAGCCGAGCATTATTGACCCACCCCTCAGAACGACTTCTCCTAGAGTCAACCCATCCCGAATCACACTCACACCTGATTCAGGGTCCACGACATCCACCTTACTCAACCCAAGAGTCCTCACTCCTTGTCTGGCTTTTAGCCTTGCTCGCTCCCTCGCCGGCAAATTGGTCCACTTTGGCTTAAACGCGCATGTCACCACCAGCCCGCCAGTCTCAGTCAACCCATACCCGTGACTCACAACAAAACCTAGGGACTCAGTCCGGTATAGCACCGCCTCTGGTGGTGGAGCTCCGGCAGTTAAAATATTGACTGGCTTACGAAGTGGTTTGGCGTCTGGATAATTTGACAACATGTTGAGCACCACAGGTGCTCCACACATATGGGTCACATCGTTTTTAGCTATGGCCGAATAGATAATTGGTGCGTCGATCTTACGAAGGCATATGTTTGTGCCGCCGAGGGCAGCGATCCCCCATGTGTAGGTCCACCCATTAGCATGGAACATCGGCAAGGTCCATAAGTATACGGGCTGTTTCGATACGGACCAATTGAGTAAAGAATCAACGGTCAAGATGAACATCCCGCGGTGACTATGGACCACCCCCTTCGGGGCTGACGTCGTTCCCGAGGTGTAGTTCAAAACCATTGGGTCCCACTCACTCTCTGGTGGGACCCAATTGAACTCTGGATCACCGCTCTCTACTAGGCTCTCATAAGAGCAATGGAAATCTACGGTTGTGGAGAGTGGTGATCCATCTTCCGTGATGAGGACAAGAAGTGGGGGCTGCCAGTCAGGCCCCATCATAGAAATGGCCTCAGTAACTACCGAAGCCCACTGGTAATCGACGAAGACAAGCTTTGATTCACTGTGTTGCAAGAGCACGGACAATGTATGCGCATCAAGGCGAGTGTTTATGTTGTTGAGTATGGCACCAGCCATCGGCACGGAGAATTGGAGCTCGTACATGGCTGGAATATTCGGAGCTATTACGGATACCACGTGGCCTCTTGTGATCCCTAGATTAGAGATTGATGAAGCCAGCTTGAGGCATCGATGGTGAGTATCAGACCACATGTATGTCACATCTTTGTACACGATGGAAGGACAATTGCCGTATACGATGGCTGATCTTTCTAAGAAGCCTATTGGAGTGAGTGGGCTCGAATTTGCTGCACTTGGCCCCATTGGATCCAATTGCGCTCTAGGCTTGTTTTCATGTATATAATCAAGCGTTTTGTGTTGTTTCTGTTTGGTGGGTTGATGGAAAAATGGAGATTTTGATGTTGCATTCATGTTCTTTAGGACAATGGTGGCTGTTTTGGTGGTGATAGAAGAAGAGTGTTTAAAGAATCCACGGTGGAGAAATCTTAAAGAAATGGGATGGAATGAACTTGGGGCTATTGCTCTTTGTAAATCCATCATCTGGTTGTATCAAGAGTGATGCTTGTTGAAACAAAGGGTTATGTGTATTTAAGTACAAGTAGGTATGGTCTGAAACTCCAAAGAATACACACATATACAGTCATGCTCTATAAAGAATTTTACTCTTTAGTTTACAGCAAACTTCTAGTTTTAAGGGGTAAACGGTTGAAATTTCATTAACCATGAAAAGACCGTCTATTTCAAGAGTTGAACAGACAATTTTTTTCATAAAATTTGGTAGAAATAATTTTTAAATTAAGTAGGTCATCTTCACAAAATTTCATTAAAAAATTCAATTTGAAAGTGGGTGTAGTGAAAATTGATATATGTATTTAATTAGGGTCATTGAAATTTTAAATGATCTTCTCATTATATAGAATCTTTTGATAAAATTTGGTGAAGATGTTTTTTTTTTATTATAGAAATTATCTACACTAAGTTTCATGAAATATTTAAAGCCGGCCTATATATACGTTACTTTCTTTCACTTAAACTATGAGCCTTTATTTGAATATTAAATTTAGTTTTTTTACTTTAAAAATAATAAACTTAATGAAAATATCTCTTGGAATTAATTATCCTATACACGGAGTTAAAAGAGTTGGTTTATACAACTAATATTAATTATATATTTATTTTTGGACTTCTTGAAATAGAAACTAGGACGGTGGACCTTTTTTGGGGTAACATTAACAACACGGATGGCACCATATTTCCATTACCATAAATAGAAAATGTAATCACGTTTAGGCTTCACGTGATGACTTGTCCCACTTGGTATATTCTCGTATTTTTTAATTACCTGTAGTGTATCATCACCTAATTATATGGGTAAGTTGATTTCGCTACGGGTGTGTTTGATTGCAATTATAAAATTTGTATGGAAAGAAAATAAGTTTTGGACAATTCAATTGCTTAAAATTAAATTGCATGAAAAATGTCAATTAAATGTGTTTGATTGCTTTAATTTTTTACCTAAAAAATATTGTACTTTTTTATCTTTTAGTGTTTGATAGATTTTATATGAAAATTGTAACTTTTTTCAACTTTTGTTTTTTGATAGCTATTATTTTCCATAAAACTCCTACATTTTCTACATAGAATTTAAGATATGTTAAAATAAAATAAAATTATACTATAATAATAAGAAATATAATATATAGCAGTGATAAATAAATATGTCCTCTAAGTTAAATATCATAAAACCTCATCTTTTTGAGAAATATAATATATAAAAGGGGATAAAGTCATAAAGTTGAATTTGTTTAAGAATACGTGCTATTACTTAGAAAATAAAATCTCCTTCGCCTTATGAAAATATTAGTTTTTGGAGGAAAATAACATCACATCACTTAAAAGTGAAAAGTGAACTGCTTAAAAAATAAGGTCAATCAAATACACCAGAAGTAGAAACTTTGGTGGAAAAGCTCCATTTTATATGAAAAATAATATAAATCAAAAACACCCGGTGTTTTCTATCTCAAATAATTCACAAGTTAATTTTTTTGTTTTCCATTAAAATAATTCATTAGAAATTTATTTAATGATTTAATAAAATTCAAGAGGACCAATCAAATTCGTCCTAAAAGAATTAAATACTATAAATATTAAGAAATTAAGATTTTAAAAGGGATTGATCACCTGTTGTTTTCTCACTAGCAAGTGGGCTTTCAATGTCACATGGTTGCAATTAGGAGCATTTTCTCAAAGGTCATTCCAATAAGTGCCAATGGGAACCCCTTCTAACATCAACTACCCCCCCCCCCCCCCCCCCCCCCAACCTAAACCCATTTTTGCTAGGTTGTTTCTGGGACCTTTTGCACACATCGGTTGCAATTAGGAGCATTAATTTTCTCAAAGGCCATTCCAATAAGTGCCAATGGGAACCCCCCCCCCCCCCCCCCCCCCCCCCCCCCCCCCAACCTAAACCCATTTTTGCTAGGTTGTTTCTTGGGACTCTTTTGCACACATCGGTTCTGCTTGATAATAATATAAAAAAACAAAAAAGAAAAATAACTAATTTGGATAAGAAGATGGAGAATAAGCCGATGGATGTGCTGAGATTAAGGGGTCGTTTGTTTTTTTAACTTTTGAATGTTGAATACTAAATGTTGAATTATGAATGCTTAATGCTGAATGGAACTTTTGAAAAATGTGTTTGATTATAATTAGTTTTGAATGCTGAATTCACAGCATGTTACAATTTTACCCTTATTAGTGTTTTATTAATCAATGTTTAATAACTCAAAATAATAGGGTTACCAATGGAATAAAATTTCATTAAAGTTAAATTAAACATTTAGTGCATAAATTACCTCTTAATACTTAATGTTGAATTTTTAATATAATTCAGCATTAAGAGGTAAGAAAACAAATACCAATTATACCTCTTATTGTTGAATAGACTTCCATTCAACATTAAGAGGTAAAAACAAACACCACCTAACTCTTCTTTTTTGGCTTCTTCAATGGAAAAAAATTTCTTTGGGTGGTGGTAAAGTTTTTTTTTTTTTTTACAAAATATAAAGAAGGATGAATAACATATACTCACAAAAATGAGTATGAGATGGAAAGCATATCATTACATCCCTCAACTTATTTTATATCTTCTCACTCAAATTAGTTATTTTTCTTTTTATTTTCCATGTTGCTATCAAACTGAACCTTCAAACATTTTATTATTTAGGATGTTAATTTTCATTGCTTATACCGAGTCAAAATATTTAAAGTTAATCTTTATGTTACATTGGATCAATTGTCTTAGTACCTTAAAAAAGCGTAATTGTAAAGGGATACATGATTATAGCTTAAAGAAGTTATTTAAATGTTACGGTATTAAAGCACTAATCAATGTATAAAATGATAGGAGTATAGTAAGTCCCTCTAAAATTGTAGAGGGATACATGATTTTATGTTGCCAAAGTAATTATATCTTTGTTAGAGTATATTATTACTTTAAGAAGTTGTATTGTATACTTTTAATTCCGTAAATTGATTTGACAACAATCACATGCAAATGTTTTGGCAATAGTAGCCGGCCCTTGTGATATATATAGGTTAATAGTATGGGAACATCTAATTTTCAATTAGGGCACATCTAATTAAATAAAAAATTTAACTTTTACTATTTTATTTTACTATTAGTATAGGCTTTATGATTGACTAAAGGGTTTATTTGAGTTTGCCTCCTGAGGAATAGTTATAATTTGAGTTTCTACTGAATTGCCCCCATTTTATAGCTATTATTCAAGGGGTAACTCTAACCCAACCCCTATCTTCAAACGAAAAACTTCTCAACTTTTTTATTATAACCCTAATTCCAACCTTTATTTCATTTTTTTTTTCTCTAAACACAAATTCAACAAATTTCGCTCTCTAAACACAAAATATCCAATTACTTGGTATCCACTCACATGCCCAATTTCATTTATCTCTCCTTATATATATAAACAAACTTACCTAATTTTCATATACACACATAATTTTTGTATACACACATACCCAAAGTTTATTTTCTTTCTCTCTCTATATATACAAATAATATGGAGTGCTTTCGGTATTCAACTGATTGATTTATATGTTCCATAGGGAGATACGAACTCTCTTTGAGTTTTCTAGTTATAGGTTTATTTTTCCCAAATTAAAGGGTTCCCCAACAGATTTATTAATATTAGAAAGAAAATTAGAACCTTTTACAAAGAATGTTGTGCAGATCAACTCTATCGATCAATCCTCACAATTCCTCTCAAACTATAGGGCTTAGGGATAACACAACTTCATATCATCTTTACAACCCAAATTTGCCAAGAAATCAGTAGCTCCATTTCTCTATTCCATGTTTTGAAGCAAATCACATAATATAATTATTATTTCATACCAAATGACCCAAGAAGAAGTGATCACTTTAAGAATAATTTAAGATAAGATAGAAGAATCCATTTCAATATCAACACACCACAATCCCTGCTCTTTACAAGCTTGTAACAGTGAGAATATAAAGAGGATATAATATAATATATAACATATTTGTTGATTAATCAAATGGACAATACAATGGAAGCGTTATTAGTTCTAATATAAAGAAGAGAGGATAACGGGCTTTGGTGAAATGTATTGTGTATAATTTCTTTTAGAGAGATACGAATAAGAAGAGAAGAAAGGTAAAAGTTAGTAATTAAGAACGGAGGAAATAAGTATGTGCGGACGGTTTTTAAAGTTTTGAAAATTACATATTACATGAATAAGGAATTTCAAAGAAATAAAGTTTTAAGAAAATAGTATTTGTACACACAGCAACTTGTGTGCTATTTGGATATGAATAATATAAACCTAAATTATGGATTTCATTGAGTTGCAAATAAATTTTGAGTAAATACCATATTTAGTCACTAAACTATTATCAAAGTTTTAAAATGGTCACCCAATTATAATTGGTTCCATCTGACTTATTCAACTATTTAAGTAATTCAATTTTGGCCAAATTTTCGTGTCCAAACAGCCAAAAAAATACTATCCATCCATCTTCTTCATCTCTGGAAGCCGTCGACGTCTCCTCCTCAGGCATAAATCACTTCAAATCCTTTCTTCTTTACATGTTCAAGATTTTGCATAATTACACACACACACACACACTCTCTCTATTGGCCGGCCACCTCCATATTCTTCTTCACAAACCCATTTTCCAACTCTATTTTTCTCTCCCCTCACCCTCTCCATCTGTTCATCACACTTGAAGAGAGGAGAATTAACGAAAGTGGGAAAAAAAAAAAGAACAATGTGCCTTCGTTTGGTCTCTGGGCCTTATGCATCATCACCCTCCTCATCCCCATATTAGAGGAGAGCTAATCTTTCTATCTCTATAATATATATTCAAACAATTATAACACAAATACACCCACTATTACACCATTAATTTCATATTCCTGCGGACACCCCATTCCGAGATTCTTCCATTTCAAGAGCGAGTGTATCTAGTTAACAACTCAAACAAATTTAACCAGTACAATAATTCGAGGATCCAGATGGAAGAAAGATACATTTGCGCCTAAACTCCAAAAATGGGAGAAGACAGGGAAAAAACACACAGGACATATTGGTCTTCCTATAAAATCCCTCATGGCCGATCGGTCTTGGCAGCGGCTGAATGGTCAACTGAGCAGGCGGAATGGTTTAAACTGCATGCGAAACAGGTTATGTGGCTCCTGATCGGTTTTCTATATTAAAAGAGAAAAACACCTGCTATATAAGCCAGAGATGGTTTCAAAACAGAGGTTTGAATTTTTTTTAGGAAAAAGGCACTACCAAAGTATAATACTAAAAAAGGTTGGTAAATTCACACAGAAGACACTGCCAAAGCAAAATAAACCAAAGAGCTTTTCGTTTAGAGAGAAAAACACATTGTAATAGAATAATATAAGAGTAAAGACTTCGTAACTTGTTTATAGTGATTGTATTTGAATTCCTAAACTAGCCAAAGCTTGTAACACATATATATTTTTTCGAAACAAAGTTCTATATTTGCAAAGGTATTATATATTCTAATACAATGTAGTCTTTCTACCATAATGTGTATGTGTACATATATGTTTGTATTTATGTAAATAATATATAAATAGTCAATGCATATCTAAATAAGCCGAATCGGACTGGAATATGCCTAAACTATGCCTAAAATGCATAAACTACCTTGGGACTTATTTGTTACTTTCCTGCCTTCAATTTCCATGACTTGCATGAACTATGCTTCGAAAAAATTAGATAAGACTGGGGCAGAGACCACCCAGGACAGATTGGTCCTTTTGAAATGAGCCCAAGACTGATTGGTTTAGCACATATAACCGATCGGCCTTCCGCATGCTTGATCAGGCTTTTGAGCAATCAGGCAATTTTTTCATTCGAAACTAATAAGACGTCTGCCATGCTAAAATAGCAACTCACGCGCATGTATTTGGCCTAAAAACAGTAGAGAAACAACATAAAAAATGAAAATGCGTATGTTCATTTAGAAGTCGAAGGGCAATGTGGGTGCCTAATACCTTCCCATTATCGTAATATAGTCCCTTATTCCACTATGGTTACGTAGACCATATGTACGTGTACCCAAAACGGGATGCAAAATACATTTTTGTTCGTTTTCCCAAAAGGCATATTGGTGAGTCTGAACATACAAAAGAGAGGAATGAGCGGAGGGCTTGCGCCCCAAAGAAGTGCGACGGGGATTCCATCAGGATTCTCATAATTTTGAGCGATTTTCATTGCAATTTTGTTTCTCTTTCAATTTTGTCCTCCGTAAGCCTTTAATTTACCTCTAGTCGTAGATATGTATTCATGCATAGATATATGCGTGTGTGTATGTATGTATGTATAGGTAGGTAGGTATGTATGTATGTATGCATGTGTGCATGTGTGTATTATTATCTCGTACAGATTTTAGAATATTTTTTTGCTATTGTTACGTGCAAAATTCATTCTAACATTCTTGGAGATTGGCGATGATTTAAGGAGAAGGAATGAGGGAGAGAGTTCGTCCGAGGTGTTGTTGCTGGAGGAGGAGAGATTTGGACGAAAATGCCCTTGAAGTTGGTCATGTGAGTGGCAAGTGACCAACTTCCGTTAGTGGCTAACAAACATTTAGTGGCCAAAATAAAACCACTTAAATAGTTGAGTGAGTTAGATGAAACCAATTATAATTGGGTGACCATTTTAAAACTTTGATAATAGTTTAGTGGCCAAATATGGTATTTACTTTAATTATTTTTTTTTGTCATACAACACATTGCATTTAATAGTAAAAAGAAATAATGTGTGTGTATATATATATCAATGTATTTAGAATTTTCTTATTTAATTAAGTCTATAACTTCAACAGAGAGGAAACTTTTACTACAACTAACATTGAAAAGCAAAATTGAAATCTTAAAAAATGCAATAATTCTAGAAAGACATGCACAAAAGATTAGGAAATGAGTGCCAGAACAAATGGAGAAAAATCTCTTATTTAAGTAAAGTGTGGCCCAACTCTTTGCAAAATATTAGATTGTCGAAGTTAGAAAACTATCAACATATAAAATAGAAAGATTGGGGAAAAAAGGATCGATCATTAATGTTATTGACCAATTTGTTTTATTTTATGTTACTTGTGCATACATTGAATTAAACTCGAGATTGAACATAATAGATGGATAATATATAAGTTGATATCATCATCCCAATAGAGAATCATTTTAAGAAAATCTCTCTGGCAAAACGAAAATTTGGCACATTACATACCAAAAATATCATAAAAGAGGAATAGCACACATGGGTCGGGTCAGTGCACCAACTAGGCCCATCGATCTACCCTAACCCCAACTTAAACACCTTTGGGCAATAGGTGTGGGGTTTTAATTTAAAATACATCGTTACTAAGTGGTGACACTCCTCCACTTATATACCCTTGTTGAGTTCTACAAATTTTTCACATGGGATCAATGGTTTGAGCCTTTTTTGATTTGTGCACTATTTTTATTTACAACTTCATGTGCTCCATTATATATTTACAACACATTACAGAAACCAAAAGGAATACCAAGAACTAATAACAATAAGTTTCAAAATTTATATGTTCTATCTTGTTTACCCTATTGAGAAAGTTTGAAATGGAATACAACCTTTGGCAACAAAATCGTACTTTTTGTGGGTTGCGAAACACATGCATGCATGTAAACCTTTTGAAGCGAACATTTTTCATTATCTTCTCACTTTGATTTCTTCGCTTCAGCAATTTTCATCCCCATCATTTTAATTTTTCCCTGCAATGATTTTCTCCTTGTGCCGATTGTTGATTCAATGGTTTTGTGCTGATAAAATTCACGCTTTTCCGTTTTATAGATAGGAAAAATCTTGAAATCTTATTGAGAACGTCTAACCACTGCAATCTTCGGCCTCAAATACATACTCATACATTTACTACCATTGAGGAATGAAAAAAATTAATGGATAAATAGACTTTAATGTTAAATGACATTTGGTTCCACTTACGTAGATGAATGGCCGGTGTAAATGAAGAGAAGGCTTGAGGAAAATAAAAGGGAGAGAGATTGAGAGAAGATAATTAATGTGAAATTAACAACTTGTAAGAGAGAGAGTTTTTTTAGTTTGTTTTCTCTCTCTCTTTTTTTAATTAGTTGATAATGTGGTTACTTTTTTGAAACAGCTGATAAAAATGGATAGGTAGTTAATGTGAGCCACATGGCAAAATTGGTGGGTGAAAGGACACGTGGCGAATCAAGGTAAAAAGGCATGTGTTAAACTGTGGTTGTTATGGGAATAACTCTACTCAACCATTCATTAGATGAGCCCTTTAAATATGGTACAAATACAATAGTCAATAGGGTTAATAAGAAATCCCAACATGGCCTATAATGTATAATTTACACAATAAAATTCCTAATACATATTCTATTTATACGATATCACACTACGTGTAATTTCATTCAACACTCCTCATTGTGCTGAGTCGGAGATAGAATGGTACATGCCTTGTTGCCTCATTAAAACCTTGTCAAGTAAAAACCCTGTGGGAAAAATAACCTTGATCGAAGGAAAAAGAATACAACATTATGATAATTATGTTAGACTTCATTCGTTGAGTCTATATTTCTATTTGATCATTATTTTGATCAATAGAGTTTGCACGCATCGTTACCTCGTTAAAAACCTTGTCAAGTAATAAAATCTAGTGGGAAAAATGAGCCTTGGTCTAAGAAAAAGAGTATAACGTAATGTCATGTTAATGATAGACTCCCCCTCAAGTCTACACCTCACCCTGATGTTTGCATTAATCAAGGAATTTGAAAAACTTATGCATGAATCGTTGCATCGTTAAAAACCTTACCAAGTTGATGGAAACTTAGTTCAAGAATCGTTTAATATTGTATATAGACCGAACAATTTTTTTTTATGTAAAACCCTAATGTGGAATCAGATTTTACCTTCGAGATCTCTCTAGTTTGATCTCGTCTCAGCACGAACAGGGGTTGGTGGAGACGAATCGAGAACACGGGCTCGATAGAACTTCAAGATCTTCTATTTTATTCTTTTCGCCGTGCAATCCTATACCGAGTGTGGGCTGCTGTATCACCAAGATTTCACTCTCTACTCTCTATGGCACAAACCCTAAATTCGTGAGAATTATTGTGTCAAGAGAAGAGGCAAGGCTGGCATATATATAAGGCTACGATAGAGACCCTAAGGAGAAATAAGTGTTTGGGCTTACTATGAAAAATCGGAATCCTAATTCGATTAAGAATTGATTCCTTCCATAAATTATAATTCACACCACTAAAGAATTATAATTGCACTCCCGTCCTTATCTCAAAATTATATTTCGAGTTCATTGTTATTAAATACTTATTATTCTTCCCACGTTAAGATTTCAGATAACCGTCATTTAAAATTAAATTACTAATAATTATATTTAAATGACTTCTTAATCATTGAGTGTGCCACTTAACTTATTTGACATGTTGGATTAACATAATCCACCTGCAGGGTTTGACGTGATCAAAACTTATAAGCTTCTTAAGGGGTTATCATTAATCCCTATACCGGGACGTGAAT
This sequence comes from Lonicera japonica, assembly GCA_021464415.1. Classification (NCBI taxonomy): domain Eukaryota; kingdom Viridiplantae; phylum Streptophyta; class Magnoliopsida; order Dipsacales; family Caprifoliaceae; genus Lonicera; species Lonicera japonica. The sequence continues at coordinate 15,288,019 of CM038469.1, forward strand.
TCCATCAATAATTAATATTTATCATAAATATAGTGTTGCCATCCAATTCACGAAGATTATTGTTCCATAAATGAATCTCACTCTTAATGAGTCAAAACAACAAACACTATATATATATGTCTATTAATTATTTCAAGATTAAGAGCATAAGCAATCATAATAACCATGGGATTTTAAATTGTTTTATATAGTCAGTATAAAAACAATTAACCCAAATTGGTCCTGTTCAATACACACAAAGTGTACTAGCACAACGAGTTAAAACTGTACTATTTCCTGTAGTCAAGACAAACTACTAAAACTTGTGCTACAATCCTACCGATGGTTGTCCAATTCAATCTAAGGCTGTGAACAACTAAACTTATATTCCATAAGAACCGCGCGATGATATGATCCTTTGTGTGTAAGCTATACTCTATGCACTAAATCATCTACTATATGGAATAAAAGACACACACATGCACAATATTTAAATAAATAATATAATGCAACCATTGCTCATAAAGATTCTCATTAAAATAGCAAAACCGAGTCTATATAACATATCAAAACCAATAATAATAAAATCATGGCTTTTAGTTTATCACTCTAACACAAGTAACAAAACCCTGTAGAAAAAATAACCTTGGTTGAAGGAAAAAAGTACAACACGTGTTAGACTTCTTCTTAAGTCTATACCCCCCTGATCCTTACATCGATCAAGGGAGTTTGGAAAGCCTACGCATTCTTTTACTTTTCACATGTTTTTCAAATATAGCCTTAGGCAAAGATTTGGTAAACAAATCTGCCACATTCTCCTCAGATCTTACTTGATTCACTTGAATCTTGAGGAGAGCCTGTTGTTGCTGATTATAGAATTTTTTTGGAGATATATGTTTTGTATTATCACCCTTGATATAACCTAGCTTCATATGTTCGATGCAAGCTGCATTGTTTTCATATATGCAAGTAGGCTCTTCAGTGGTAGAACTCAAACCACTAGTTCCTCAAATATGTGTAATGATTGCCCTTAACCATATACACTCATGAACTGCTTCATGTAGAGCGATAATCTCAGAGTGGTTCGAGGAGGTAGCCATAAGAGTTTGTTTTGTTGATCTCCAAGATATTACTGTGTTCCCAATAGTGAATACATAACAGTTTGGGAACAACTTTTATGTGGGTCAGAGAGGTACCCTGCATCAGCAAAACCAACCAAAATATCATTTAGGGTTTTAATATAGGGGCTAGCCTTTTCGACATCAATATTTGCTTTATAAATTGTCGTGTCATCTGCAATTCCTTTTGCCTCTCTGTAGGGAAAGAACAGTCCAAAGTCAATGGTTATTTTTAAATATCGAAAAATATTTTTGATACCGTTCTAGTGATGCTGCATTGGCGATGGGCTAAATCTAGCTAATAAGTTCATTGAGAATGCTATGTCTGGTCGAGTGCATTGAGCCAAGTACAATAATGCGCTTATTGCACTTAGATAAGGAATTTCAGCTCCCAACACCTCTTCGTCATCTTCCTTTGGACGGAATGGGTCTTTTCTTGGATCCAAACTTCAACCGATTATGGGAGTGATAACAGGATGCATTTTGCCCATGTTGAATCGCCTGAGTATCTTTTGGACATACACAGACTAGTGGATTAATATTCCACAAGCTTGATGTTCTAGTTTAAGACCTAGACAGAATCGAGTTTTCCCAAGATCTTTCATCTCAAATTTGAATTTCAGGTAACTAGTAGTTTCTCTTATTTCATCAAGAGTACTTATTATGTTCATGTCATCAACATATACAGCTACAATTGCGAATCCGAAACTTGTTTTCTTTATGAATACGCAGGGGCATAATTCGTCGTTCTTATATCCCTTCCCAGTCAAGTAGTCACTTAGACGGGTATACCACATCCGTCCAGATTGTTTAATCCGTAAAGTGAGCGTTTCAACCTAATTGCAAACGCACTCCGTGGTTTAGAGCCACTTGACTTGGGTCATGTAAGTCCATCAGGCACTTTCATATATATCTCTAAATCAAGATCCCCATAGAGATATGCAGTAATCACATCCATGAGTTGCATTTCCAGTCCTTCGGAAACTACCAAGCTAACTAAGTAGTGGAATGTTATAACATCCATTACGGGAGAGTATGTCTCCTCGTAGTCAATTCCAGGGCGTTGTGAGAAACCTTGCGCCAAAAGGCGAGCCTTATACTTTAAAACTTTATTATTCTCATTACGCTTTATGACAAATACCCATTTATGTCATACATGCTTTATACTTGGTGGGGTTAGCACTACTGGACCAAATACCTGTCTTTTTGCTAGAGAATCTAGTTCTGCCTGGATTGCTGCTTTCTATTTAGGCCAATCTTCTCTTTGTTGACATTCTGCAACAGAGCGAGGTTCGACATCATCGTGCTCTATGATTTCTTGAGCAACAATATATGCAAATATATCATTAATATATATGGAAGATCTTTCCATCAACTCGTATGCCTTATCATAATCTATTGAGATTTCTTTGTTCTCTGGAATCATTTCAAACATCGGAGCGTCCTCCAGTACTGATTCATGGACATAACTATAATCAGAGATAATCTCATGAGAAGGGTTCTTTTCATTGATGATTAATGGATCGGTTTGTGCCTTACTCTCCCTTTTCTTCCTTGGGTGAATGTCAGTCGAACCGAGTGGTCTCCCCCTCTTTCTTTGGGGAGCCACGATTTTAATCACACCTCCACTAATTGTGGTTGAAGTATCTCTATCTGCGACACAGTGCCCCTTGTCGGGGACTTCTAACCTTGCAGGCACATTTGTAGCTGGTATATGTGATCTTGTCAATTTTGCGATATCAGTAAACGCATCAAGCAACGAATCTGCTACGTTCTGAAGATAGATTATTCTTTTCACTTCAGTTTCACATTGTGAAGTGCGGGGATCAAAATGAGACAGGGTGGGAACAAACCACGACAATTCCTGTCATTCCTTTGAAAAATCCTTTTTCCTATCTCCCCCTAATGACGGGAAGACTGTCTCATCGAAGTGACAATCCGCAAATTTAGCGGTAAAGAGATTGCCTGTCAAGGGTTCTAAATAGCGTATAATTGTTGGGGATTCATAGCCAACATAAATGCCTAATTGTCTTTGGGGACCCATTTTATTGCGTTGTGGGGGCGCAATTGGCACATATACTGTTAAATCAAATATGCGTAAGTGTGAAACGTCAGGCTCATATCCATTTACCAACTGGGACGCAAAAAATGGCTGGTTAGCAGTGGGTCTGAAACGAATAAGTAAAGCCGCGTGTAATATTGCATAACCCCATGCAGATATAGGCAAGTTGGTGCGCATAACCAGTGCCCTGGCTGTGACGCCCCGAAATCCCATTTAGAGAATTTAGCCTCCGGGATCCTGTTAATCAAGGTCTCGTACGCGACGACAGTGCTAAGGTGTAAATCATAACTTATATAAATATAGAGTTTCATAATAAGCAGTAATTTTAGAAAAAAATTAGCATGTAAAGTTTGTTAATAAAGCAAAACCAGAACCTGTAAAAATGTACATATCATCCCTTTCCAATAGATACTCCACATTTAAGAAGAAAAAGAATTTGTACAAAGCCTCCAACGAGGTCCCAATTAATTAAATAGTCTTACAATAATATTTCAAGAGTACAACAATCAATAGGATATGTAATTTATACAGTACAAAATCATGATCTCAATTTAAGGGAAAGTATGATACTAGTCGTTCCCAAACGACTTTGGAAATCAGAGGTCATCAGAGCTACTAGACTCCATAAGCGCACCATCCCTGGGAACACCTGCAAAACCTGGTTTTGGAAAATAGGAGTGACCCAAACGGGCTCAGTAGGAACTATAAGAGTTTTGTATAAGAAAAATAGGTTAGAAAGCTATGCATGCCATGCAATGCAATATGATGAAAGTAAATTTAGTTTATATGCTGCTTCTGTGTAATAAATCGCCTCTGGGTAATATACATTTCTTTTTGTATATACAAATGTAAAATATATATATATATATATATACTACATTTCTGAAGCAGCCCATGCATGAAAAACCTTTCGTGAAATGAATATATATAATGTCCCTAGCCTAAAGTATAAGAAAGGCCATATATATACATATACCATACTCTACAAGCCACAACACCGCGACCAGATCTATGACATCAATCATATATACACATCACATCTAGGATTTCAGATCTACTGTGCACATAGATGACTAGCAACTTGGTTTCTTCTGGCCCCAGGGCAGGGACCACCTACTAGGTCCACCTAAATGGAAAATGCCCCTAAGGCAATATAATAATCTCACATAGCCACCAAGGCTATACGCTCCAGGTAATAACCATCTACCTGGTACTAACGGTGTGGCCATTCGATTGTAAATCCAATCCATATCCAAACAATGATAAACTCATCAAATCTAAGAATCATCAGAATATAGAATTCAATATGTGTAGATATGTATATACTTATATATTCCATATGTATATGTATAACTCGTATATATATATATATTCACTCTTGTTATGTGTACATATACATATTGTAAAACATGTAGTGGTATTGTTGTTGTACTTGGACTAGGCCCGCTAGGTCCGTCAACTAATGGCTCAATGAAAACATCATGAATTTGGGACGCACTATAAGATTTCAATCAACGTGGCACCAAAGCTAAATATAATATAGTTTCATAGTGTATAAGTTCTATATAGACCTCCCCTTAAGACCATAATACTTTGTTTATACATAAGAGGCTTATAATCATGCCCAACATAGTTACGGACTGGCCAAGTAAGTAATAAAACACATAAATTGTAACCTAGCAGTCGAAGTACAATAATAATATCACATATATGAGTATTCAAGGCCAAAGCATACTTTTAAAACCATGTATAGCAACATAAGTACGCGTACCATAGCGTATAATTCACTATCATATCCGCATATGAGGGTTTTGTACCAATCTTACCAAAAACAACATAGAAATTGGAGCTTATCATAAAATTCATAATATATAATCGTATCAAGCATAAACCAAACCAAATATCAAGAAGAATTGATCCCAAACCCCCATGAACATGCCTTTATAGAAAAAGCCCTAGGTTTTGTTTGATTAGGTTTAAATATGTCATAATAACTTAAAAATAAGCTTTAATACTATTGTTCCCACCTATTGAGGGTTAATCCCTCGAAGAATTGTGGAAGAAACATGCTGAAGTAGCGTGGATACGAAAATCCCCAATTTAGCTCCAAAACCCTACCCATGGTTACCAAAGGAGGAAGAAGATGATGAAGATGTTGATGACGATGTTGCTTTGGTGTGGGTGTGATGCGGAAGGAAGCACCTTAAATGATCACGAGATTTCCCCAAAAATCGCCCTCAATCTCTCTCTAAGAGCTCTCCAATTGGTTGGGTGAAAATGAGAAGGAAAAGGGAGGAAGTAAACTTAAAAATCTCGCCCAGGTTGATGTAGTTGACTGCATTAAAACCATGTAGTTGATTACCACTATTCACAACACAAAATTTTGCTGTTTGGTCATAGGCTCAACTTCACGCCCAATTTTGGCCATCGAGGAGTGAGAATGGGGTCTCAGAAAAAACACAAAAGTTGTAGAGTGAATCAAAACCTAGAGATAGGAGAAAATAGGGACTCATTTGGAGTTCGGATGAAGAAGTTATGACTCCGAAATGCTCAATTGAAATCCGAATGTGACGAAACTTTCCAGAATAGCTCTAAATATATAATAAGACACGATGGAAAAGTAGAAACTCAATTTGGACATTTCTAGATCAATTAATCCATCTCAAGGAAATAGTGAAGAGCAATATTTTAAGAAAATGAGCACTTTTCAAATGACGCGCCAAAATTCGCAAATGCATTCCAAATTGAATGAAACTATCCAGAGTAAATATTTAACTATAATATGACTCATTGGAAGTCATCGAACCACGTCGACCTTTACATAACCCAATTTGGCTATTTGAAGCCCCTTTCTGCCTTATACGCGATATGAGTCGTGATTTTGCAAGAGATAAGGAAACGGGGTGTTACACTGTCCACCATCTGTAATCTTTTGATGGTGGATTTTGCGAGACCATTTTATGTATGTACATGGGAAACATGATGCTCTACATCGATCCCAATAGACATGCAATAATCATCAAATGCTTTTGATGTAAATTCTCCAGCATTGTTAAGCCTTATAGACTTGATAGGATGATCAGGGTGGTGATCCCTTAAACGTATAATTTGTGCTAAGAGTTTTACAAATGCAGCATTTCTTATGGACAATAATGCGACGTGTGACCAGCGTGTCGACGCATCCACCAAAACCATAAAGTACTTGAATGGCCCGCATTCTGGATGGATAGGTCCACAGATATCTCCTTGTATCCTTTGTAAGAATGGAATATTTTCTTTTGTATCTTTAGCATAAAAAGGTCTTGATCATGTTTTTGCTAAAGAACAGGCTTTGCAAAATGAGTGATGTGCTTTTGACGTAGTCAAAGAGACATAATGGGAGGGTCGTAGTGTTTCTGGTACTTCAGAAGGTAAGTTCTGTTTTTTAATAGTATTAGAATCGACACCTTGCATCGTGACAATTTTTTTCCCATTTTATTTTTTACTCGAAAGAAAGGATGTCCGTATGAGTTCTTTAAAACACGGATCATCATGTCACGACCAGGATGTCCTAAGAGGTCGTGCCAAAGCTTGTATGAGTTAGTGTCCCACATTTCATTATTGGTGACAGCGTATGATTCAATAATTCGAATAGTAGTGAGGTACAGTCCACTAGATCGACTCATTAGTTTCTCTAAGATGCGTTTTCTTCCACATTCATTATAGGTAATATGAAGGTATTCTATTCCATTCTCACAATGAGTTTCTATATGAAAACTGTTGTCACGAATATCTTTGAAACTAAGTAAGGTTCGGGTAGCTCTTGGTGCATACAAAGCATCTGTGACTTTAAATAATGTGCCGTTAGGCAACAAAAATTTGGCATTACCTCGCCCTTTTATTACTTGCGATGATCCGATCATTGTAGTCACAGAGGAATTATGGGTTATTAATTCAACAAATAATTGCCTATTCCTTAAAATAGTGTGGGTGGTTCCACTATCAACTAAACATTCAAGTTCTCCTCAAGTCATTCCTACAATAATGAAATCGAGCATAAAATCCGAACCATGGACAAAAAAAATTGAACATATCAAATACATCAGAATAAAGTTCGAAATTTAATTAATAAAACCAACGATAATCAATCCAATATCTTGTTCAAAAATATAATCCATCCATTCAATCAATCATAAACTTTAAGACAAAACCATTGTCTAATTAAGAATTAGGCAATATGCCTGTTCAACTATTTCTAAAAAAAATGAAGTAAATAAAGTAGATCAGTCAAAATCGAGTGCATCCATTGACTAAGCAAATTCCTTCTTGCCATTAAAGTCTACGATTGTGAAATTAACATCAGCATCATTATCTTCTTCATTCATAAAATGAGATTCTTGTTCTTTAGACTCTCGATATTTCTTGTACCTCGCTGATACTTCAGCGCTTGCATGGCAGTTCTTGTACCAGTATCCAGCAACTCCTCACCTGTAACATGGCTCATTGCCAACTCTTTCCTTTTTGACCGGAGGGTTCTTAGGTGCATTTTTCACCTTGTTTTCCTGACCACTAGTTCCAATAACATCATTTCTTCTTCATACTTTGGAAAAGCCTCCATGACCCGCACCACGACTCTCACGTCCCTTTCCACGTTGTGCCTTGTCGCCACGTGAGTAGAGATCAACACGTCCAACTCCCTTTGCATTGGGATTCTTTTCATTGTTCATCTTACCGTAGTTAGCCTCAGGAATTTTCTTTGTCCCGACGGGCCTAGCATTGTTAGTTAAAGAATCTCGTTATGCCTTTCAGCCACTTGCAGTAGATTGATCAGCTTATTGAATGTTGTGATTCTTTTGTTATCGTACTCGAGCCTATATTGGTTCGCTAGTATAAGTGCTGAAGTAGGAAAAATGGAAAGGGTCTTCTGAATCATATCATCTTCTGTGAGATCCTTTTCACAGAAGTTAAGACGTACCTTTAGGCGCAGCATGTCCTTGTTGAAGTCGTTAACCTTTTTATAGTTAAGCAAGCGGATTTCATTCCACTGAACGGTCAATTCTTGGAGCAAAGTGTCATGAATGTTCCCAAAATGTCCCTTAAGGGCATCCCATAATTCTTTAGGCGTCTTCAACTGAAGGTACTCCCAACGTAAGCTAGGGTCAATATGTTTCCTTAGAAACATTAATGCATTTACTTTCACCTTGTCAGATGGTCCGTTGTCTGTGGAATCTTTGGGGTCAGTAAGTGTAGCCGAGTATTCTTTAGCCACAAAAGAGGTTTCTACATCAGAAATCCACCAATGGTACTTAAGTCTTTCTGAGTCCAAAATGTCAAATTTGGATCGAGTTGGGTCGGCCATTTTAATAAAAAAATAGATAAAATATTACACAGTTATGGGTACATCCATGTTAATTATTTTTTAGGAATATGAATTAGATTTCAAAACCAAGATTTGTAATGGTCACATTTTCGATGCTATATGAAAATATTTTATCATAATGATTATAATGCGTATAAACTTTCATCATCATGGTAACTCTCAATTTATAACATACTAAATAAAATAATTAACAATATAAATAATTGTGAGTAAAACAATTATATAACTAATATTAAAATTTTCTTTAGCATGCTGATTTAAGTAAAATAGAAATTTAATTAAAGTAAAACCTGTTTTTAAAATAAAACATAAATTTAATTAAAATAAAAACCGTTTTTATGTAAAACAGAAATTTAATTAAAATAAAAACCGTTTTTATGTAAAACAGAAATTTCATTAAAATAAAAACCGTTTTTAAGTAAAACAGAAATTTAATTAAAATAAAAACTGTTTTTAAGTAAAACAGAAATTTAATTAAAATAAAAACTGTTTTTATGTAAAAACAGAAATTTAATTAAAATAAAAACTGTTTTTATGTAAAAACAGAAATTTAATTAAAATAAAAACTTTTTTTAACGCAGAGAAATTTAATTGAACTCAATGGACCCTTTTGATGATGAAGGTGACTGTAGTAGGACCCAAATTCACAATACATACTTGCATAGAGATATGGATGGGCAGTGAAAAATAGGAATATAAATAGAGACAAATGCAAAATTAAGTCGCAAAAACATATCCAATTAAAATTAAAAAAAATCATATAAATAGAAGATGAAAAAAAGGTGTAAATATTTGAACTTGTTGTAAATTAAGTAGAGCAGGCAACGATAATTTAAGATATGGATGTAAGGGTTCGGAATTATAATAATAATTGATTGATTGAATTAAAGCTAATGGGGGTGGGGATTTGTTAACGCAGAGAGAGTGAACAATCAATATATATGACATTAAACTATATATATCCACACCGTATATATATAAATAAACTATATATATATTAACGTGATCAATTACGCAAACTATATGTATATTAATTAATAACAATGTATAAGCTCATGAATTAAATCTAATTTTTCACGCAAGTATGGACATATTTGAACAAGAGATTTAATTTTGAAATCCAAGAGAGTAAGGAGCCTGAATATATATGATCAGCCGAATGGAAAGATACTTCGGCCTTGTACGTGAGACGATTGTAGTAGCAAGGAAGGTGATCGGATCTTGAAAGTTGGGTGACTAGAGAGAAGATAAGCGGCTAGGATTTTCTTAGAGTTAGGGTTACTTTGAGCGTGCTAATAATGTGTTATGGGAATAACTTTACTCAACCTTTTATTAGATGAACCCTTTAAATAGGGTACAAATACAATAGTAAATATGGTTAACAAGAAAGCCCAATATGGCCCATAATGTATAATTTACACAATAAAATCCCTAATACATATTTTATCTATACGATAGCACACTATGTGTAATTTCCTTCAACAATGGTGAAATTATTTTATTATTAATTAGTATTATATATTGGCTCTTGCCCAATATCCGCACGTAACTTGATAACGGTAGTGAGATGTAGTAGAAAGCTATGAATGGGATATGAACTCACAATATAGAGGAAACACTCAAAATTTTATTAAATGATGGTCTTTCATAAACGATTACAATGAGATCCTCTTATAAGAGGTTACAAATGTAAGAAAGGAAACAAATTCAAAATAATTCAAAAAACTGCCAAAAAAAGAAAATTGTAGAAATTATGGGATTATGCAGTGCCGATGTCAAGGATAGCTCGGGATTTGACGAAAGTCAAATCCGACTTTCCAAACTCAGTTTATTGCATTATTAAAACCTGCCTTAAATAGTAAGTACACGCATTCGGAGGCTTAAACGAAGTAATTTGGCTAAAAAACGACGTGCATCACCGCCAGAGGCGGTGATTTGATTTATCTGGGCCGTTTTTGGTAAAATTAGCTAGGCCCCATGTAATTCTGGTCTCTTCACTTTTTAGGCCATGCGGGCTTACGACGATCCAGTGTTGTTAAATACAGGTCCGTTATATGTTCTACATCAGTTTTCTCTGCTTGAAAAAAACTCGTCCTCGAGTTAGTTGAGTTTGAATTGCTAGGCCCATTGGGTGGGTAGTACTCGTACAAATCTGCTACATTGAATGTAGGGGAATGGCCATATCGGCTGGTAGGTCAACAATAGAGGCATTATCATTAATCCGCTTCAAAATCTTGTACGGGCATACTTCTTCGCTTTTAACTTGTTGTAGGTTCCAATTGGAAACCTTTCTTTAGGAAGGTATACCATGACATAATCGCCTTCCTCATAAACCTTTTTCCTTCTCTTCTTATCAGCTACATCTTTATACTTGGCGGTGGCTTCTTCTAAATGCTTTTTCATATCCTCTTGGATAGACAAAACCCGTTCTCCCATGTTTTCAGCTGCCACACTCTTTCCAGGCTGCTTAGGTAGGCTCACCAAATCAAGTACAAGTTTGGGGGGTTGGCAATAGACAATGGTAAACGGAGACTTGCCAGTGGATCGGTTGACCATACTATTGTAAGCAAATTCCGCTTGGGCTAAAGCAAGGTCCCACTGTTTTGGCTTTGCTCCTGAAATGCAACGAATCATGTTACCCAAGGTTCAATTAACCACGTCCGTTTGCCTTTCCGACTGTGGATGGCTGGTACTACTGAAGTTAAGGGAAGTATTAAACCGTATCCATAAAGTCCTCCAAAAGTGAGAGAGGAACTTTGTGTCCCTGTCTGAAGTGATTGACTTAGGCATCCTATGTAGATGAACTACTTCTCTGAAAAACAAATTAGCCACATGTATTGCATCAGAAGTCTTCTTGCATCTGATAAAACAAGCCATTTTGGAAAAACGGTCCACTACGACAAAAACAGAATTAACTCCTCGTTGAGTTCTAGGTAAACTCGAGATGAAATCCATGGAAACGTCTTCCCAGGGAGCATTAGGAATTGGTAAAGGCATGTAAAGACCAGTGTTTTGGGATTGGCCCTTTTCCAGTTTGGCAGTTAAGGCACCGCTGCACATGATTCTCCACGTCACGCTTAAGTTGAGGCCAATAGTACCTTTCTTCTGCTAATTCACGGGTCTTGTCTCGCCCCAAATGTCCTCCTAAGCCACCAGCATGCAATTCCCAAATAATTTGCTCCCTCAATAAACTACTAGAGATGCAAAGTGGGTTCCCGTTAAAGAGAAACCCTTCTTGTATATGCATACCACTCGCGGACTTGCCTTTATTACATTGGGCCCATATATTACGAAAATCTTCATCGGATTCATACATCTCTTTCAGACAATCAAACCACATAATTTCAGCCTTTAAGGTAATCAGATAAGATGCTCTCTTACTTAGCGCTTCGGCGACTTTGTTCAATTTACCCAATTTGTGTTTTAAGGAGAACGTAAATCGCTACAAAAACGAAACCCAGCGGGCATGCATTCTATTGACAGTATTCTGGCTGTTGATGGTTTTAAGGGCCTGATGATCGGTGAAAAGAACAAATTCCCAATATATTAAGTAATGCTCCCATGTCTTCAGTGCTCGTACGACTGCATAAAACTCTAGTTCATAAGTGGCCCACTTGCGGCGTGCATCATTAAGCTTCTCACTATAAAAGGCTAATGGTTTCCCTTCTTGAGACAGGACAACCCCAATCCTTACAATAGATGCGTTGCACTCCACTTGGAAAAGTTTCTCAAAATCTGGTAAGGCAACAATAGAAGCATGGGACAACTTCTCCTTGATCATTGCAAAAATGGTTTCCGCTTCTTCTTCTCCCCCACTTAAATTTACCCTTTTTCATGCATTCTATAATTGGAGCTACAATGCTGCTAAAGTTGCGAATAAACCTTCGGTAGAATGTAGCTAACCCGTGGAAGCAGCATACTTCAGTTATGTTCTTTGGGGTTAGCCACTCCTTGATTGCTCGAACCTTTTCTTCGTCAATCCGAATACCCTCTGCACTGATGACAAAACCCAAGAACAATAGGTTGGAGGTCATGAAACTACATTTCTTCAGGTTCAAGTACAACTCATTTCTCTACATAATTATCAAAACGGCCCTCAAATGTTGCAAATGGTCCTCTTCTGTTTGGTTATATACCAGGATGTCATTGAAATAAACAACCACAAATCTTCCAATAAAAGGCTTTAGGACTTGATTCATTAACCTCGTAAAAGTGCTTGGTGCATTTGACAGGCCATACGGCATCACGAGCCACTCATACATGCCCTCCTTTGTTTTGAAAGCCATCTTCCATTCATCACCTGGTCTTATTCGAATATGGTGATAGCCACTTTTTAGGTCAAATTTGATGAAGATTTTGGACCCAGTCAACATATCAAGCATGTCTTCGAGCCTAGGTATAGGGAACATGTATTTGACGGTGATCCGGTTGATAGCTCGACTGTCCACATACATTCGCCAACTACCATCTTTCTTCGGTACTAATAGAGCTAGAATAGCACAAGGGCTCTTGCTTTCTTGAATCATCCCTTTCTGTAAGAGTTCATCAACCTGCTCTTGCAAAATCTGGCTATCCTTAGGACTCATCAGATAGTATGGTAAGTTAGGAAAACTTGCACCTGGGACAAAATCAATTTGATGTTGGATATCTCTCATAGGAGGGAGCATGTTGGGTAGTTCTTCTGGTATGAGTTCCTGATATTCCTGGAGCAATGTTTGCACTTCCTTAGGTACTTTGCATGAACCACCCATTATTTCTCCTTTGCCTACTATAGCCATTAATCATTCAAATTAGCCAAGCCCCACGCAATTATGGTCTCGTCTTTTTTTAGGCCATGTGAGCTTACGACGATCTAGTGTTATTAAATACATGTCCGCTATCTGTTCTACATCATACTGGGATATTTTGGATTGTTATAATTGGTTCCCTGTCAGCCGCACAAACACAACACAATATTCATATAGTCACATAGTAGTGGTCCTGGGTCCCCTCTAATATCATATTTAATCACCCGGATTTTCCTTCAAAATGGCTAGTCCAAGCTGTACTCTAGGGTCATTGCACCCGACCCACTTATATATCAAGAACTTTCTTATTATACTATCTATATAGATTATTTTGGGTATCAATTGTAAATTACACAATCAAATCTTTGAAAAAAAGTTTAGCCATATGGTAATATATATATATATAGATATATATTAATTAATCACATACATAGTCATGGAGTGGAAAACAAAAATAAGGAACCTCTTCCAAAGGTAAGGAAATAGGCGACGGAAAAGAAAGAGGGATAAAGCAATTCATTAATAAAACAACATTAAATTTGATGCGAACATGATAAAATTACTTGAAGTATATATGTGGTTATTAAAGGTATTCATAATATCTTTCACGATCACCACATAGATGTATTATGATAATTGTATATTAAGTTTAAATTGTAGTAGTAGCAAGGATGAATATTCAGGTGCATTTAACAACCACTTTTATATAAGTGCAATGATAAATTAAATTCATATCGGAGATTGTAATACCCACATGAATGCGACCAAGTCTTATAAAATTCACAAAATAACCGGTTCAATTGAATTCTCTCATTGCTTCACATACAAAATTCACAGACGTACTAATAACATCAAGAAATAAAACCCCAATTGTATTGAAACAATGAAAATAATATAACTTTTAGCCAATTCTCAGTTTTCTAGTAATTATTGAAGGGGGTTTTTAAATAAATCCACATAATCCGTCTTCTTACCCCAATAAGAGAATACTTTCTTCTCACCCCACTTATTTTTTAAAAAAACTTTCAATTCACACCAATGGTAGGGTGAGTTTACTGAATGCGCTATTGGGACGTTCATTTCGTCGTCGTTAAAACTAAAACATGAAAATCTTATATAAACCACACAAATATTTTTTATCGAAAACATTCAACCACCTCATCTTTTTTATACACGCTAATGACATACCACCTCTTTTTTACAAGTCAAATAATAAATTTATTTTTTTATTGCACATTCACAAAATTCATTATTGACCTTACAAAATTCCTAATTAGAGATAGGGTCAAGCCCCATAAATGACAATTTCAAAGACAGTAAAGTGTAAATTTGAAAAATAAAAATAGCAACAACAATAGTTTTAGACTTTTAGGCGACCAACTATTTAAAATGAAACACCTGATCAAAGTAAAAATTAATTAGTTAACACAAGATAATTATCCCGACCGTTTTCACTAGCTAATAATAAAATTTCAATCTTTATAATATTACTGTCTCCCATACGGCTGTATCTAATGAATTGAAAAAATAAAATAGTTTTTATAAAAATAAATCATTTATTAAAATATTTTGGAACTAGAGTTGTAGAATTATTTGTTGGAAAGAATGGACTTTTTAAATTTTAAAATGAGTGAGAAGATAAATTAGTGGCAATTTTTTCAAGTACGGAAACTAGGGTGAGAAGAAAGAATCTTACGCTATTTTTTAGGTTAAGATTGACGTAATATTGACTTTTGGTGGGGTGAGAAGACAGATTATGTGAGTGTATTTAAGAACACCCTTATCGAAATGTGCTCATAACACGTTAGCTAGCTAATATATAATGTGATAAAAAAACAAAACAAAAAAATGAAAAAAGAGAAAAAAGAATGTGATAAAAAAAAAAGAGAAGCAATCAATTATATCCCAACTAACAGATAACAAATCCAATCAATAAAGAAACTCCAAGCACAATTAAAATTTACAAACTTACATATTAGAGAAGTACCAAAAGAGATGCAATGGAGGGTAGATGAATTGGTGTTCTAGTGATTATAACAAATCAGTGCAATTAGTTTGTAAAAATTGTGTAATGAGGAGAATAATATGGATGATCTTGCAGATGCAATATAATGGGGCGATCGGAAGCGATGATAGCAAAGGAAGATAAGAAAAAGTATGTATAACAAAAGGTCACCGGCGACTATGAAACCCTCAAGAGACGCAATTGAGGGGGTGAGAGAAGATGAAACCGCTTCACGGTTCAGTTATTGATGGTTGGTCATTTATCTGCGTTGAAGAAATGCCATGATGGGAGGACACAGGTTAACATGGCCCATAATTATATGATTCTCAAAATCGTATAATTATATGATCATTGCTTATACAATTTCTTAAACTTCAATGCCTTACTCACTCGCCATCGAGCGAGTAACATTTACTTACTCGCTTGTCACTGAGCAAATAACATACACTTATTCACTTGTCATCGAGGGAATAAAACATGGAGTAAAACCAAATATTTGATTGTGTGTACATAGCGGCCACCTTAATTATTGAATACCTCGCTAAAGAAAGATAATAAAAAAGTTTTGTTGAATTTATTTATATATATATATATATATATATATATATTTGTATATTCATGTAACATAAGTAAACAAATAAAGTAATAAACCAACATAGAGTTTTTACTCAACAGAGGGAAAATATATTACGTAAATAAATTAATATTCATGTAATATAAGTAAACAAATAAAGTAATAAAATAACATAGAGTTTTTTACTCAAAAGGGAAAAATATATTACATAAATAAATTAATAAAATAACATAGAGGTTTTAGTCAAAACGAAAAAAAGAAAAAAGAAAAAGAATGGCATCCACGGGAGGACCCACACAATGAATTCTGTTTTTTCTTTTGGCTTGAATCACCTAGCACTAAACCAAAGATCATTCTTGTTAATGCTACTAACACCAAATAAATTTATACCTATAACATACATATAAATATATATACATATAAAAGGCCCCAAATAAATCGGAGGCCTTGATACGTGGGGACCCTAGGCGGCGGCCTAGGCCGCCTATGCTCAAGGCCGTCCATGTATGACCCTCGCCACCCTCACCTCTTAATTTGATTCTCAAAACCCTAGAAAATTTGTACAATATCTTAAATTGTGAGAAGAGATCGAGGATAGTTTGCCTACAGATCGAGGATCAAAATCACCAGCTTTAGATGGTCACTATTGTTACTAGTTCCCGTGAACTAAAGTTGAAGGTGATTATACTTGTTTGTGACTCATTGATATTTTTAATATATATAATAACACAGATCTAGTGTTTTTAAAGTCAATTTATTGTACAAGAATTTTCCATTTATTATTGAATCGGAGTTTGTTTGGATGAGATTTGGTGTGTTTATTGATCAATTGAATCGAATTAGTCATTTGATATTGAATCTCTTCCAATTGATCAGCAGATTATTTGATTTGACTGGCACCTTCTTTACCATCGGCGATTAGATTTCATGGTGTGTACATCTTCAACGTCGTCGTTGTAAGTATGTATTCATTAATCCTATACTTATTGGTTCTCTTCTGCAAAAAAATTAATTAGGGTTCGTTGTTCCAAATATGTCAATATATCTCTTTATTAATTGTTTTTCATACTTGTTTAGATGATTTGAGTATTTAACTACTTTAAAACTTGAACTTGAAATTTATCAAGAGTCTATTATGTATCAAACCACTTGTTGAAATTTTTATCACATAGTTGAACATGAATGAAATTAGATCGAGTCGCTTATTAATCCACCATGCATGCGATTCCTTCGCGTGTGCTCAATATCTCCTTACTTCACAAGTCTCGAACTCAAAATAATTGTTGTTATAGTTGTATGGACATTTGCTTAATATATTTGATGGGATAGGTTGTAGCGAGAATTATGGTGGCCTACTTACTAAATCGCCTCTAATGAGAAGATAATTTTTTTTTAACTACGGTCGCTACATTGGCAATGTTTTTATGTTTGACTAAAGCAGTCATGCCGATAACGTGTTAAAATAAATGAGATAAAGATAAGAGGCAATTGGGCATAGCGGCTCATTCCAATAATAACATAATTATAAAGGACATTTACAAATTAACTGTGTAAATTAAAAACACTATACAAAAAAGACATTTATACCATTTCCTTATAACATCCTACGTCTCATCAGAATTAGTGTTAAATCTGTTTAGCTCCAATATGTTTTTAGCATCAATGGTGCTAAATCTGTTTAGCACCAATCTGTTTTTAACACCAATAGTACTAAATTTATTTAGCACCAATCTATTTTAGCACTAATGATGCTAAATCTGCTTAGCACCAATGGTCAACACACTAACAAACAATATGATGGTTTTAAAAGCAATTAGCACCACTTTTCGCAAATATAAAATAGTTTTGAAGGTGCTAAAAGCCATTTAGCACCACCTTTTAACAAGAAGTAACAAGCAATCTGAAGGTGCTAAATGTATTTAGCACCACCTGTCAACACACATGACAATAACCAGAAGGTGCTAAACACACATGACAACAATATGAATGTGCTAAACGCATTTAGCATCTAGCACCACCTATCAACAAACAAGATAACAACTAGAAGGTGCTAAATGTATTTAGCACCACTTGTCAATACACATGACAACAACCAAAAGGTACTAAAATGATTTTAACACAATTACAAAACATAGAATAACAAAATTGATGAGAACAACATCCACTCAATTTATACATATGTATATATATATGGATCGACGTAAGGTTCGTCAAAAAAAAGAGTTGCGATCAGATTTTGTTTTTCAAAATTCCACTGGGTTGTTGAAATTGGTCGATTTCGATAGCAAAACGACCTTTGATCGTCTTGATTTTTTGCGCACTTAATATAACTTTGTCTTCCAAATAACATATTTAAAAATCATTTCAATCCAATGGTTCGATCAAAAGTTATATCTGTTTTACGATTGTACCTACAGAAAAAAAAAGCAACAGAAGATGAGAACGGCACTCCTCTGGGCAAAACGATCGGAGAGTCGGATGGTGGTGGTGGTGTGATGTACCAAGAAATTAGTATAATTTATCATATTAATTTAAACATTAAAGGATATTCACTATCACTAATTTTTATATTTTTGGTGTTTTGCAGGTGTTAGTAAAGAATTGAAAATGATCGAGAAAAATATAGAAATTGAAGCTTGTGAAAGTAGTTAAAGTGCTCAATACTTATGGGTTCATAACTTTTTACTCAGAGCTTCAAATAATGCAATTTTTTAGCCTAAATTGAAGATAATTTCGAGAGCTACAACTTTGCAGTTCAACACTTTTCCAAATTTGGTCATCTCAGGTTCCAAATTTTAGACGAAAAATTCTACAGTTTACTATGGCGAAAATCCATTACAAGTGGGCCTCATGCCCGATACAATACAGCAGCCCAATAGCCCAGCTAAAGATCTCTTAGGCCAACCAGGCCTAAGCCCTTTCAATTAAAAAAAAGCTCTAAAAAAGATCAAGATCAAATTAAAAAAAAGCCCATTAAATTTAGCCCATTAATTGCTAGCCTAGATTCCTAATTAAAAGATGATGGCTTCGCATTATAAATTGTAGCCATGGGGAGCAATCAGGAAGCAGCAAGCCGTGGACAGCAGCAACAGAGCTGTGCACTCTCTTTTCTCTCTCTTTATCGATTTCTTTTCTTTTCTTTTTCTCTCTTGCTTTGGAGATTTGAAGATTGGAAAATTTAATTTATATTAATATCAAGTAAGTTTTTTTTTTATTTTATTTGCTCTTTAATTTTATTTATACTAGTGTAAATTTGTACTAGGATTAGGATGAGTATATTTAATTAATTCATTTGCACGTACTCATGCCAATTGACTTTACAAATTTAATGCTTTAATGTTAAATACAATTATTCCTATTAGATGCCAGTTTTAATTGATAAAAATAAAGTTAGATTCTCATTATTTTTTGGTAGATTCACCTTATGATTTGTTAAGAGCGGATATATATATATGGTATGTTTTGACAGATATAGTAAGTGTTTTAATTTTTTACATAAGTTTGACTATGGAAGAATTACAATTGAATTTTATTAATTAATTGGACTTTATTGATTTTAATTTCTGCATCTAATGTAGTCGAGGGACCAAATTAGTGCGAAATAAGAGTATAATTTATGCGCATGAATACTCAGAAAGATGACATTAAATATATGACTTCAAAACCCTAGTAAATTAATTCATTAATTTTATTATCTTGCTTAATATTGTTTAGTTTAGTTTAGTTCCATTACTTTAATTTACTTTCTTTCTTTGTTTTATTTTATTTTATTTGCTTTCTTTTATTTAATTGATTACCATAAACTTTTTTAGCTAGATTAGGAGTTTAGTGAAAGTTAACAAGATAATTATAAAACATACTATTTGAGTCCTTGTGGGATCGATCTCGATTACACGCTACACTATAAATTGATTCATGTGCTTGCGAGTATATTAAAATTTATCGCAACAGGTTTTTTGCGCCGTTGTCGGGGACTCTAATTTAATCTTGTTAATTTAGTAATTAAATTTTCTTTTACGAGTTTTCTTCTCAAAATATATATATATATATATATATATATATATATAACAGAATATTCGAATTTTATTTATATATATATATATTAAAAAGTTAATTAATTGATTTTGGGGTAGTTGAAGGATCTTGATGAAAGAATATATAAACTGAGAAGCAAATTATTTCACTTAAGGCATTATGTCCTAGTTTGTAAATGTTGACTTTTGCTCCCAAGTGGTCCTAGGTTCAATACCTACTATCAACTTTTTGATTCAAGCCTCTAATGTTTTTAATCTTTTACCCTAATTTTTATCCAAGATTTTAAAGTGAGATTAAATCCTAAAATTTTTACCCCAAGTAAGACTTTTGTTGTTGTTGTTGTTGTTGTTGTTCTTCTTCTTCTTCTTCTTCTTCTTCTTCTTCTTCTTCTTCGTCTTATTATTATTATTATTATTATTATTAAAAATCCATGGTTGAAGGTAAAGTACCTGCAAAGTCTCTTAAGGAATTATTTACTTAGGTCACCATTAATCCGCATCCATGCATCGTATTGCCTACCACCACTACGGTAAATTTTAAACTTAGTCCGCAACTTATTCAACTTTTGCCTACCTTTTTAGGACTTGACCAATAGGATCTTTACCTTTATGTAAAGGATTTTATAGAAATTTGTGTAACTTTTAGATTTCAAAATTTTAATGACGAGTCTGTTCGTCTGCGCTTATTTCCTTTCTCTCTAAAGGGAAGAGCAAAAGCTTGGCTTAACTCTTTAGCTGCACAGTTTATCACAAATTGGGAAACTTTGGTTTCAAAATTCTTAACTAAGTTCTTTCCCATGACAAAAACCAATGAACTTAGGAGACAAATTTCAAATTTTACCCAAGAACCAAATGAAAAATTCTATAAGAGTTGCAAGAGATTCAAGGACTTACTAATTAAATGTCCTCATCATGGATTTGAGGTTTAGAGACTTGTGCAATATTTTTACAATGATTTAACTCAAAACACTATAAATATGATTGAGTCAATGAACAATGGTAATTTCTTAGGCCTGAATGAACCAGACTCATCAAGGGACTATGCATGTACGTGCTATATAGGTTACCTCCCGTGTCAACTAGTAACAGTACCATAGAGATTCTGAGTTGTGAGAACATTTCGATACCACCGAGAAATCAAATTATCCAGCTGATAACCTGGGATCAATTGTCCCGATCCCATATGAATATAAATAGTAACAGTCCTGGCATCAATCATCCCGATCTCGTATACACACTGATAGCAACCAAACCATAGAGCATTGCCAATTTGCCTGGGTTTTCGGGCTCCACACTAGTGGCTTACAAGTGGCTAAACATTGCTCCCGCAGAGGTTTAGGGCTTTTCAACCCAAGGGCACCAGGCCCTACCTATTTTCCCATCCCGGTAAGTAGTACACATTCAATACCTACTTCATTTCCCCAGAGCCATAAGCTCCTTATCGTATAGATAGTATGAGCTTCCATGAGACAAATAATTGTAGCACGAGCCATAATAGAGCCTTCATGTCTTTGGCAGTTATCGAGATTTCAGTTGACACAATAGTAGCACATAATATGCATAACATGATGCTAATTATCCATATGGAGTAATTTATGTTATATATACTTTACCAAGTCCAACTACATCTCCATTGGCATATAAAAGTTCATCAATAAATCACTTTTCTCAACCATATCATAAATATATAGCCAAGGGGTATCTTATTGGTTCAACAACTTTTCATACCAAGTATACATAGCATATTTTGCCTCAAATCGTGTAATCAATAGCATATATATCATCAATACTACACATACCATGAACCAGCATGACCATATATATATATGTATATTCAAATTTCTAAGTTTATACAATTTAAAAGCATGGATTATCAGGTAATATACTCACTTTATTGAGTTTTGAAAGCAAGAAAATCCTTACTTCAATTCATGAGCCAAGAAGAGGAAAGCAAGATGGAGATTCCCAACCTTTCCTCAAGTAATCCCTGCTAAGAAGACGATGAATAATGATTAAGGTGAAGATTCAAGCGATTCGGAGCTTAAACCTCGGATTATCGATGAAAAATTGATGCAATTCCTTACTCCTTCTCTCTAGAACTCTATAGGGGGTGAGGGTGTGTTTTGGCCGAAATATGGGTGAAGAAAGAGAATAAAATGAACTTAAATCAACTTAAGTCGGTGCACTGTTCATACTGGCGGACCAGTATGCCAAAATGGGAGATCGGTTCGCAGTCTAGAATTTTTCAGATTTTTATACGCCGGACCGGTATGCAGAAAGGCCATAGCGGTCCGCAGCCAAAATCCTCCCAATGTTTTTCATGCAGGACTAGTATGCCAAAACTACATACCGATCCGCAGCCAAATAATTCCCAAATTTGTATATGCCGAACCGGTATGCCAAATCCTCATACCGATCCGCATGCCAAACTTCTGCCTGATGCCTGTTTTTATTTTGGTTATAACTTCTCGCTCGGTCCTTTGATTGAGATGATTTTTATGTCCCTGAAAAAGTAATTCAGAGACTTATATTTTACGGAATGAACTTTTCTGATGAGCCCAAGGATAGCACAGGAGCTGGATCATGGAGTGAAGACTATGCAGATCCCATCCAGGTTCCAAGTGGTCCAATCACCCGAGCTAGGACCAAGAAGATCAAGGAAGCACTCATGATCAGTGGCAGAGCCAGGAATTATTTTCAGGGGGGGCCAAAAAAAATTTAAGTCAAATCAAATTCAATAATTATGTTTACAAACCAATTTTTTACTAAAATACTTCTTCATTATGTTTCGATATTTCGAAAAAGTTAGAAACGATATACTAAAATTAATTATATATTTTGAAATATCTTTTAATATATAATCCAAAAAAAAAATGAAAATTGTATTTCAGAAAAAAAAGTAGTAAAAAACGGCTGGATCAATCAGAAAAAAAGAAGAGAAAAGTGAAAACTTAATATATTACAAACTTAAACCCTGAACTTATAATGCTAATTGCACAAAGCCCGCTTTGCATAAATTACATCCCCTGACCCTAAACTTTTCAACTAATCACACAATGGCCCCTAAACTTTCCCTTCCCACACATAGACCCCTGTACTCTCTAAAAATTTTCAAAAAGTCCAGGTGGGGCCATGGCCCCACCTCGCCCCCACGTGGATCCGCCCCTGCTCGTGATCGTGGTCCAAGAGTTAATGAATAAAGCTGGAGCTTGGAGAAGTATTCATGGAGATGGAGAACAAGAATGGAGAATAATGCTTAGCCAAGAAGACATAGAATAATTAGGGCGTTTTATTATTGTTTTTATTTATTTGCATCATTTAAAGCCCAAGGATTATGTATAATTAGTATTTAGAGTGATGGGCCTGCTAAGAGTGTTTTTGGGCTTGTTTAGAGTTTTCCATTATTTTTGTTGCCTTCAAATTGGGCTTGTTTTGTTATTTCCGTTTTTAGGGTTTGTTTAGGGTTTCATTAGGGTTTTCTTCTTCTCCTCCTATTTAAAGGAGGCAACTCTAATGTTTGAGGCAGCTTTGTTTCTAATACGAATTTGAGTGTTTTTCACCTCTTGTGTTCAAGAACACATCGAACAGCCAGAATAATATTCTTGTTGTTCTTTGACGTATCAATCAATTAACCCATCAATTGATTGTTTGTCTTCGACTATACCAAGGTTCATTCTCATTTTAGGGATTGGGTCGAGGTTCTACCTCCATCATCATCGCGTGATTCCAAGGTTCTTACGTATTCAACGTCAAGGGCCGCGGATTCGTCATATCGGATAGAAATACGGTCGCGATTCACATCATTTTCTCTAAGTTATGAACATTTTTTTTAAAAGTATAATTTCCACACAAAATGCACACAAAATGAACCCAATATGGCATAATTAACATTACAATAAATACAGAGTATTACAATCTCTCCCACTAAATAAAATTTTGTCCTCAAAATTTAGACAACACACATTAAATAAACAATTCAAGATATTTACTACGAATTTTAGTCTCTAACTCCTATGTTGCCTCCTCAGTCCCGTGATGTAACGACAAAACCATCACTAAAGGAATGACTTTGTTTTGAAGTACTTGATCACGATGATCTAGGATATGTATAGGACGGGTTTCATAAGTTCCATAGTCTAATACCTCAAAGTTTTCCCACAGAACAATATGGGAAGGATCATGAACGTACCGACGTAGCATTGATACATGGAAGACATTGTGAGTGTTAGACAACTGTGGTGGGAAAGCTAGACGATATGAAATATTCCCGATATGTTCGAGAATCTCGAAAGGCCCGATGTATCGAGGAGACAGCTTTCCTTTACTACCGAATCGTGTAATACCAAAACGGGGTTTCATTTTCAGGAATACATGATTGCCAATTTCAAATTCTAACAGACGACGGCATTTATCTGCATAATTTTTTCGCCGACCCTAGGTCATAAGGAGGTGTTATTGAATGGCTTTGATCTTTTCAGTAGTTTGCTCTACCAACTCTGGATTTAACAAGGTTTTTTCCCTGACTTTATACCAGTAAACTGGGGATCTACACGGACGACCGTAAAGGGCTTCGTAAGGCGCCATGCGTATACTAGCCTGGAAGCTATTGTTGTACGCAAATTCAACTAAAGGCAAATGCTCTATCTAGTTTTCTCGGAAGTCGAGGACACATGCCCTCAGCATATCTTCAAGTATTTGGATTACCCGCTCGGATTACCTATTAGTTTGTGGATGAAATGCCATACAAAAGTTCAATTGAGTCCCCAAAGCCCTTTGAAGACTCCCCCAAAATCGAGAAGTAAAACGAGGATCTCAGTCTGACGCAATTGTTACTAAAACCCCATGAAGCTTGATTATCTCCTGAGCGTAAAGTTTTCCCAAACTCTCTACATTTTGGTTGTTCCGGATGGAAAGAAAGTGAGCGGACTTCGTCAATCTATCTACAATTACCCAGATGGTATCCTGACCCCCTAACGCATTTGGAATCTCGAAACGAAATTCATAGTGATATGTTCCCACTTCCACTTGGGAATGGGTAATGGTTGAAGTTGCCCTGCTGGCCTTTGGTGTTTGACCTTTACCAGTTGACACGCCATACATTTATTCACAAAATTCCAGACATCTTTCTTCATGCTGCTTCACCAGAAGTTTCAACACAAGTCTCGGTACATCTTTGTACCACAAAGATGAATAAAAAATCTAGAGTGGTGTGTTTCACTTAAAATTTCATTTCTAAGTTCTGAATCGTTTGGTACTACTAACCTATCCCGGACTCGAATCCCACCATCGGTCCCAAGTTTATACCCACCGTATTCGACTTCCATAGCTAAATGATCACGTATTACTTGAAAAGATTCATCGACATGTTGAGCATCTATTACTTGTTATTGAATCGCCGTTTGGACAACCATATTATATAGGTAAGCTCAGTTCTCATCACGATTCACCATAAGATTATACCGTTGAAATTCCTCCTTCAATCTCCATTCCCAACACCGTAACGAGGCTAAGGAACCCTGAGATTTTTGACTTAAGGCATCGGCTACCACATTAGCCTTGCCTGGATGATACTGTAGGGTGAAATCATAATCTTCTAGATACTCTATCCACCGGCGTTGCCTAAGATTCAAATCTTTCTAGGTAAATATATATTTCAGGCTTTTATGATCATAATAGACTTCAAATCTCTCACCATACAAGTAATGGCGCTAAATCTTAAGAGCAAATACAACCGCTACTAACTCTAGATCGTGAGCAGGATAGTTTTTCTCATGTTGATTGAGTTGACGAGAAACATAAGCCACCACATGCTCCTCTTGCATTAGAACACTACCCAAACCGAGCCTAGATGCATCAAAGTAAATTATATAATCCTTTTCCCGCTCAGGTAGCACAAGAACTAGAGCCAAAGTAAGCTTATCTTTTAGCTCCAAAAAGGCTTCCTCACAAGAATCATCCTATACAAATTGAATGCCCTCATGAGTTAAGCGAGTTAACGGTAAGGCAATAGGAGAAAAATCCTTGATGAACTGACGATAATACCCTGCTAAGTCTAAGAAACTCCTAACCTCGGTAACGTTTCGAGGTCTCTCCCACTTTAAAACTGCTTTTACTTTAGCCAGATCTACCGAGATACCCTTCATCGAGAAGACATGTCCCAAGAATTTGACTTCTGACATTCAAAAGTTACACTTGCTAAGCCTGACATACAACTTATGATCTCGAAGAACTTGAAAAGCTAAGCGGAGATGATCATCATGCTCTTCATCAGACTTAGAATACATAAGAATGTTGTCTATGAAGACTACCATGAACAAATCAAGATATGGACGGTACAAACGATTCATTAGATCCATAAAGGCAGCTGGCTCATTCGTTAACCCGAATGGTATAACCAAGAACTCATAATGCCCGTACTGAGTACAAAAGGCTGTATTCAGAATATCTTCCTCTCGAACTAACGTTTGATGATAGCCCGAACAGAGATCGATCTTGGAAAACCTAACGTCACCTTGCAATTAATCAAACAGATCATCGGTCCGCGGCAACGAATATTTATTCTTAATCGTGACCCGATTCAACTGACGATAGTCTATACACAACTGCAAGGACCCATCCTGCTTCTTGGCAAACAGAACAGGTGTACCTCATAGGGACACACTGGGCCTAATAAACCCTTTCGTAATAATTCATCAATCTGAATCTTCAGCTCCTTTAGCTCAATAGGAGCCATGCGATATCGAGCTAAAGATATTGGTATAGTACCCGAAACGACATCAATGGAGAAGTCTACCTCCCTATGTGGGGGTAGACCTAGAAGATCATCAGAAAACATATCAAGAAATTCCCTAACCACAGGGAGATTAGAAGAAGGAGAACTACCATCCTCTTGAGCTACAATACTAGTCAACCACCCAAAGTACCTCCATTGTTCTCTGGGTTTTAGATACGCACATGGAATGGATGACTCAAGTTCACACCGGAAGGTCAAAACCTCATTATCTAATAGTGGAATCAACACTCGATGTTTGAAACAATTAAGTACTACACAAAAAATGGCTAGCAAATCCATACCCAGTATATGATCATAATCCTCGTATCAAGGACAATAAGATCAAACTCTACTGAAGAATCCCCAAGACTTAAGGAGCAATTCTTACAAATATATCCTAACCAAATTCTATTTCCTGTGGGTGTACCAACCCATAAGGGTATATTCAATAATTCAATACACAATCCCAAGTTATCAACCAATGCACGTGAAATAAAGGAATGGGAGGCATCAGTATCAAACAGAACTCTAACCCAGGTACTAAAGAACAAGATGGTACCTTCTATCACCTTGACTTCTGGCTGCTCTGACTGTGTTAGTGTATAGACCCGACCCTGTGTTCTGTCACCACCCCGTGAGTACACATTTCCACCTCCCTAGGACCCACTTTGACTCTGCCCACTGCCTTGGCTACCCAAACTGCTAGAAAAAGACTGGCCCTTGCCTCCCGTGCGACTCGAGCCCTAAAACTATGGCCGACTGTTAAATGACTGGGATGGTTATTGCTGCTCTCTTCTTATATTTGGACACTCTTTCTTAAAGTGCCCCAATTGACCACACCCATAAAAAACTCTTTCTTGAGGCCCCTGACTTTTATTCCCAGAGCCCGTATATCGACTTGTACCATAACTACCACTAGAGGACCCTGACTTACCCTTGTACCTCTTTCTTTGACCACCTGACTTCTTCCCATCAGTACCTCTCTTCTTATAAAGGAATCTAATCGCATCAACCCTTTTTTGCTCTACTTATAAAGCCATTCTCACGGCTTCGGCAACGCTACTATGATTCAAGTGATATACATTCTCTCGAATGGAAGGTTTCAACCCCTTAAGAAATAATTGGATCTTCTCTTTAGGGTCATTATCCAGACTCTTATTAAAACGACTCAGACTTTCAAATTTTATCTCGTACTCTGCCACAGACATGTTCCCTTTAATCAGGGAACGTAACTCATCCATCTTCAAACTCCGATGGATGGACGAGAAATAACGTTCCAAGAACAACTGGGTAAACTGCTCGCAGGAGGTAGGAGCGTGCGCTCTCCTAGACATGTTTCTCCACCATATACTAGCTTGATCAACCAGCTGGTAAGTCCCCAAATTGAGCTTCAGGTCATCAGGTAAGGTCATGACTTCGAAGGCTCTTTCGATTTGATCGAGCCAAGACTCTGCCGCATCAAGACCAGACGTCCCGTTGAACGTAGGTGGGCCTTACTTCTTGAAATTTTCTAGGGCCACCATAGCCCTATACTCCTGAACTTTACTCTGGGGTTGCTCTATATGTCCCAACACGTTGGTCAACTCTCAGGCCATGACACGGATTGTATCTACTAACTCCCTGAAGGTGGAACTCCCTGGCATTGTGATTCGGTGAGGTCATCATTCTATACGAAAACAAGAAGAAGAACGTCACAACAGTCCAATATACGTTAATAAGATAACAATCTATCGTAATATATCACAACTGTCGTCCCACAACGAGTAATCGCATATCCTATCCTCTAATACCAAATTGTAACACCCTTGCCTTAATCTACAGGATAACAAATGTAATTAAGGCTTGGAGTGTTACTAGCCCATCTTAGTAGGACTAAGATAGGTGTATAGAAAGAAAATAATTCAAATACGACAGGTATATCAAGTAATAACAAAGCATAGGATACCAAAATTACATTATGCCGTTTAAGCATGCATCACATGTATACAATCAAAAACACATGTGTTCTCAAAATATATAAAAGCTCGGGCTAGCCGTGGCTTCCCGGAAAGACATATATACACCAAAAAATTTCACGGTATTAGAGCTTCTAATGTGTCCCCATCCCATCACTTCCTTGTCCTTAAGGGACTCGTGAGTACCTGTAAGGATTTAAAAAAAAAACAGAGGTGAGCCATATGCTCAATAAGGGGGGGGTATAGGGCAAATGTTCAAAACAAATACGTAAACATATCTTTCAATCCACTTTTAAATTGACAAGATAAATAAGAACAAGACTCATCAATGGACTATGCATGTACGTGCTATGTAGGTTACCTCCCGTGTCAACCAGTAACAGTACCATAGAGATTCTGAGCTGTGAGAACATTTCGATTGTACTGAGAAATTAGATTATCCAGCTGATAACCTGGGATCAATTGCCCCAATCCCATATGAATATAGATAGTAACAGTCCTGGGATCAATCATCCTGATCCTATATACACACTAATAGCAACCAAACCATACTGCATTGCCAATTTGCTTGGGTTCCCGGGCTCCACATCGGTGGCTTACAGGCGGCCAAACATTGCTCCCCCAAAGGTTTAAGGCTTTTCAACCCAAGGGCACCGGGCCCTGCCTATTTTCCCATCTCGACAAGTAGTACACATTCAATACCTACTTCATTTTCCCAGAGCCATAAGCTCCTTATCGTATAGATAGTATGAGCTTCCATGAGACAAATAATTGTAGCACGAGCCATAATAAAGCCTTCATGTCTTTGGCAGTTATCGAGATTTCAGTTGACACAATAGTAGCACATAATATGCATAACATTATGATAATTATCTATATAGAGCAATTTATGTGATATATACTTTATCAAGTCCAACTACATCTCCCTTGGCATATAAAAGTTCATCAATAAATCACTTTTCTCAACCATATCATAAATATATAGCCAAGGGGTATCTTATTGGTTCAACAACTTTTCATACCAAGTATACATAGCATATTTTGCCTCAAATCGTGTAATCAATAGCACATATATCATCAATGCTACACATACCATGAACCATCATGACCATATATATATATGTATATTCAACCTTCTAAGTTTGTACAATTTAAAAGCATGGATTATCAGGTAATAGACTCACTTTATTGAGTTTTGAAAGCAAGAAAATCCCTACTTCAATTCATGAGCCAAGAAGAAGAAAGCAAGATGGAGATTCCCAGCCTTTCCTCAAGTAATCCCTGCTAAGAAGACGATGAATAATGATTAAGGTGAAAATTCAAGTGATTCGGAGCTTAAACCTCGGATTATCGATGAAAAATTGATGCAATTCCTTACTCCTTCTCTCTAGAACTCTCTAGAGCTCTCTAGGGGGTGAGGGTGTGTTTTGGTCGAAATATGGGTGAAGAAAGAGAATAAAATGAACTTAAATCAACTTAAGTCAGTGCACTGTTCATACTGGCAGACCGGTATGCCAAAATGGGAGATTGGTTCGCAGTCTAGAATTTTTCAGATTTTTATACGCCGGACCGGTATGCAGAAAGGCCATACCGATCCGCAGCCAAAATCTTCTCAATATTTTTCATGCAGGACCAGTATGCCAAAACTGCATACCGATCCGCAGCCAAATAGTTCCCAAATTTATATATGCCGGACCCGTATGCCGAATCCTCATACTGGTCCGCAGGCCAAATATCCGCAGCCAGAAAGGCCATACCGATCCGCAGCCAAAATCTTCTCAATATTTTTCATGCAGGACCAGTATGCCAAAACTGCATACCGATCCGCAGCCAAATAGTTCCCAAATTTATATATGCCGGACCCGTATGCCGAATCCTCATACTGGTCCGCAGGCCAAATTTCTGCCGTGATGCCTGTTTTTATTTTGGTTATAACTTCTCACTCGGACCTTCGATTGAGATAATTTTTCTGTCTATGAAAAGGTAATTCAGAGACCTACATTTTACAGAAGAAACTTTTCTCTAAATTATGAACATAAAATTTTCTAAAAATAAAATTTCCACACAAAATGAACCCAACATGGCATAATTAACATTACAATAAATATAGAGTATTACACCCAATACAATATAGCAGTCCAATAGCCCAGCAAAAGATCTCTTAGCGCAACCAGGTTTAAGCCTTTTCAATTAAAATGAAGCTCTAAAAAAGATCAAGATCAAATTATAAAAAGCCCATTCAATTTAGCCCATTAATTGCTAGCCTAGATTCTTAATTAAAAGATGATGGCTTCACATTATAAATTGTAGCCATGGGGAGCAATCAAGAAGCAGCAAGCCGTGGACAGTAGCAACAGGGCCGTGCACTCTCTTTGTCAATTTATTTTATATTCCTTTTCTCTTTTGCTTTGGAGATTTGGAGATTGGAAAATTTAATTTATATTAATATCAAGTAAGTTTTTTTTTAATTTTATTTATATTAGTGTAAATTTGTACTAGGGTTAGGATGAGTATATTTAATTAATTCATTTGCACGTGCTCATGCCAATTGACTCAACAAATTTAATTCTTTAATGTTAAATACAATTATTCCTATTAGATGCCAGTTTTAATTGATAAAAATAAAGTTGGATTCTCATTATTTTTTGTTAGATTTACCTTATGATTTGTTAAGAGCGGATATATATATGGTGTGTTTTGACATATATAGTAAGTGTTTTAATTTTTTACATAAGTTTGACCGTGGAAGAACTACAATTGAATTTTATTAATTAATTGGACTTTATTGATTTTAATTTCTACATCTAATACAGTCGAGAGACCAAATTAGTACGAAATAAGAGTAGAGTTTATGCGCATGAATAATCAGGAGGATGATATTAAATATATGACTTCAAAACCCTAGTAGATTAATTCATTAATTTTATTATCTTGCTTAATATTGCTTAGTTTAGTTTAGTTCCATTACTTTAATTTAGTTTCTTTGTTTTATTTTATTTTATTTGCTTTATTTTATTTGATTGATTACCACAAACTTTTTTAGCTAGATTCGGAGTTTAGTGATAGTTAATAAGATAATTATAAAACATACTGTTTGAGTTATTGTGGAATCTACCTCGCTTACACGCTACACTATAAATTGATTCGTGCGCTTGTGAGTATATTAAAATTTATCACAATATGGTGGTGGTGCAGCGGTGGTGTGTTTGGAGGCAGGGAATGCAGCGAATTGAAGGTAGAAGAAATATAAGTAGATACTCCACAAGCGAAGTGAGGGTTAAGATGTTTAAAGGTTTATATGAGGAGTATTTTTGTACATGAATATTTCTCATTATCCTTAAAATAAATCAATAGTGTCAAAAGTATCCTTAATTTAGAATTAAAGAATAAAATTAATCCTATTTATCTTTGTTAAATATTAGTTCAATTTATCTTTATTAAATATGAATTCGTTCTTAAAGTTGTAAAATATCACGCAGTGAGGTCTTTTAACCTATTTTCTCTAAAGATAAATAAGAAAATAAAGTAGATATTCGTATCCAACTGATATAAAATAATATATATGGAAGGGATTAACTCTATTTAATTTACTTTTTACAATATATTACCGTGTAAGGATGTTTTCTCCTTTATGATTGCCAGGAGAAGAATATACATGATTTTGTGCATCTAACTTGCAACTTTTATCACATGAGACACATGAATGTGATACCTAACTAGAGGGAGATTCACTCAAGCTTAACAATCTTTTTCCTTATATTGAAAAATTAAGTCATATGAAATTAAACTAATTTAATTACATAATTCGTAATTATATACATGCATCTAATCCATCTTTCTTTCATACATTTTTAATAGGGTGTTCTTAAATGCACCCACATAATTCGGCTTCTTACCCCACCAAAGGTCAAAGTTACGTTAATCTAAACCTAAAAAATAACATAAAACCCTTTCTTCTTACCCTACTTTCTATACTTTGAAAAAATTGCCGCTAATTTGTCTTTTCACCCACTTTAAATTTTAAAAAAACTTTAATTTTTTTCCAACAAACGATCATATACTATTTTCATTTAATTACATATATCTCAAAAATGTAAGTTCACAATAAATATTCTTATACTTTTATATTAAGTGCTAGATTTTTATTTTTATTTGTTTCGGCACGATAACGTTTTCAATGATATTTTTCTTAATTTATTCAATCTTTTTATTTGTGCATGCATGTAGCTCAATAAAACTCATGTTAAGTTATCCAATGTTAAAGTTAAATTTTTTTTGTCTTAACATGTACCTAATATGTCATAAATAATATATATATGGATGAGTTTTTAATAGTTACCATCTCTTTCTACCCATTGATGGGTACTGACAATAATTAATGTACATTGCTGAGGTATTAAATCCTTTAACCTATTATAGCAGGTTAAGGTCACCTATTCTATTTTTATATTTTTAATTAAACTTTAGGTGGTGTTTGGTTGAGATTTTAAAATCAAGTTTTTTAAATTTTTACCAAAAAGTCAACTTTACTTCACTTTCTCTCTCATAAAATTTTTAAAATACCATAACTTTAAATTCAAAAATCGGAATTAGATAAAAAAAAAATATATATTTGAAACCCAATCACCGAGATCTATAAAACAAGATCCATTGTTACTATTTTTTTAATTTTTTTTACGAGTTTTTTTGAATTGGTTAAAAAAAAATTCAACAAAAATTAAATTCACTTTTCAAAACATGTTTTAAAATTTCAACTAAACATGATTACTTAAAGATTTTATTTGCCAAATAGACCTAGGATAACCCAATTCCAAATTATGATAAGTATTTATGGATGTTTTCGTCATTTCAGTGTTATAATTAATTAATAAAAATAAGTTTATAAAAAATAACATTTTCAAAATATATTTGACTTTGAATTTTCATCTCTATACAATATGTTTACAAATTACATACAACTGAACTATTTTAATAACACTTTTAATTTAATCATTTTATTATTATTCGTGACAAATCATATTACAATAAAAATCTAGAAATTAATTTGAAGCATCTCATATAACTTATGCTACTAGTTTTATTAGTCACTGTTCAACTAAATAATAATTTTAACACAATAACATAAAATAATATTAAAAAAAACATATTTTCTTAATTTAAAGTATTTCAAACAAACTCAACTTTTAATAATTTGATCAAATATGGAAGTATGCGTACAACTTCCTAAATAACACTTAAAATATATCTTATTTAGTATTAAATAATTAATTATTTGGTTCAATAATCAATGTATTGTGTTTGACAAACAAATTTGGTACCATTTTCAAAATTGAGAAGTATATCCACTAATTAAAATTAATTTATAATTGTACTAATTTAGATTACATTTTAATTTAGATTTCTAATCGAAATCTACTTCCATTTTAATTTATTTTATATTTTCTTTTAAGGTGCATTTGAATTATATAATTGAATTTAGCTTTAAAATTCATAAATCTAAGATTCAAAAATTACATATTTGAAATACAAGAGTTTAAAATTTTGTATTTACTTAACAGATACAAAGAAATTGATTTATAAATCTAAATATTATTTCGCTAAAATTTATATTTAGTTGATTGGTAA
Source organism: Lonicera japonica (assembly GCA_021464415.1). NCBI lineage: Eukaryota > Viridiplantae > Streptophyta > Magnoliopsida > Dipsacales > Caprifoliaceae > Lonicera > Lonicera japonica. The sequence continues at coordinate 15,322,289 of CM038469.1, forward strand.
GCTATTTTTATTTTTTAACACCGTGGCGGAACTCATGCTTACAAAAAATTAACTCGTTTGACTCGACCCGACCCTATTATAATATTTTATTCCATATAATGTAGAGTAATTACTACGGGGAGGGAGTGGATTTATGCGTACACTATTCACGATGAATTTATATTTAAAATAATAAAACTTGCACCGGATTGGAATGTGTTTATATGCTTGTTGGGTTTGGGTTTGGACGACACACAACCCTTTGTCATCTTTTGTATTATTATTATAATTAATATTACAAATATATTTATAATAATTTGTTTAAAAATTAATTAATATTTTTTTCAATTTCGCAAGTTTGGGATCTATAAGGAACAACACCATCTCTAAAATTTGAAAGTTATAAGTTTAAGATAAGTATCAAATCTTATTATTTGAATATATTTATAAATCTCAAATCATAATTTCACACCAAACAAAAATATTTAGATTTGAGATTCCAAATACAAATCTCATGTTAAAATCTTCTCTCAATTCCACATTCCAAACACACCCTTAAAGAATTTTAAAGGGTTTTATTAAAAAGTATTTTCAATTAACTATGTTATTAATACTTCCACCATTTTCTTTCATAAATAATAATAAAGATTTAAGAATCAAGTATACATATTCTTCTATGTTGACAATCACATTAGACCTATTTCATGTTTATCAATTTTTCAATATACAATCATATAAAGTATTCATGATCATGTAATTAATTAGCTAGTAGGACATTTGGTACTGTAATTTATAATACGAATAGTATTTTCTTTCACTGGAATAGTTTGTGAGAAGATAATTATGCAAACAACATACCATAAACCTTTGAGATTTATTTGGTGCTTCAAAAAAAAATATTTTTTTATGAAATTATGTGAAATAAATGAGCCTACAAATAATTCTAAAAAAATTCATCAAAATTTTAAATTTTTTTTGAAAGGTTTACAATTCTCAAGTATTTTTATTTTTCTTTTTTTCTGTATATAAACTTTTTTTTCTTTTTAAAATTTTAGCATCTTGTCATTTGATAATTAATTTGAAATTTAGATTTTTTGGAATTAATAAAATATATATATATATATTTAATACTTAGAGCATCTCCAACCGTAGTGTATAATTTTGGTTTGTGTAAAATTTACACATTTTGTTAAAAAAATGGTCTCCAGTCGTTTTTTTAAAAACTTTGACGTACACTTAGGATTTGTGTAAGAAGGTTGTGTAAAATACAAACCCAATTCACACAATCACGTCAGATAATCTCGTATCTATTTTCCCTCATTTCGTTTCTAGAAATAAATGGATTTGAAAAGTAAGGAATAAATATATGATAAGTTCCACTTGTGTGTATCTAATTGGTGGTTTAATATTTATACAAAAGTCTAAAACAGATTGTTGGAGTATAAAACGAATTCTTTATTATTTTTATGTAAATCTCACTTTGACACGTAGGATTTGCACAAAATTTATACAAGACGATTGGAGATGCCCTTATGTTCTTGGTTGACATTTGTGATAAAATTTTGATTACATGTTTAAATTTGAAATCTTTGTTTGAGATGTTTAGTTTGAATTTGAGCTTTTGTTATTTATTTTTTTTATTATTTTATTTTTTAACAGTTGTTGTCTTTAATAAGGGATAATTTTAAAAATGACTATATTTTATTTATAGTAAATTAAAATTTATTTTGTCATCAATGAAAAAGTTATCCTTGAAACTAATTCTAAAAATAGAATGTCATTTGTTAGAATGAGAGTAATTGATTTGTAATTTAAAAAAAACCCATATTTTTATTTATTTAATTAAAGTAGATGTACCTATGAATCTAATTTATTTTTTAATATTAAATCATTAATAAAATAATATTTGTAAAATTAAATCAATAATATTTTTTGTTAGTTTATCTACACTTATAGATTAATTTAGCAAGCAATACTAATTAACTTAACAATGTAGATTAACTGCAAAATATCAATATAAATAAAATTACCCATTTTATATAGGTAGGGAATAGGGATATCATGTATTGGAATTACAAAATCATGTAATGAATATCTAATTTATGATTCCTTAAAATTAAATAGAAAAAAAATGGCATGTCATCAGATAACAAGTTACCCGCTTAACCTTACATTTAGTACTTTGTATTTATCCAATGTGCATTAATTAGGTTAGCCAACTACACATTTGATCTCAATCATTGGTTTTTCATCCAATGGTTAATATTACAATAACTATCAATGGGTAAAAAGAGAAGTAACCATTAAATCCTCACCCATATATATATATATATATATATATGTATTGCATGTTGTACTTTTATTGTTTCAATATTTAAATTCTTAAAATTACTCGTAAAAAAATATTGTAAATAAAATATTTTGGTGAGAAAATCTCTATCCTTTTAATATTTTGCAAAGAAATCATTTTTTTGAGTCTCCAAAAAATTAAATATCTTAGAAATCAAAAGTAACAAAATATTTTAATAAATGATTTATTTTTATAAAAACTATTTTATTTTTTCAATTCATTTTTTCCCTTTTCACGAAAGATAACATTTTTTAAAAAGAAAGAAGAAAATGTTTTTAAGTCGTTAAAAATCATTTAAGAACACCCAGGATGAGAAGACAGATTTTGTGGATGCATTTAAGAACACTTGGAAAAATTTATCACTATTCATTTTTTTTCCCGCTAGTTTTTTTTTCTCTATCATCTTTCTTCTAGTATTTTTGATAAAAATAAAATTGATCTTCTAATATTTTTGATGCAGTGAATTAAGACATATTTATATAGTATATGACTTAATTATTACTTTTGTTAATTAATTAGTTAACTTCAACGGCTTCTCCGACCCTTTGCAATCTAACATAACTTTTTACTCCATATAGCTCAAATGTACATTTTAGAGAGAGAGAGAGAGAGAGAGAGAGAGAGAGAGAGAGTTTACGTAAGTATGTATAAAAAAAAAAGTTAATAAAGAAAAAATAGTTTAAGGGCTTTTCTTTAATTATAATTAATGTTTAAATTTTCATATATATTATAAAACAATTAATTTATTTTTTGTTTTATTTATAATTGTGTTGAAAATAACTAATAATTTTTTCAAAATGCTTAAAAAATAAAGGATGATCTAAATTTAATTGGAAACGGAGTAAATATTTCAAATTTCTTTTGTATATCAAACATACTACTATATATATATGGATCAACTTTTGATCTTTTAATATTTTTGATATAGTGAATTAAAACTTATATTTACTTATGTGATAAAAATAAAATTTGTAGACAAATTTAAAATATGAATAATAACTATTTAAGAGTAATGAATAATAAAAGATTATATGAAATATCATATAATTATTAAAACTGTATTTATCATAATTAATATTTTGTATGTTCAGAGGTACTATTTAGATGAAATTTTTAATGAAATTTATGAAGAGCAATGTAATTTTTGTTTATTATGCCTTATCTAATGAAAAATTAATATTATTTAATATTTTTACTTTTAGCGACAAAACTTAATCTTCTTTACATTGTTTTAGTAAACTCACCCACCACTAGGGTGAAGTGCAATATTTTCTAAAAATTTGATGGGGTGAGAAGAAAGTATTCTCACACTGGAGTGAAAAGATTGATTATATGGGGGTACTTAAGAACACCCTTTTAATAATATTTGTAATAATTTCTAACACTTTAGCGTTAAACTTGCTTAACCACCATTATAATGCATGTGTAGATTACGTGAATGTGCAAAGTAGGCAACCACATTAGATTGATCTCTTGATGTAATAATTCTTTTTTGTAATTTATACAAATGATATAATATTTTAAACACAATATTATAATAAATAGTCTAAAAATATATTGTATATTCTAAAAGGAACCCTATTGCCCAATAAATAATCTTTTTGACAAAGTATAATATTAATTTTGGGAAATTATATTGTATACTTCTAAAGTTATACATTACTTTAGCAATAATATTACCCATTCCAAGACTATTTTTCTTTTCATATTTTTTTTAATCAAAGCCTATATATATATATATATATATATATATCTTAGAATCACCCATTCTATAAATGTTTCAATTGACCTTCCTTGTTTTTGAATTTATTTACATATATAATACATATTATATTTTTTAGGATTCTATGTGAAAACTTTAAAAATATAAGGTGTAGTTTTGTAATATAAAATAAAGGGGCCAATGACTCATACTTTTTTTTTTTTGACACAACAATGACTCATACTTAGTCTCCTTCATTCTTTTTTTTTTCAGATCAAAATAAGTGATATAAGTTTACGATAATTAGAGACCTTCTTAGGTGAGGTTTTGTTTTGTATTTTTTTTTCTTTTTTACACTGTTTATTATTTAATGCCCTGTTGATCTCTTTTCTTTGAAAAGAACTTAATCGCTGATGATGTAGCGATTATTTTAATAGATTTAATCTACGCCCCTAGTTATAATTAGCACTAATTACTTTGAGAAATTTGACTTAATTTTTATATTTGATTTTGAAGCTGTTTAATGGTCTCAAAATTTTAATCCTAAAGAAAAACACATCTGCTTTCTATGTTTATTACTTAGCTCATCGACTACAGTTGACACTTGTAAATGTTTCAAAGTAAAACAAGAGACTTTTAGTTCATTCTTTAACAATGTTGGATTTTTTTCAAACATTGATAAAGCCTTAAGCAAACGTGAAGTTTTTTTGTGCTTTAAATTTTGACACTCATTCGTTCAAATCATGACTCCGCCCTTGCTTAGAATTTGTATGAAGAAAGTATAACCGTCAAATCTAGACCCTAAGTTAACTGTATAATAATTCAAATTGATCTTCACGTTTAATTCATTACATGTGTCATATGTATGTTCAATGATTGTATCTAACGTTTTTTTAGTACAAGAGCGAGAAGATCCAAATGGACATTAATCATTCATTTTTTTTGAGTATCTCTTTAATTAAAAATAAAGAAAATTACCCTCCAAATTTACTCGGGTGAGACTTAAATCTAAAATATCTCCTATATCCAAGTGTCTCTCCTAACAAAAATCGAGCAGTTATTGTACATTTATATACCGGAATAATCGGTCTATTGGTATTATTAAAAGAGTTGTTATTATAAGAAAAACAAAAATTTCTAGAATATGTTAGAACTGGCGTGTGAGCTCATAGATATAGTCTTCCAGCAAGATGGTTTTCTCAAGATAGGTTTATTAGCTTTCTATAAAAAACCAAAAATTAAAAATAATAATGTAAAATTGCCGTTATTATTATAATACGATAATGATAATAAATTTTAAAATACTAAATTTTTAATACGATATACAATATATACAATATAATATTAAATTCACCCTTAGAATAGATATTCTAAAACGTACATGACAAAAAATCATGTAAAATTACCCTTATTATTATTTTAAAATATTATAGTACGTGCTTTTATAAAATATTAATAGTCCCATCGTTAATTTTTTATTTTTAAATAAAATTTATGCAGGATGTTGTACTAATTAATATTAAAATGTGAGGACTGGTACATAAGGATTGGATTGCACTGTTTGTTTCACATAACGCCAATTGGTTCTGATTTCGTGAATAAGGACAGTGGGCACTACCTATACGGCTATACGTGGGACATAAATTGTTTGTCTATATCATCGTAGTCATCGTGGTCGTCTTTGTCCTTGTCAATATCATTTTTAATATGATAAAAAAAAAAGATATTAAAAAAAATTATGCTTTATATATTTATTTTTTTAAGATGCGTTTGATAATAAAATAAAAAAAATAATTAATTTTTGTAAAAAGTTTAAAAATAAATACGTTAAAGAATGCGGTGAAATGTCTTACTTTTTAACTTTATCCATGTACAAAAAACAATTTAGTGTGAGGAAGAATTTTTTATTTTTTTAACAAAAAGCAAAGAAGGATGGAAGATATCTCACACGGTTACTCAACTTGGTTTCAAACTTATAACACAAATCAATTATTTTTCTATCATTTTACGTCTTACGATGAACTATAAAATTGACAATATATTTTATGTTTGGTTTCATTTAGTACATTCGTCATGTAGCTAACTTTATAACGTTAATTATTTAATGACAAGGCACAAATTTTGCATAATCAACGATTAAGAGCATCTCTAATAATCTTCTATGTTTATGTTTCGTGTAATTTACAAAACTTGTAAAAAATTTAGTGTCCAACACTCATTTAAATGTCAGTTTTTTGTAAATTAGTTGTATAAAATACACCGCCACTTTTGCTTTTTTATTTCTCCATTTTTTTACTAAAATTTTAAATGTAACAACTTTTAATATACAAAATATATTTTAATACAAATTATTTATTTGAAATATATTCATCAAGAGTTATAAATCAAGATCCATTATGATTTACACTAAAATTTTTACACAACTGTTCGAGATACTCTAACTAGAATTACAACGTGAGGGAACAAAAAATTTTGTTAAGGTAAACTGGGCCGGCCCAACTTGCTTGGAGACCCATACGCTGAGCAAAAGTATACTTTCACCAAAAGTATATCAACGTCATTCTCCCATAAGGGGGTTGCCATTAGATAAGCGGCCTTGCAGGCCTGTTTAGGTTGGTGCAAGTGCCAAGTGCGGCAGAAGCACTTCGTAAATTTCGCAGGCCTGAATGAGGTCGTTGTGAATGTCAGTGCCTACAGGACAAATCAAAGGCTGAAACATGCCGACTAAGATGAAGTTAATTTAACTGTCATATATATATATATATATATATTTAAGTGAAAATCATGATTAATGAACACTTAATCAAAACTTGGAGTTCCTTGGATTTGGCAAGACCAAGAGGGACGTCTTAAAGTTATTATGCATAAGTGTGAAAGTTGTTGTAATTAGCAATTTGTTTATAACACGAGAATGCCACAAAATGAAAATTAAACACGCTTTATATATAGATGTGTATTGATTGATGAAGCTGTGTACAAGAGAAGACTTTGAAGTCAAAAAAAAAAAGAGACAGACAAATGTGTAAGGGGAAGCAAGGCTCAATCCTGACGCCTTAGTTCCGCTCGAAGAAGGGTATTCCTCTCCATAACGACGGCATTGTACCATTTTTCTTCATGGTACCATAGGCCTCCTCTTGGCGCTTCTAGAGTCGGCGAGCTGAGTCTAGAGCAGTCTGAATACGAGCAATCTCTGCGGCGGCATAAGCTTTGTCGACAAGGGCTCTGTCCAACTTCTGCCAAGTGCCCTCCAGTTCGAAGGTACACTTAGCCAACTCCATTTTGAGTTGGTAGATTCTCTCAGAAACTTTGCCAGAAGAAATGGACTGGGGGGAAGGGGATATGCGGCATTATAGCCTCCAGGATTGTTTGAACATGCACCGCTGTGTCGATCTGCCATGGAGTTCAGAGTTGTGAAAATGAATCCCTATAATGAAATTGTGAGCATAGAAAAATTAAAAGGGGTTATGGAAGAAGTAAAGGAACCCGAACTCGTATAAATAGAAGTTAAAGGTGGCCTAGAGAGACGAAAGGCCACGATTCATTTATGACAAGCCGAGACGGCGTTTCACTCAAAAGGTTACATTGGAAAGGAGTTATGCCGCAACAATCAAAATTGCACATGGAGCCTCAAACTTGCCCATGACAATCTAATCAAGACCTGACACGTGGATTATATAAGTGACAATCTCCTTCTACAGGAAGTCCGGTAAGCCGAAACCCTCTTTTCTTTCTCAATAGATTGTGGATTGAAATAATACTGCAAATCGAGGACAAATGCATTTAGTTAAACCTACTTAGAGATGTCTAGACATAAACAACTAAGTTCACTGAGGGTTATGCTGTCATTGAAATATCAATAGAACCGCAATAAATGGTTTATAGAAATTACAATGCACTCAAGGTCAGGAGACCTTAATTCAAGGTTATTTGAACCATAACTTTTTATTACTCCGTTAACGTTCCGGCTGAAATACATCGAGAACTTTGCATAAATTGATTTAGATCCATTCAGAATGAAATAATTAGAGTCCAGGTTGTTTGAACCTTAACTGGCATACACACGGTATTTTTTACCCACGTCAAACAAAGAGATTTTATTTTTGATCTTTAGAATTTATTACAATTTCGTCAATACAAAAAAGTGTTATTCGGGCTGAAATGTTTCATATTTGGAGTCCGTTCACAAAAGATATGGGTTAATGGTAGTGATTCAACTACAAGCATCCAAACATTCACAGAGAAGATCAAAAACTGCAAACAAAGGGTTATAGAACAAAATAGTACTTTTTCATTGATATAAAGGATTACAATGGTTAGACTTCGAGGTCCGATTGATAAACAATATGATAAAGGAGATTTCCCCCTGTGTAACTGTTAAGGTACTCTGTTGCCTCTCCCTAAACGGAGAAACCCTATGTAACGGATAAACAAGCGGCCGCAACACTAAGGGCAACTTGTCATAAATTTCAACAACTACCCGAAGCTCCATAAGAACCTTAAATCGGCTAGATAAAGCCAACCCAAGAAGAACTCAAGGAGGAGTAAGAATATGAAACTCAACGTGTTTAGAGCGAGGGAAGGTAAGAACATATGTAACAGTTGAAAAACAAAAGAGGGAAAAAAAACCCGCCTGTTTTAAGGCGGTGAACCCTCAACCATAGAAAATACATGGGTAAACATGTATTTCCAATAGGGTCGAGGTATATATCTTGTTCTTCTTCCTCTTACCCAAGTCTCTCCTGCAGTCGGTCCCTTTCTGTGGTCACAGCGGCCAAACACCTTTCTAGATCCTGGATGATTTTGACCATCCAAGGGACATCTCTCTCCAGTCTCCGGACCTTTTGTTCAAGAACTTTTACCCTATGAGAAAGGGTGTCAGCAATATTGCGGGTCATCGGCGGACGATAAGAACTGCTTGCCTCATCTGGATTTCTGTCCATCTCTTTAGTGTATAATGTAAGAAATTATGAAAAGTGAAGAATGACAATTGAAAGGATAGAAGGGGCTATTTATAACTGGGGCAGATGACGGTTTACGAGGGATATAATTAATTCGAAGTAGACGTGCGCTTTGAAAAACGACACCCGCCCTTCCCAGACCGCCACATGGCAAAACGTACAACCGCCCATTAAACGCGCTAAGCAATTCACACAAGGGATAAGTACGTTTATATGTGCATGAGCATCTAATGAGCACGAGTGGCATAACTCCCATGAACTTATTGCATTCTAAGCATGACACCGTTTTGGCTATTTAAAAATATTTTCTGGCTGTTTAAATCACAAGTGTCATATGCGATAGGCTGAGATGAACACTTGTGCTCAAGGGGTATTATTTTAAAAAAAATCTTTGGCTGTTTAAGCGACAAGTGTCATCTAGTATAGGCCGAGATGAACACTTGTACCCAATGGGCATTATTTAAAATATTTGGCTACTTAAGCCACAAGTATCATCTGCTATAGGCCGAGAGAACACTTGTGCCTAAGGGACATTATTTAAAATTTTGGCGATTCTTTGAAACTACTTTACAGATTTAACGTGAAGTTTTACGCAATATCAATCCACGAAGCGCTGCCTGCCCCATATCGCAATACGCACTTCGTGTCTTGGGGGGCAACACCATAATAACATCAATTTGGAAATCAATAAAAATACAATCATAGAATTCAACACAATTGAAGACCAAGTCAAAATCATATTACATCAAAAGCATGTAGAGAGAGAGAATTTAAGACCGGACAAAATATACAAATATGCCCTTATGACGCAAATGTTAAACTTTGGGAAGGGGACTAACGGGAGATGCATCCTCATCTTCCTCAAAATGGGAAGAAACTTTAGCATTGTAAAGATCAGGTGGGCACAGCGCTATTTGACCATACAATTAATGATCAAGGGGGAGACTAGCAAGTTCAAGGCCGAGTTTGTACCCGTGTTGATAAATAAGATCCTTGAGTTTAGACATCTCAGACGCACAGTCACTTAGCGCCTCACCAGACGCACAGTCACCTTGGGCAATTTGGGCCTCTAACAGATCGGCGATCAAGGCACGTTGCTTCCTGATCTCGGCTTTTCGCTTCTTCTTAATAGCCTTGGCTTTCCTCAGCTCTTGTATTCGCTTAAGCTTGAGTTCTGAGAAATGTGCACGGACCTACAAGTGCAATAATTGTCATATGAACGATGAAGGAAATCGTAATCGGTGAGGAAAGATAAAGGTGTGAGGGGTGTTTTACCTCGACAAGGCATCAAAAAACTCCCATCCCTAAGTCAGTAGGGCCTTCTTACTACAGCAGTTCCTAATCATTAGGGAGAGACATATAGGTAATCATGGTGCGAGCAACTGCGGAATCGTGGATAGTCGAGTCATCCACAGTCACTAGTCTGTCAGGGAAGAACAATCTCGGCTCTACCACGAAAACTTTCGCTTTGCCCTTATCTATAGATGGGCCAGGACCGACATCGCCCTCAACAGCCAAAGCAGAAATATGAGCCCCCTCATCAGTAACCGTCAGGTCGGCGGATGAACCACCCTCAGTAGAAGTTATGGCCTCAGAAACGACGGAAGCAGTAACTTCGACGTTCAGAGCAGCACCATACGATAAAACCCCATGATCAACTCGGAGAACCTTAGATGGGAATGCTTCTGTGTCACTTTCATAAGGCACACCCCTTCTCTTACCCTTCCTTAAAGGGGTAGCAAGCTTGGCAGTTTCAGAAGCTGGCACCTCCTTATTCTTTTTCAATAGGCGAACTTGCCGAAAATTCAAATACTCTGTTTGGGGAGGAGCTGTAGCCTCTTTGACCGGGACAGAAGAAAGGGTAAGCGAGACCTTAGCAGTCCCTGTTTCATGTAAACAACGACTGGGTTTAGCACCAACTCGGATATGATAATGCCTTATCAAGCACCTTCTAACATTGGTAGGCCACAAAAAGAAATCCTCAAAGAAAATGATATTGGAAAAAGGAGAAAAAATGGGAAACACACATTTGTTTGTCCTAACCTCTTCGTTTGGAAGAGGGTTGTCTGAGTTATCCATAGCCAGCACATCAATGGGACGTATAGTTTCGACGTCCGAGCCGACCTGCCCTTCTACAATGTTTATGGGGAAAAGATCCTCTAGTTCGGTAAAAGGCATCGTCTTAAAGGGCCAGTTTTGTCGGCGAACCTAGCATAGTCAAAAAGTTGCTCGATTTATGGGTCCTCCCCCTCATTGTATGTATTAGGTTCGTCTAGACCCTTGACTGGAATTGCGACCCCTCGGTTTAACTTTGGAAGAGGGGCCGTGTGAGAATCCGCAAATGCGACCCCCCGGGTCTCGTCCCCGTTCGTGGTGGTTTGAAACGTCAGAAAGGATCCCGTCGTTCCATTTGCTTGGAGTTTGTTTTGATAATTCATATCGGGTGTCCCTACGTCTGTTCTAGATGCAAAGGGGTTCGTTCAGAGTCGCCAGTACGTTTTACGAGAAAACGGACAAAAAGGGTTGTGTAAGGGGAAAGGCTATAGACAAGCCTTTCTTTACACGTTTGTCCGCGAAACCAGGTTTCTATAGGGTTCGGGAACTATATTACGGTTTGGGAAGGTGTTAAGCACCCATTCCGCCCTTTCGGTCTCTAGTGGACTTATATATTTATTCTATGTTGAAAAACTTGGATGCTTTTACTGACAGTCTACTACTTTTCAAATGAAAAACCCTAATTCCTGGGGGAAGACGGGAAAGGGATGAAAACCTTTGTGTTCCGAGATCCGATGTTTTATTTATTTGAAAAGATGTAAATACACATGACAAAACCTTTTATTTTGAAAGAGTGTCCCGTATTATTTCCTCAGATAATGACGGTTTTCTCGTTTTGTGTTTACTTTTGTGAAAGTTCGGATCTTTATGTCGGGACTAATTCAATATGGAATTAGAACTCTTTGAGGAGAGTTTATCAGACACATCGCAGTCTATGAAAAAGACAGGATATGTGAATTTTAATTCCTAGATAAGTCTTTTATCGGTCCGGGGTTTGAAAACAGGGTTTATCCGGACGATAATGTACTTACTCTTCTGGTTTTGAAAGTGGTTTTATCAGGGTCTTTTGTGTCGAAAACGATAGACTATTTGTAACTTGACAATAAGTTTATTCAAATAAAACGTGGACAGAATAACAGAAGTAAAACAAGTACACAGATATCTAATTTTAAATACTAGAAAGGACTTTCTTTACCTTCCTGACGAGAATAATAATAAGAAAGAAAATATAATACGGCAGAGGGATCTCTGGCGATAATAATCTTCTCTTTCTTCAGATATTTTCGAGAAATCGATTCCGGAGACGGGACACGTCGAGTGTCGAGGATAGATTCGATAATTCTTCAGAAATAAGATAATCGTAGAAAAATGCTTGATAAAAATCAAATCTAAAGCTCCAAATTCTCAGATTCCAATTGCTGCCCCTGAACCCTTGGGGGTGTTGGCCTATTTATACTGCTCGGGGAAGATTGTCGCGCGACATTTCTCCAAAAAAAGGCAAGTGTCGCGCGACATATCTGTTTGTCGCGCGACATTCCTGTATGTCGTGCGACAAACGGCTGAAGTGATGGGTCTTGACACTGTGATGTGTCAGAAAGTGGTTGGTCGGGTGCAGAGAGGGATTGTCGCGCGACATAGTGGGATTGTCGCGCGACATTCCAATGATTGTCGCGCGACAATGTGATATGTCGTGCGACAATCCTTCATAAAAAAAGGTTTGTCGCGCAACAAACCCCCCCGGGTAGTTTCGGGTGTGTCCTGGACTCTAAAAAATAGTAGTCTCGTAGGTCGTTAGGGTTCTTGCGGGGGTCACGGATCGGGGTGTCTACAGACCCTCTCGACTCAAGCTCCTTGCTTGCAAGGAATTGAGGCGACTGGAAGAGACCATGATCCATGGCTCCCGCATGAACTCTAAAGAAGTGTTTATGCAAAAAGTGCTTGTGAGTGCCTCTGGAGAGGGCTTCGTGTTTGGTTTTGCCTCCGGAGAGGGCTTTTGTTACCTCATTGCCTCTCTCGAGGGCTTTGACTTGTTCCACTTTCCTCAGATGGGAGGACTACCATTGATCTTCTTTGCGCCTCAGATGGGAGGACTACCATTTGCGCCTCAGATGGGAGGACTATCGTTGTGCCTCTCTGGGAGGGCTTCGCCTCAGGTGGGAGGACTATCGTTTGTGCCTCTCTGGGAGGGCTTCGCCTCAGGTGGGAGGACTACCGTTGCGCCTCTCTGGGAGGGCTTCGCCTCAGGTGGGAGGACTACCGTTTGTGCCTCAGATGGAGGGCTTCGCCTCAGGTGGGAGGACTACCGTTGTGCCTCTCTGGGAGGGCTTCGCCTCAGGTGGGAGGACTACCGCTGTGCCTCTTTGGGAGGGCTTCGCCTCAGGTGGGAGGACTACCGTTGTGCCTCTCTGGGAGGGCTTCGCCTTAGGTGGGAGGACTACCGCTGTGCCTCTTTGGGAGGGCTTCGCCTCAGGTGGGAGGACTACCGTTGTGCCTCTCTGGGAGGGCTTCGCCTCAGGTGGGAGGACTACCGTTGTGCCTCTCTGGGAGGGCTTCTAGATCTGTAAGAAGAAGGAAAAATGCCTCTGGGAGGACTTTCATGAGTAACTTTTGCCTCTGGAGAGGGCTTGTGACTTTGCCTCTGAAGAGGGCTTGTGTTTGTGATTTTTGTAGAATTTAATTTGTCTCTCTTTAGACTGCTAGAGTGAGAGAGAGAAGTTCTCGTGAGGGTGAAAAGAGCTCCTCGAGGTCTAATCTTATCCGAATGTCCGCTTTCCTGTATCTTTCTTGAATTTTGTTCTCATGTTTTCCTCGAGTGAGGGTACTTTTCTTAGAAGGCAATTTTCGATTTTCTTTTGCTTTCCGCAGCGTGATGATTCGAGGATTTTCCAAACCATCTCTTCTGTATCGTGCTGAAAAAAAAATTTGTCTGAAAGTCCAATCTCTGATCTCTATTCTTTTCTCAGTTTCTCTTTTTGGTGGGCCCAACATCGTTTTCTGTTTTTCGATGCCCTTATTTCTCCCTCTTTTGGGAAAGACTTTTCCTGGCCCTCTCTGTTTTTGACCAGGAGTCTTTTCATCCCTTTGTCGTGATCAGGAGCCTTACTCACCCAAAACGAAGCCCTGAGCCGATTTGGCCTAGCTGTCACTTTTGGTGTGGCTCTCCCTGTCACTCTGCATTTCTGTTTCTCTCGCTCGCTTTGGGCGTTCATGCGGGTTTCTCCTCTTTTCTACTCTTTCAATTTTTTTCTATTCCCGTCTTATCTCGCTATTCTGCTTTTTCTTAATTGATGGTCTCGGTCCTTCTGTGAGATCAGAGACTACTTTTAATCGTGGCATTCCGCTCTCGCATTTTTCGGGGAGATGATTTGGAAGTTTGCTCGTTGAAATCTTTATCATGGGTGTGTGGTTTTAGCAATCTTTTCGAAAACTGCCCCTTGGAAGTCTTCCTGCAGGAGGTAAAAATGAGAAAAAGGTCAAAAAAATCAAGGGGGATAGGAGATTGTCGCGCGACAAACTGACCCACTATATAACCCTCCTGCTGAGCTCATTCCACCTCATTCTCTCCTTTCTCTTTCTCTCTCTAACTCTCCTTCTCTCATGTTCCTAGCGCGGAAGCTCTGTTGCGTTTTCGACTTTTCCGGCCTTCTTCATATATCCTACCTATACCTGATGGACCCTGCTTATCCCGACAGACTGGAGGGTGACCAGGAGGAGGTCACCTTCACTGACGCTCAGGGCGTTCTCCGCTGCAGCCCTCATCATGATGACTGGGCGGACTTGGATTGGTACGATGAGGATGGGATAGACCGCGGTCGAGCGGTGGTCTATCGAGATGCTATCCGAGCTGCTCCAGTCCCAGATGTCCCGTGGCTCTTGATGGAGCCTGTATCTCACGAAATTCGCCGTCGATCTCTGGTATGTCTTCTTTATCTGTTCTGTTTCTTGTCGTTTCCTGTATTTCATTTTCAATAATGTTAGTATGCATGTCTGCCTTGAATAACGCCCGATTTTTTAGCGAACACATACTTTTACCTGTGATACCTCTTAGGATTTAGGAAAAATACATAATCTACCCCTATAGCCCTATAACTCTCATAATTACACCAAAGTACCCTCAGGTTTGGAAAATTACATAATTTACCCCTATAGCCCTATAACCATCATAATTACACCAAAGTACCCTCAGGTTTTGGAAAATTACATAATTTACCCCTATAGCCCTACAACTCTCATAATTACACCAAAGTACCCTCAGGTTTTGAAAATTACATAATTTACCCCTATAGCCCTACAACTCTCATAATTACACCAAAGTACCCTCAGGTTTTGGAAAATTACATAATTTACCCCTATAGCCCTACAACTCTCATAATTACACCAAAGTACCCTCAGGTTTGGAAAATTACATAATTTACCCCTATAGCCCTATAACTCTCATATTTACACCAAAGTACCCTCAGGTTTTGGAAAATTACATAATTTACCCCTATAGCCCTATAACTCTCATAATTACACCAAAGTACCCTTAGGTTTTGGAAAATTACATAATTTACCCCTATAGCCCTATAACTCTCATATTTACACCAAAGTACCCTCATGTTTGGAAAATTACATAATTTACCCCTATAGCCCTATAACTATCATAATTACACCAAAGTACCCTCATGTTTGGAAAATTACATACTTTACCCCTATAGCCCTATAACCATCATAATTACACCAAAGTACTCTCAGGTTTGGAAAATTGCATAATTTACCCCTATAGCCCTATAACCATCATAATTACACCAAAGTACCCTCAGGTTTGGAAAATTACATAATTTACCCCTATAGCCCTATAACTTTCATAATTACACCAAAGTACCCTCAGGTTTGGAAAATTACATAATTTACCCCTATAGCCCTATAACTTTCATAATTACACCAAAGTACCCTCAGGTTTGGAAAATTACATAATTTACCCCTATAGCCCTATAACTCTCATAATTACACCAAAGTACCCTCAGGTTTTGGAAAATTACATAATTTTACCCCTATAGCCCTATAACTCTCATAATTACACCAAAGTACCCTCAGGTTTTGGAAAATTACATAATTTTACCCTATAGCCCTATAACTCTCATAATTACACCAAAGTACCCTCAGGTTTTGGAAAATTACATAATTTACCCCTATAGCCCTATAACTCTCATAATTACACCAAAGTACCCTCAGGTTTGGAAAATTACATAATTTACCCCTATAGCCCTATAACTCTCATAATTACACCAAAGTACCCTCAGGTTTTGGAAAATTACATAATTTACCCCTATTGCCCTATAACTCTCATAATTACACCAAAGTACCCTCAGGTTTAGAAAATTACATAATTTACCCCTATAGCCCTATAACCATCATAATTACACCAAAGTACCCTCAGGTTTTGGAAAATTACATAATTTACCCCTATAGCCCTATAACTCTCATAATTACACCAAAGTACCCTCAGGTTTTGAAAATTACATAATTTACCCTTATAGCCCTACAACTCTCATAATTACACCAAAGTACCCTCAGGTTTTTGGAAAATTACATAATTTACCCCTATAGCCCTACAACTCTCATAATTACACCAAAGTACCCTCAGGTTTGGAAAATTACATAATTTACCCCTATAACCCCCTATTCGTTCTCTTGTCTGCAGTGGGTTGGCCGGGGTTGGGGTTCTCCCAACACCATATCTTCGGAGTGGCGACGGGCACCGTCCCCTGTCCAGGAGTTGATTCTTGCGACTCCTTTTGGCTCCCTCTTTGACGCCCTCCCAGAGCGGGTTTCTAGGGCGGCAGTTTTGCTGTCAGCACTGGCTTGCCATTGGTGGGATACTACTCATACCTTCCATTGGAGCTGGGGTGAGATGACGATGACACCCCTCGATCTTTTTGCTCTGACCGGGATTCCTTCGGGGGGGGTCCCCATTCAGATCGATGTCCCTTTGCGTCTGACGGCAGAGGGTATTGTTAGTGCGCTTGGATGGTTCCCGGAGCGACGGAGTTCCGGTGATACGATTCCTCGGGGTGTCCTAGTTACGCGGCTAGCCACAGAGAGAGCTCGGCTAGTTGCTTCAGGGGTTCCTATGACCCGTCAGGAGGCGCGCCAGTATGCCCGCGTCCTTCTTCTGTTGACACTCTATGATTTATTCGAGGCTCGTGGTGGGGACACGGCTCATCTTTGGTGGTTGCCCTATCTTCGGGACTTCAGCCTCATGTTTGACTATGACTGGGGAGGCTTCATTCTTGCAGTCCTCTATGATGCCATGGACCAGGTCTCTCGCCATTTAGCCCTGAACCTCAAGGGCTTTTCTCTGCTGTGGGAGGTACATACTTTAGTCCTTTTGTCCTTGCTTCAATTCTTTACATATTACCTGTTGATCATTGCTGATTTTTTTTATCTTTCCTTTTCAGAGCTGGTTTGTTGCTTATACCCGCCTGGGTCGTGCCCAGGTGGATCTCCTCGTTGAGAACGAGGACCAGTTTCCTTTTCTCCGCCGATTCATTGCGGGGAACTACCGGGCTCCCTATGTATACCGGACTCGGGAGACCGGAGCTGCTGCCGTTCACGACCTGTTGGAGGAGCAGGTAAATATTTTAGTTCTTTTGCTCTTTGATAGCTTAGATAGAATATATAAATTATTGAGAATAAAAAAACTTGTTTTCTTTTCAGGTTGAGTGGGCCCCTTGGGGTGATCTGAGTCCCCATTACGGGTATGGCCGCGCCCTGACCGCCTCGAGGACTAGGCGGCTTATCCGGGATGAGTACGGCCTTCTCTTCTACTTGGGCGAGAGGGTCATTCGCCAGCACACGCCGTCCCAGTGGCCTCGTGTTCCATTATTCCCTCCTGTTCTGATGAGGCGGACGGGCAAGATCGATCCGGTGACGGTGCAGGCCTTGGTCGACGGACTCGGCTTCCAGACGTTCGTCGAGGAGGGAGACTACCCCGTTTTTGCTGCCCGTTATCTGATGAGGGAGCCGAAGGGGACTCGGGGACGGGTCTTCTATGAGAGGTACCGGGCACTGGGAGGTGATCCCAACTACATACGGGGACAGACCCATTTAGCTAGGGCGGTTCCGGGTCACTTGCCACCTGTCCCCGATCAGAGGGACAACATTCCGGATTCTGAGGACGAGGATCCTGAGGGAGAGAGGGATGTTCCTGCTGTGGCCGAGGACGGTGGTCGGCCAGAGGGCGAGGGAGGTGATGCGACAGCTGTTCCGGAGCCGTCGCCTCAGGCGACACCTGTGAGGGAGCAGCGTACTGAGGGTTTCGAGTTTCCCACCGGCCCTTCTGTGTCTCCGGGGGTCCTTTTTGCTGCTGCTAAGGCTGCTGAGGGGAGAGCGGGATTGTCTGAGAGGTCCTGGGAGCCTGCGGACCTTGGGGCAGACTATGAGTAGTTCGGGCGGACTCCTCCAGCTGCGGTGGCTACTCCTTCCAGTGGGGTACCTCCTTTGAGGGCGACGGCCATAGTGGATCCTCCGGGGGTCCGTACCTACGCCACGTTGACTCCTCTTCTGACGACTGTCATGGGTCCTCCTGCCCGATCTCCAGGTTTGGGGGGTTCTTCATCCCGGCCTCCCTTGTTCCCGATCCGTGAGGAGGGCGGGTCCACTTCTGCTGGCGTTCCGGCGGGGTTATCTATTCCGTGGGTAGATCTACCCCCACTCCCCAGGGACATCTCTTACGTTGGCGCTGGATTACGTCGATATCCCGTTCCGGAGTACCCTCTTCCTGAGGATACTTTTGACTATCTGGGTGGTCGCCCTGATGACGAGGTACTTTCTTCAACTTCTCTTGATACCCTTACATCTATATCTATCTATTTTGATTGTGCTGATTCTTTTATCTTATGTCTTTTTACAGCGGGTGAGTGTACGGGTGGCAGACCTACGGGCTTGGCACGCCCAGTATCTTTACAGCTGGAACCTGCTCCAGTACGTCGGTCGAGACCCTCCGGCCTACATGCGCGATTATCAGAGGGCTATCGACGTCTCTTTACGGCCGGACCCCCTGACCTCCTCTCATGTTCGGTCGGAGTCTAGGCGGAGTAGCAGTCGGACTTCTAGGCGATCCCGATCTTCGGTGATCCGTCCGACGGCACCGGTTCAGTCTACGGGTCCTTCCCAGGCGGCAGTTCCTCCTGTTCCTGGCGTCCCAGTTGTTGATCTTACTCCCGAGGAGGGCTCGGGCGATAGTGGGAGCGTGTCAAAACGCGCTCGAGTAGATTAGTTTTCCCTTTCTGCATTTAGTGTTACTTTTGGACAGATATGTATTTATTTTTAGACATGTTTAGACAGATATTTAAAAACTATTTTTTTTATAGGATTTATAAAATATCTTTATCTGCGTTTGATTATACTTTTATTCTCTGTGTGTGAAAGATATATATATAAGAGTCAGTGATTTAGAAGCCATACCTTGTAGTGTAGTGATATTCTTCCTGTAAACAAAGAGCAAAGTGAGAACAAGAAAGCATCTAAAAAATGATTCTTTTGGCAAAAATGACTGTTATGTGTAAGAAAAAACCAAATTAGGGTGACCCCAAAGGGGTTTGTCGCGCGACAATCCCTCCTGGATATGAGTTTGTCGCGCGACAAACAGGTACAGGTCCCTCTTTTTTTGCTATAAATACACCCATCTTCCTTCCTTCATCCCCACACTTTCCAAAAATGTCTTCTTATCGCACAAAATCTGATTTTTCTTATGTCAATGCTAGAGATGCTTTGATATCTTCTGAAAATGGTCTGAACTTTGGTGCCTTTAGTCCTTTAGCGGGTTGGTGCCATCGTCCCGTCGATTTTTCCTTTCTGTTAGGTGCCTTGTATTTCTGGAGTCCTGCGGACCATCTCTTCCGTTTTGGACTAGATGAGCTCTGCCCGACCTATGAGGAGTTCTCCTGGCTGTTACGTTCTGACGTTCGTCTCCCGATGGCAGTTCCCATAGAAGAAATCGGTCCCTGTGACATGCTAATTGCTCTGTTAGCCATTCCCCCGGCGGCCTGTGATGGTTTCATTGCCGATGGTTTTCTTGACCTCCATAAAATGGTGAGGTTCTTTCATCGTTATGAAGATAGGGTCCCTTACGGCGTGGGGCGTACTGCAGCGGCCCTGATTTTCCTGGTTTCTGATATGCTGCTGGTGACGGGTTCTTCCCGTGTTGATCCGACTATCCTGAGTCTGATTTACCAGGCTAGAAATGGAGAGTCTATAGTGCCGATCATTCTTGCAGAGACCCTGAATGGTCTTGATGATGTTCAACGGGGGGCCTCGCCCTTTTTCCGGGGGAGTCCGCGTCTGCTATACATGTGGCTGCTAGAGCGCTTTCGATCGGTGGGTTTCAACGGAGCTCGGCTCGACAATCTGACTCATTTCTTCCATCGGCCTCTCTTTGGTGCTTTGACCATGTCTTCCTCTGATTGGACGGTATGGTTTTCGGAGAATTTTCGGGCTATCCGGTGGAACATTCCTTGGTGGAAGCTGAGGGCGATGGTACTTAGCACTGGGGGTTAGAACTGCGTTCGGCTCCGCGGGCTCTGGTTCACTTCCTTTTATCTCCCTGTGCGTCTTTTTCGGCAGTTTAACATTCCTCAGGAGGTTCCCCTTGGTCTGAACAACTTCTCTTCTGAGTCTAAATTTGTGACCCCACATGTTTCTTTATCGGTAGAGAGGATGTGGCGTGCTCGACTGACTCGTCAGTTCAACCATGCCCGTTTTGGTATTACCCGGCCCCTCCGGGCTGATATCATCCGCTCTTGCTAGCAATCTCTGGAAGGAGAACTGATCGACGACCCCTTTCAAATGGAGTGGTTCCGGTTCATGGATACATAAGCTACTGATGATAACATTGTCTTTGCATATCAGATCTTGGACGAAGCTCGGATCGATTTGGCTATTGAGGACCCAGTGTGGCCAACCCCTAGGGATTAGTTTCTTTCGTATTTGTTATGTCTCCTTTGTAACCTTCGGTGTTCTGAACCACCTTTTAATAATATATGAGGGACTGCTTGCGGGAAATAAATTTATTTACAAAGTTTAAACCGGGCCTGAAGTCACTTCTCAGGTTGCCTACGTTCCCCTTTTTGATTTTTACAAAGAACAAAAAGTTTTGAGTTGGGGTTCAGGTTTACGTAGTTCTTATTACATGCCACACCTATTGATAATACTTCTTCAGTCGATCCATGTTGACTGGTGAATGTAGTAACTGCCCATCCAAATCAGTGAGTATAGCGGCACCTCCTGTATCGATTTCTTTGACGATGTATGGCCCTGTCCATTTCTGCCCGAACTTACCCCTCGGATCTCTGGCCGGTTCTCGAATTTCTTTCAATACAATATCGTTCTCGTTGATACCCCGAGTCCTCACTTTCTGGTTAAATGCTCGAGCGATTCTCTTCTGATACCCCTGATGGTGGTATGCGGCTTTCAATCTCTTTTCATCTAGTAGGGCTAGCTCGTTATAACGTGCCTGGACCCATTCCAGTTCATTGACTTGATTTTCTAGTATTACCCTGAGGGAAGGGACTTCTAACTCAACAGGGAGGACTGCTTCCATCCCGTATGTTAGCGAGAATGGGGTTGCCCCGGTGGAGACCCTCTCGGTGGTGCGGTATCCCCACAATGCATATGGTAATTTCTCCGGTCAGTCCCGGCAGGTGTCGGTCATCTTGCTTAGGATATTCTTCAAATTCTTGTTGGCGGCTTCAACTGCCCCATTGGTTTGTGGTCTATATGGCGAAGATTTGTGTCGGGTGATACCGTATTCCTCCATGACTGTATTAGCTTCTCCTTCGAAGTGGGTGCCGTTATCTGAGATAATCTCGTGTGGGACCCCATATCGGCAGACAATGTTCCTTTTGATGAATCGGGCAACTTTCCTGGCATCCAGGGTCTGGTAAGACTCGGCTTCCACCCATTTGGTGAAGTAGTCGATGGCTACTAGTATGAATTCATGGCCGTTGCTGGCTTTGGGCGAGATTTTCCCTATGACGTCGATTCCCCAAGTTGCGAAAGGCCAGGGAGCAGTCATGTTGTACAACTCTTTTGGAGGAAGCTTCTGGGATTTAGCATAGATTTGGCATTTGTGACAACGGCGTACATGGTCAGCACAGTCGGTTTGTAGGGTAGACCAGAAATACCCTTGCCTGATGATCTTGCGGGCAAGTGTATGCCCGCTCATATGAGGTCCGCAATCGCCCCCATGTATCTGATCCATCATTCTAACCGATTCTTCTTCGGTGAGACATTGAAGATGAGTCCCGTCGTAGTTCCTTTTATATAATCTTCCGGCACAGAGTATGAATCCTGATGCTAGTCTTCTGAGGGTGACCCGCGTTCTCTTGTCTGTTTCCTCGGGATACTGGTGGTTCTTTAGAAGGTTCCAGATGTCATAAAACCAAACGGTCGAGTCACCGTTTTTTTCAGTTTCTACCTCAAGGGTCATGCAGTGCGCGGGTCCTGATTTCTTTTGTACCGTGAGGGTTATTTCTTCCATCCCCTCCGGAATATCGATCATAGATGCCAGGGTTGCCAATGCGTCAGCAAAACTATTCTGGGACCTGGGGATATAGTAAAACTCCACACGCTCGAACTTTCCTGCGACATCCTTTAGTCGGGCGAGGTAAGGGACTAATTTCTCATATCTGATCTTCCATTCCTTCAGAACTTGGTGGACCACTAGTGCTGAATCTCCGTATATCTGTATTCTCTTTATACCCTTTTGAAGAGCGATCTCTAACCCGAGTATGCATGCTTCATATTCGGCCATGTTGGTGCAGAAAAAGTCCAGACGATATGATACCGGGGAGTGAGTTTGGTCCGGAGAAACTAACAGGATGCCTATCCCGTTTCCGTTTCGATTGGCGGCCCCGTCAAAGTACAACTTCCAGTCTTCATCGATCTCGACGTTCATGATGGTTTCGTCCGGGAACTCGGCTTCTTCTAGCATGTCTCCTAATATCGGATTGTGGGCCAGATAATCAGCTATGATCTTGCCTTTGACTGCCTTTTGGGTCATGTAGGTGATGTCGAATTCGGAGAGTAGAAACAACCATTTTGCCATTCGGTTCGAGAGAGCCGGTTTCTCGAAGAGGTATTTCAACGGATCGATCCGTGATGCCAGGATGACTGGGAAAACTAGCACATAGTGCCGTAGTTTCTGTGTTACCCAGACGAGAGCGGTACACGATTTCTCCAATGGTGTGTAGTTTATCTCAAACGGGGACAGCTTTTTGCTGAGGAAATAGATGGCCTGCTCCTTCCGGATATCGGTCAGGTGCTGGGCTAGCATTGCTCCCGCAGCCGAATCAGTGACGGTTAGGTATAAGATTAGTGGCAGTCCGGTCTGGGGCGGGGCTAACACTGGGGGTTTGGAGAGGTATTCTTTGATTCTATCAAAAGCTTCTTGGCACTGGCCGTCCCACTCTCCTGGTGAAGATTTCCTCAGGAGTTTGAAGATGGGCTCGCAAGTCTGAGTGAGCTGAGAGATGAACCTACTGATGTACTGCAGATTACCCAAAAATCCTCGGACTTCTTTCTCGGTACGAGGTTTAGGCATGTCTTGGATAGCTTGAACTTTAGCGGGGTCCACCTCGATTCCCTTCTTACTGACGACATATCCCAGGAGTTTTCCTTTGGTTACCCCGAACACACATTTCTGCGGGTTGAGTCTCATCTGATATTGGCGGAGCCGATCAAAGAAGGTTCGCAAGGCTGGTACGTGGCCTTTCCTCTCTTTTGACTTGATTATCATGTCGTCTACATACACCTCTACTTCTTTGTGAATCAGGTCGTGAAAGATAGCCGTAGCTGCCCTCTGATACGTTGCCCCGGCGTTCTTTAGCCCAAATGGCATAACGGTGTAGCAGTATGTTCCCCACGGTGTGATGAATGCTGTTTTCTCTTGGTGATCTGGGTGCATCTTGATCTGGTTATATCCGGCAAAACCATCCACAAATGACTTCAGGGCGTGGTTGGCAGTATTATCTACTATCAAATCGATGTTGGGCAAGAGAAAATCGTCTTTTGGACAAGCTTTATTGAGATCCCGGTAATCCACACACATGCGGACTTTCCCATTAGCTTTTGGAACAGGCACGATGTTGGCTAACCACGAAGGGTATTCGATTACCCGCAAGAAACCCACACTTAATTGTTTCATCACATCTTCTTTCACTTTTAAGGACCATTCTGGCGTAAGTTTTCTCAGCTTCTGCTTGACGGGCCTAAATTCTGGCTTGGTGTGTATCTCGTGCATGACTATCTGGCTGTTCAAACCTGGCATATCCGCATAAGACCAGGCGAAGACATCCACATACTTTTTCAGAGTTTGTGTGAATTCTTCTCTTTCTGTCTCACTTAGGCTTGCCCCAATGCGGACCTCTCTTCTTTCCTCCTCTGTTCCGAGGTTAATCACAAGAGTGTCTCCTTCCTCGCTTTGTATACGCTGCTCCTCCCGTTCAGGGTGTTCGTTCAATCTTTCCAATTCCATATAAGCAATTACAGAATTAAAAATAACAGGGTAACGAAAAACAGAGTTCTCTTCATTGATAATAGTATTTACAGGTACAAGTTTAAAAAGTTCATTTAAGAGAGACTCCCTCCTATCCTTACCCTCACTCTTACAATTTCGCTCTTTTTCCCTTCCCTTTGGTAGTCTGGATCAGCGTATATCAAGTGTACAGGGTCGTCTCTTGGCTCATCATCCCCCAGAGCCATGATGTCGAAGAGATCTCCGATCATTTCTTCCTCTTCGCCTTTCCTGTCTTCACTTTCTTCCTTCGACCCGATTGTCAACTTGGTAGAGAAGCTGTGTACGGTGTTTTCCTTGATATAGAGGTCCTCTTCATAGAAGATTTCCCATCCAGGAAGGTTCTCTCCGTTGCTATTTCTCCAAGGCTCCTGGAAGCCGCAAAAGGGGAAGTCCTCTCCTTCTTTGATAAAGAATCCGTTCAGAGAGCTGAAACTCGGATACTGATGCCCTCGGACTCTTTTTTGTTGATCGTCCTCTTCAGTGTGTTGGTACCCCAAACCTTCCCTTTCGTACCTCGTTACTGGTTCCAAGGCTTGAAGTAGTCCTGGCTGTCCCATCCCCAGACCGGCTCCAGGCAAGTATTTCATCATTCTCAGCATATTCGTGATCTTGATGCTGAGACCGGGGATATTGTCAGGGGGAAGATATTCGATTACCTGGGTGCTGAGAGTTTGTACTTGAGGCTCGTAAGAAAAGCCTCCCAACTGTATACTCTGACTCCCGATGCCCAAAATCGGAAATTCCAGATCTGCCAAGGTCCTTTCAGGATCTCCTTGGATGGTGATTACGTTCCCTTCGAACGGTATCTTGATCTTCTGGTGTAAGGAGGAGGGGAGTGCTCCTATGTTGTGTAGCCATGCCCTTCCCAACAGTAGATTAAAACTGGAGGGGATGTCTATGATTTGAAAATCGGCCGGGAAGATTCCGGGACCGACCATGAGATCAAGCTTCAGAGAACCCAGAACGGCCCTCCTGGTATTATCATAGGCCCTGACGGTTACGGCGGATGGTGAAAGCTCTGAATCCAAGATACCCAAGCATCTGACAGTCTTCAGGGGGCAAACATTTATGGTCGACCCATTGTCGATGAGGACTTGTGGCAAGATCTTCCCTCGGGTTCGGACGGTGATGTGGAGAGCCAGGCTGTGTTTTCTCCCCAATGGAGACAAGTCTTCATCTGAAAATGACAGACTTCTTTGGACTGTAAGTGACCCGATCATGTTTGGCAGTTGTTCGGGTGTGGAGTCCGGTGATATCACGGCTTCGTCCAGAAGTTTGATGAAAGCGGTCCTGTGGGGTTTGGAGGCAACCAAGAGGCCCCAAATGGTGATGTGTGCCTGGGTCTTCTTCAACTGCTCAAGCACTCTATCTTCTCCTATTTCCTTAGGTGGCGGTGTTTTCTCAGCATCCGGTGGTGGTTGGTATACCCTTCCTGAACGGGTGATTTGTTGGATCCAAAGGGATGCCGGGTTTGATTCCTCTAAAGTTTCTGACGATTCTGGCTCTGTCGACCAACTGAAAGTCCCGGGGGAGGTTTCTGTCATACAGATTGTCTCCCTGGGGGGTTTTGGGATTTCCATGATTGTTTCTTCTTATTCTGGGTCCATCCTATCCCAGATTTTCCGGGATTGGTTTTGATTGTGAGTGGTTGTGAGATCCCCTGATTTGTTTTTCCTAAACCCTGCCCGGGTAGGAAGTTCATTTTGGCCATCCATTGGTCGATTATTGGATTGAGGCCTGGGGTAACTTGAGCCTTTGCTGGCAGTACAATGGGTGCCCTGTAGGTTGGGTCATCTCGAATGAGCCCCACGGGATCGAAGCCTTCTTCATCAGTGGTCAAGGCATTAATCCCTGCAGGTGGAGCATGGTTAGGAAGTGGATTGTTAGTAACATTGGGCCTGCCGGGTGCGGGGATGGTTCCGGCTTCAATGAGGTCTTGAATACGATGACGAAGGGCCAAACAACGCTCCGTGTCGTGTCCTGCAGCTTGATGATACGCACAATTCTCATTCATTCTCCAGGTATTTGGAATAGGGTTTGGTGGGGGGCGCGGGTTGAGTGGAGTGATTAGTCCGGCCTTTTGGAGCAGCTCCATACTTTTTACCAGTGTAGTGGGGAAGGTGCAAAAGTTTCTCCTTTTCTTGTCCTCGGTGTTCGAAGGGCCTCCTTGTGCGGGCCAACTCATCGGAGGTGGCTGTTGTGGTTGTTGAAAGGGGTTTTGTTGATAGGGGTATGAGCTTATTTGATTCACGGCTGTAGTGGCTGTCTTTCTCCCGGTGTATGCGGCTTTCTTGGTATCGGTTTCAACTTTCTTGGCCAGTTCTTCCTCTACTTGTGACCCCATACTCAACAGGGCTCTGAAGTGTGGGAATACGTGCTTTCCCATGCAACTCAGTACGGCTGGAGTGAAGATCTTCTGAATGATTTTCAGCTGTTCTTCTTCATCGGGTCGTTTGGACATTTGGGAGGCCATCTCCCTCCAGCGGGTGACAAAGTCGCTGAAGCTTTCTTTCTCGCCCTGTTTGGCCATTTCCAGGTGTTTACGGGTAATTTCCAAATCCTCGTTGGACCCGTATTTGGTCATAAATTCTTTGACGATATCTCCCCAAGTCTGCGTGTGATGCCTTTCTAGACCAAAGAACCATCTTAGGGCGGCTCCCGTGAGAGTCATGTGAAAGGCTTGTGCTAATTCCGGCTCTCCACAACCGGACACTTGCATGGATCTGATGTAGGACTGTAGGTGAGTTTTAGGGGGCGTGGTTCCAGTGAATTTGGTGATGGAAGGGAGTTTGAATCCCTGGGGTAATCTCGCTTCTGGGTAGAGGGAGAAGGCATTCATATCCGTGATCTCGTCTGCACCTTTTATTAGGGACACCCCCTTCTGTAGGACCCTCATCTGCTCTTTCAGCTTCTTCATTTTCTCACTCTCTCTTGACACCTCGTCGGGCTGTTCCCGTGCTATTACCGATTCTGCATACACTGCCCGAAGTCGGTTGATGTCTGGGTATTCATTAGGGAGGGCTGCTGGGGCTGGTGGTGGAATGGTTTTTGCGGGAACTTGTGGCCATGGTTGGTATTGGGGGTCAAAAACGGGTTGTACTTGGGGTTGCGGCCAGACTATGGGTGGCTCTTGCTGTTGGTAAGTGGGGCCTGAATCCGGGGCCCATTGGTTCTGATTGTTGGGGTCGGTTTGAACGGGACCAACTGCGATAGGGCCCGTTTGGGGTGGATTGGTTCCTTGAACTGGGGGGAGTACTTGTGAAGACTGTCCTTGATTCGGATTTCGATTCGGTGGTAGTCGATCAAACCCCGGTGGTGTAGTTCGTTCGGCTGATAATTCTTCTATTCGGATCCGGGTACCCTGTTGCTCGTTCGTGAGGTTTGCCAGATCCCTGCTGACGGTCATGAGTAAACGGTGCATTTCGGCTAGGGTTGGCTGAGCTGATGATGCCTCGGCTAGGCTCTGATCTGTCTCTCGATTCTCGCGTTCATCGGCCATTTCAGGTGTGCTTGGTCTTACTAGTCTTCTGGTGTGATCACGGCCGGCCCAACCTTCCAGTCTGTTTGTTGCTTCACGACTGTAGACGAAACCACGTGGCGAAGATGAAGGAAGACTGTGATGTGACTCGATATTTGCCAAAAGAACCACTAAAAATTGCCGAGAAGAACCTCGGATTTTAAAAAGGGTGTCGAAAAGTAAGCCGTAAAGTGGTACATCCCCTACGGCTGTTTGACAAGTGTTTTAACTCGACTCGATCTTTATATGCAGCGCAAGTGTACGAACGGTTAAGGCTTCAGGCTCCCTCCTATTTGGCAAGACCTTGCGATATACCCCAGGGGCGGGTACGTGCAAGGGCCTTTTGATATACTTTCCGGGTACGTGAGTGTTCTCGTCACTCGATATACCTCGGGGGCGTACTTGGCCAAGGAGAGTGGAAGTAAATGCTTTCGGTTTATGTTGGCCCAAGCAAGCTAACTCCCTACTCACTTATAATACTTCCGAGGGTTTGGGGTAAATTCACACTCGTAGAACCAATGCATGATTTGTGATAGTGCGTGTGAAAAAGGTTGGGTTTACAAATATCATTATCTTGATTACGTATTTTTGAAAAATTCCCTTTTTCTGAAAAAATGTTTCTTCTCAATCAATTAACATAAGTAGGGAAAGCAGAAAAAAGCAAGTATTCAAATAAACAAAATTCCACATATAAGAGTCTAGTTCTTTAGTATCCCCAGCAGAGTCGCCACTGTGAGAATCCGCAAATGCGACCCCCCGGGTCTCGTCCCCGTTCGTGGTGGTCTGAAACGTCGGAAAGGATCCCGTCGTTCCATTTGCTTGGAGTTTGTTTTGATAATTCATATCGGGTGTCCCTACGTCTGTTCTAGATGCAAAGGGGTTCGTTCAGAGTCGCCAGTACGTTTTACGAGAAAACGGACAAAAAGGGTTGTGTAAGGGGAAAGGCTATAGACAAGCCTTTCTTTACACGTTTGTCTGCGAAACCAGGTTTCTATAGAGTTCGGGAACTATATTACGGTTTGGGAAGGTGTTAAGCACCCATTCCGCCCTTTCGGTCTCTAGTGGACTTATATATTTATTCTATGTTGAAAAACTTGGATGCTTTTACTGACAGTCTACTACTTTTCAAATGAAAAACCCTAATTCCTGGGGGAAGACGGGAAAGGGATGAAAACCTTTGTGTTCCGAGATCCGATGTTTTATTTATTTGAAAAGATGTAAATACACATGACAAAACCTTTTATTTTGAAAGAGTGTCCCGTATTATTTCCTCAGATAATGACGGTTTTCTCGTTTTGTGTTTACTTTTGTAAAAGTTCGGATCTTTATGTCGGGACTAATTCAATATGGAATTAGAACTCTTTGAGGAGAGTTTATCAGACACATCGCAGTCTATGAAAAAGACAGGATATGTGGATTTTAATTCCTAGATAAGTCTTTTATCGGTCCGGGGTTTGAAAACAGGGTTTATCCGGACGATAATGTACTTACTCTTCTGGTTTTAAAAGTGGTTTTATCAGGGTCTTTTGTGTCGAAAACGATAGACTATTTGTAACTTGACAATAAGTTTATTCAAATAAAACGTGGACAGAATAACAGAAGTAAAACAAGTACACAGATATCTAATTTTAAATACTAGAAGGGACTTTCTTTACCTTCCCGATGAGAATAATAATAAGAAAGAAAATATAATACGGCAGAGGGATCTCTGGCGATAATAATCTTCTCTTTCTTCAGATATTTCCGAGAAATCGATTCCGGAGACGGGACACGTCGAGTGTCGAGGATAGATTCGATAATTCTTCAGAAATAAGATAATAGTAGAAAAATGCTTGATAAAAATCAAATCTAAAGCTCCAAATTCTCAGATTCCAATTGCTGCCCCTGAACCCTTGGGGGTGTTGGCCTATTTTTATACTGCTCGGGGAAGATTGTCGCGCGACATTTCCCCAAAAAAAGGCAAGTGTCGCGCGACATACCTGTTTGTCGCGCGACATTCCTGTATGTCGCGCGACATTCCTGTATGTCGTGCGACAAACGGCTGAAGTGATGGGTCCTGACACTGTGATGTGTCAGAAAGTGGTTGGTCGGGTGCAGAGAGGGATTGTCGCGCGACATAGTGGGATTGTCGCGCGACATTCCAATGATTGTCGCGCGACAATGTGATATGTCGTGTGACAATCCTTCATAAAAAAAGGTTTGTCGCGCAACAAACCCCCCCGGGTAGTTTCGGGTGCTCGGGTGTGTCCTAGACTCCAAAAAATAGTAGTCTCGTAGGTCGTTAGGGTTCTTGCGGGGGTCACGGATCGGGGTGTCTACAGGCCGCAGTTGGAATGTCGTCCGCAACAGTAACTTGAAGTGATGCCGGAATTGGTGCGTCAATTGTAATAGGAGCAACCGAACCTTCATCGACAATGGAAACTGCTAAAACATTTACTCTGGCCGACTTGGGGGCTTTACTCTTATGGCGTTTCTTATATAGTTGGCCTGAAGTGGCTTCGGTTAGGCCTCAGGCCGCGTTGTGCGCAGTCCTCTCAGCATCGACCCGAACGTCCCAGTTGAGGATATGATACTGGGCGAATAGTTGATACTAAGCAAGAGGCTCTAGCTTGTCTCTTATCCAGTCACCTAGAGAAGTCCTATTAAGAAAGGACGTGCAATCAGGGCGTTAACCCAAAAGATTATGGGCTGCCGTGGGGTGATTCATTATAGAGCCGTCAGCATTGTCGGTGTGATGGGCAATGGCATTCAATTGATCGTATAGACGATACCCCAAGTAGGCCTAGTGAATAATTTTTCGTCTGCAAGATAAAGGACGTTATTCAACACAAGATAAGGATTCGGCGATGGCTTAACAGGTTGGCCGCGCTGCTTAGGAACTGAGAATCCAATGGGATCAAGCTCTACATTCCTCTTTAGGACCACCGCATCGTTGTACATGTACTTACTGAAATCCCATAAACTGAGAATTAAGGCTAGGCCTTCGATCTCCCCTTCAAACTCCATTTACCCTTAGAGTTAGAAAAATTGAAAGAGTAGCAATATATGATGTCCTAAAAGTCGAGCTGCATATTGAACCTCCTATTTACCTCGGCCAAACCCAATACGATCCTAACTGTATTGGGAGCCACTTAACTCAGGTGAATGCGAGTTCGATAAAGAAAATTGACTAGTAGTGGGCCAAAAGGAACCCGTAATCCGGCTTGCCCAAAATAGGCTGGTGTCGAACACAACTTTCTCAAAAATTGCATCTCCATCACTTTCGATTTCCTCCCATTCGAACTGCTCGGGAAGAAAATTGTGGTGAAATTCTTTCTTTCTCTCCTCAATTCCCAATCGATAACGACCCATCATTTTTTAGGGCTTTAGGAAGGTTTGTGGTAAGGATAATGGTTGGGCTAACGAGAAGTAAAATACGAAGATGAACGAAGTTGGGAAAAACTGACTTAATAAAACCCTAGAGCGAAGGCAAGGGATGCTTTTAAGAGCATAAGTTTCTCTCTTTGGAAGAACAAACGCACAGTAATGATAATGCAATATTCAAAGGGCAGTATACCTTTAGGAAGCGCGCAACAAAGGAAAAAATGATTGCAAATCTGAAAGAAGTGGGTCAAGCCTTAAATTGTTAAGTAACCAGACCGATGATTGACACGTGGAATTAGGTCGGGTCAATCAAGGAAGCCTCGATCGAAGATTATGCTCAACACGCAATCCACATCCTGTTTGATGAGATCGCATGCTTGAGGGGACAATTGAGGGAATATAAAATTTGGTTAAGGTAAACTGGGCCGGCCCAACCTGTTCGGAGGCCCATACCCCGGGCCAAAATGATAGGCCGCGCCCAATAAAAAAGAACAACTAGAAGACATGCCAAAGCAAGAGCGTCAAAGCACGCTGAGACAGACAGTCGGGGGCTGAGACCCCTAAAGAAGGGTGCACGTGCCATGACATGTGTGGAACACGTGAGAAATGCATGGAGAGGATCCTACCAAATCATACAGATCTGTACAGAATCGTGCAGATCTCCACTGCCACACTACCAACGTACGAATTCAAAAGTTATTAGTAGTGGATAAGGGAATGAAGGCTAGAGTATTATCCAAGTCTTACCCTCTTTAGTCATTTTACTATTAACCCTAATGAGCAAGCGTAACCCTAATTCTATACGTATAAATAGAAGAAGGGAGGCTCAGAAAAGAGGGTTGGTTGCTGAGTATTTGAGCGAATAGTTGCTAGTTTACTTAATCTGTTTTAGAGAGAGAAAGCTTGTAACACTATTGATTTTTGCCTTTAGAGCTCAATACAGTAACCATACACACACACAAACGAATGACGTATTACTAGATCAGCATAAGCGCTGCCAGGGAAACTTACCGTACCCAAAAAATTCTCTTGTCACTCTTCACCTTTTTTTTCGTACATTCTAACTCGTTTCTCGAATTATCTTAGTGGGTCGGGTCTTAAAATTTCGATCACCTACACAACTCAACATTTTTTTTCTCTAAAAAATGTCAAATAAACTAACATAATAACAATCTCCCCTTCTAATAAACCAAAATACCCCCCCCATTTTGTTCTTTATCTTCTTCCCTCAACAACTTTAAAATAAACCCTGACTTCCAATATAACAATGGTGACCTCCCCTTTAACCATACTCTAACGCCTCATAATCACCATCACTTCCACCACTAACGACGCACCACCACCACTTCCTTTTTCCTCTTGTCCTTAGATGTAGCCCATAACAGTCGCCACCAACCACCTAATATTTGTGGTCGGCGATAGCATCTCTGACCTCCATCTCCACCCCTCTTTCTCTACAAAGCTCACTAGAAAATCCATATAAACACTGAATTTCTCTCTTTAATACCATCCTAGCCGGCCAAAACTCACCAAAAAATCCAGGAAGCTGTTCAGCACACCATCCATGGCAGAATCTATTCAAACACACCAAATTTACGAAAAAAGAGATTGTATTGTGTCACTGCATAAAGAAAAATATGAGGAAAAAATTAAAATTAAGGAAAAGATATTGCATCCTCCAGCGGAGCTTCATTGGCAGCGTGGTAGAAAGAGAATGAAGAATCAAAAAGGGATTGGAAATATTGGGGAAGACAATGGAGAGGAAGAAAATTTACTAAGGGGGTTATGTGTAGTAAAATTTATTTTTGGGGGCTTACTCAAATATAACTATTAATGTAGGAAGTTAAGTCAATAAACTCATTTTTTTTCAAAAGCTTAGAGCATCTGTAATGGTAGTGTAAAAATTGACTTATAAATCATATGTGTCAACTCACTTTTATAAAAAAACTTGAATGTTAAAAAAAAGGTGCTCCAATGGTACTTTTGTAGTCTTGCGTAAATTTTAAAATAACAAATAAGATTCTAACACATTTTAAATATCAATTGATTCTAACACATGTTAAATATCAATTCAAGCAATATTTTTATTGATTTTTTCTTGATTTTTTTCCAAATAATCGTGTAGTCACAATGGATCTTGATTTAGGGTGGCGATGTTGGCAACCCACAAAACTCTTGCTAACACTCCCCAAAAAATAAATCTCTTAATTATTATTTCCACCCCACTTGTTTTAATTTAATACAAAAGTTAATTAATCTTTAAGTAGACTAATTAAAAGACTTGTTTAACTATCTCACATTTAATACATTTTAAACATTTCTTCCCACATTGAATTTCTCTCCAAAATTTCTACACCATCTCTGCCATCTTCAAATGAGTTTAGCAACAAAGTTCGGTTGTACCAAAACATCCAAGAAAACCTCCATTATTGATGCAAGAAACCCTCCACCATTGATGCAAGAGTCTAAGTTTGAAAAGAATGGTAGAAAAAAGAGAAATTTTGAAACAAGGGAAGGAAAATAAGCAAGAAAGAGTTAATGAAAGAGAGGCATTCATGTTTTTATTTTGTTTTATTATTTATATTATTTTCATAACATACACATTAAATACATAAACAAAAAACAAAATTTTATGTTTAAAGCACGAAGATGGTTTACTCGGTTCCTCGTAACCGAGTTGCAGCTTGTACACCCAGCTTCTCTCAACTGAGTATGAAATCCCATAAAATGTCAAATTGATATGCTCTCAGGACCTTCATTTGATTGAGAGAAACCAAGTGTGATTAGCGTCACTCGGCTGGTCACAGTCGAGCATGATATAGCAACACTTGGCTTCTCACAACCACATGAAGGTCCCGAGAGCATATCAATTTGACATTTTATGGGATTTTATACTCGGTTGAGAGCAGTCGAGTGTATAAGGCTGCAACTCAGTTACGGAAAATCGAGTAAACTTTCTTCGTGCTTTAAACAGAAAATTGTGTTTTTTGTTCATGTATTTGATGTGTATGCTAAGAAAATAATATAAACAATGAAATGGGAACCGAGTAAACCTCCGGCTGCTCTCTTTCATTAACGCTTGTGAGATGGAGGTGTGTGAGAGAAGG